>JAGXJF010001949.1:0-252015 GCA_019208055.1 Stipa capillata | reverse complement strand
GAGAACCCCCCTACAGCAATCATAGTCTGCACACGATTTCAAACATCTGTTGCAATTTTTTGCGTAGATACGGCATATATTCGTTGCTGGCCATATCCGTTCTCCCGCTATACAGACAACAACAGATACAATGCGTTGCCATCAGTATCCGTTCTCCAGTGTACATACAGCAACCGATACGGTGCGTTGTATTATATAGTGTAGAAAACTTTATCATTATGACGTTGGCAGTTTTTCAATACAACGGGCCATCTATTTCTAAATCTAAAACAAGAAAAATACGAGAAAAAACCGACTACGCAGGGATTGAACCGGCGCGCTCTCTCTCTAGAGATGAAAATCCTAGCCTATAACCAACTCGGCTCTATCACTTGTTTGCGAAACGTTGTGGAAATTTCTATAGTTGATCTCTTATCGCTGCACAGTACACTTCTCTAATCAGGTCGGATAGATCACGTCCTAGGCACGGCAGGTCTGCACCCGACCGAGTTTCATCAGGTCTGAGCCATCAGCTCCCAATCCCTCCTCTTCGATTCTTACTGCTTTCAGTTTCCATCGGTCGTTGCAGCCATATCCGTCCGGTGGCGGGCAGCACCGCTGCAACTTCATCGGGTTCGCGCCATCCTCTCCTGATCCCTCCTTCTCTAACTCAATCTGTCCGCCGTCTGCATCCATAGCCGGCCAGTGTCGACAGCGCCCCTGCAAGTCATCAGGTCAGATTCCTCTCCCCCGATTCCTCCTCTTTCTCCTGATCCCTCCACCCCTAGTCCAATTCACACGGGTCTCATCGGAAGGTGTCGGCAGGTCCATGTCATGAACGAGTTCATCAGGGATTCAGGTCAGCACCATCCTCTCTCGATCCATCTCTCTTGCCAATTTGAAATTGAGTGCGGTGGCGGATTAAGATTTCACATACTTGGGTGAAACAAATTAGTAGTATCAAATTTCATATACAATGCATATCACGTTGGGTGCTACGCGTTGTCCTGTGGCTTCTAGAGTTATCGAACGCTAGCTTCATCTGTATTGAGGCATCGAGTTCGTACTGCTCCAAGGATGTTGGATTGATCATCTGTATTGTTTCTTCATTTTTCATACACTTTTTTGGTAGGGGCTCGATATATAAACTGGTTAACAGACATTCATCTAACATCAACAAGCTATGTCCCTGTATTGACGACTGCATGAGCGAAAATATAAGGGCTTTTAGCGTTATCAACAATGGAATTACTTGTCATAAGAATCTCAGTACTACTTAATTATTCGCGTGGGCTTGTTTCTTTGAATGTATGTATCTCTTCTCACTTCTTCTATCTTAGCATCCCATGCAAAGTTTGTATCAGATGGGTTATCATGCATAATTTTTTACTAGCATGTCAAGATTTGTTTCTCTCATTACTGAACTGATAGGGGTATTGGACTGATCTGTTTCATTATTTGGATAAGCTCTTTCACGCATGCCATGTTCTCTCCATGTATTTTCATTAAACATGATAGCTGCAAGCTTATAGCGTGTTTGTACTATAGAATTAATTAGGCTGCTAAGTAAGGCTTGTAGAGAAACTTGTATATTGTAAGTTATGTAACGCTCTGTCTGTTTGTCAACGGGATAGCTGATAGCTTTGTAGTGGATGGTATCCGGTTGGATGCTCGCAGAACACAACGGCGACAACAAGTTTTGAATGATGTTCTCAAATAAACTGCATTAAATGAACTACACCTGAACCTCATACATGTTACTGATCTCTTTATGCAGTGTGGAATGGATTAGAAGCCATCAAATTGTTATTGCGTTATCCTAGAGGAACTACAGAGCACTCGACTGGCGTAGATGAATTTCTGGAATTTGCATGTAAGGATAAGCACAGAGTATGACAAAGATCCGTTGTCCATGTGAAGATTGCTGTGCACACTGTTCTACTATCAAGAGATGATGTCCGTGACCACTTGTGTGCAATGAATGCTTCAGAGTTATGTATAAATGGTTTTTCATGGTGAGTCTATACGAACAACCAGATCAGCAACCACAACCTCGCACTGAAGGAATGAATGCTCACATGCACCATTAATTAAAGATGCACTTAGGCAAGATATGATGATGTGCCTATGAGTGACAATACAGATTTGCCAATCACACTTTCACATGGACCAAACATAGAAGCACAAAACTTTTACAAATTGATTAAAGACTCAGAGAAACCTTTGGCCAGGATGTGAATTATCTCAGTGTCCTTACTGTGCTTTGTTTAATATAAATCCATGAACAAATGGTCTGATAAATTCATTTGGAGATCGCTTGATATTCTGCACACATGCTATTCCTAATGGAAAGGAACTTCCCCAGAATTTTATGAGTCTAAGAAGATTGTTTCGAAGTTTGGCCTTGGTTATGAAAAGATACATGCATGCCCAAATAACTGCCAGTTGTTCTGAAAGACAAGCGAATGATGATTTGCTCTATCTGCAAGGCTTCGAGATGGAAAGATAAAAACCCGAACCAAGTTAACCAAAAAGGAAAGAAAGAAAGCAACACCAGCAAAGTTTTAAGATACTTCCCAATCAAGGAGAGGCTGAAAAGGTTCTCATGTGCAATGAATGGCAGCTCTTTAGACCGCGATGGCATGATGAAGAGCGCACCAAGGATGACATGCTACGGCACCAGCTGATTCAGGGCATGGAAGGATTTGATGAAAGACAGGATGTGCATCTGATTCCCGTAATATTCGGTTGGCCTAGCGACGATGGATTTATCATATGGGATGTTGAGTTCTAGTTATAGTTGTTGCCAGTTGTCTTAGTCATGTACCTATACCTGCTCCATGGCTATGCATGAAGAAGCTTACCTTCATTGTCTTTAATAATTCTGGACCTAAGAAGCCTGGAGATAATATTTCATGTCTTTCTCCAGCCCCTTTTAGAAGATTTGAAGGATCTATTTTTGAATGGCATTTCCACCTATGATGCATCAAAGATCGAGTCTTTACTCTGAAAGCAGCCGTGTTGTGGACATAAATGACTTACCAGCCTAGGAATGCTTGCTTTATATAGGGCATGGAGATCGATGTCCACCTTGTGGTGCAAATGCATGGACCAAGCGCTTGAAACATGGGAAAAAATCATCGTGTTTTATGGGTCACCGACAATTACTGCCACCTAATCATGAATTCCGTAATGATTCTTCTTCTTTTGATGAACAACTGAGCATAGAGAAGCACCTGAAACTATTATGGCGTCCCGTCTTAGATGACATAGCTGCTATTGGAGATTTAAGAAGTCCAAAACTTACAAGGCAAAAGCTGTTTATTTCGACTTACTTATTGGGACACTAATCTCCTTCGACATAATCTTGATGTTATGCATATAGAGAAGAATGTGTGGATAATATTTATGGCACACTTCTAAATTGGACGGGAAGTCGAAAGAAATCTACAGGCTCGTTCAAGATCTCAAAGACATGAACATAGAGAGGATCTCCATCCAGAACAAAACCTTCAGGCAGTTTACTTACCACCGCAAGCTTACTATGTGTAAAAGTGAGAAGCAATATTCTGCAAAGTTCATCGGATATAAGAGTGCCAGATGGATATTGTGGAAATATATCCAATGTGGAACTGTGTTGAAGGAAAAATCATGGGCTCAAAACACACTGATTGTCATGTCCTAATGCATCAATTTACATGCCTATTGGCTTTGAGAGGTATTCTTCCAGATAATGTGACAGCAGTACTATTTGAACTGTCATCTTACTTTCGGGGAATATGTTTGAAAGTTCTTGATGTAGATGAGCTTTCTCGGTTGGAAGACAGAATCAAAATTACACTCTGCAAAATGGAGATGATATCCCTCCTGGGTTTTTCACGGTTAGGTTCACTTAGTAGTCATTTAGCAATCCGAGTGTAAGATCGCTGGACCTGTTTGCTACGATGGATGTACTTCATTGAAAGGTAATCATTTGTGCAATGATCTTCTTAAGATCGATCTGGTTCTTTGTTTATTTCATGTCATATATCGTGCTAACTTAATGGTTATGTATGCACTACAGGTATACTTGGCAAGCTGAGTCGTATGATGTCGCAACAAAGCTCGTCCCGAAGGGTCAATGCAGAGTCGTATTGGCGGATGAGTGTATTGGACATTTTGTTCAAGATACTTAGAGGGTTTCTCACTAAGCATAACCAACAGCAAGGAACGATGACAACCCCATCATATGAATCTTCCATTTATCACATGAGTCTATGTGTTTCCCCGTAGGGAAATCATGGAAACCAATGGTTACACTTTAGGCGACAACGATGCAGTACAAGCCCATAGATATGTGCTATTCAATTGTGACGCTGTCAAGCCATACTTAGAGTAATGTCATGCACAACTTCTTAATTGTTATTATTTAGTTTTGATCTGAACTTATGGTCTTCGTGTTTTAGAAAAACATGGTGCGTTGTTGAGAAGACAGAACCGGAAGAAACGCCTAGATCCAAATACCTTTGAGAAGATGCAACATGAACAATTTCCTGAATGGTTCAGAGATCATGTATGTTCCATTCTGCTATTCATCATGATTATTATTGTTGATTTGAATTTAGCTACGTATTACTTGCTTGTCACTATAGGTCATGCAATTGGAGAGGGAGAACGGTATTGGCAGCATGGCTGAGGATATTAGATGGTTTGGCCCGTGGTCCACTTCAGGTTGCAACAAGACAATAGAGCTTTATATTCGTGGGTACAGATTTAGACCGAAGCGTTATGACAGTGTGACTCAAAAATAGTGGAGTTGTTCTGATCGCAAAAACATCAAGCTACACTCTTCACGTTGATAAAAACCTATCCTCGGAAATGTCATGTACTTCGGAGGATAGGTGACATATGATTAGGACTACTATAGAAAATTTCAGTTGTGCTTTTTAAGTGCGAATGGTGATCTACTGAGGAAAAGGTGTTCAAATAGATAAGTATGGTTGTAGACTTGTAATTTCCTCGCACAAATCACAGTGGTAAAAAGGCAGGTGACGACCTTTTGTGTTGCAATCAAGTCGACCAAGTATTCTACGTGGATGACCATCTTATCAAGGATGGTCAATTGTTTGAAAATGAAGCCTCGAGATGATTTTGAAAGGTGTGAAGAGTGGAACGATGTAGAAACTGAGCCTTATCATGTCAGCAAGTTCTTGGAGCTTTTTGACGTTGTCCATCAGAACAACTTGGATGAGACGAGATATAGAGGGGGCTACTGTAGATCCTGCCCACAGTGTCACCTGATGAAACTGTACCTGATGATGATGAAACCAGTACCTCAATAAAGGTCAGCTTCTTGTGTGATTCACTTGCTACATTTTCTTCAATAGTGGATGAATTTAGAAGCAACTACATCTTCTATTTAAATATGATTTCGGCGCAAGTGTTTTCAGATTAATCTAATATTCTACTGGACTTTTGCTCTGCCTGCAGGTTCATTGGATATGAATAGTGAGTGGATCTGGAAGCCTGGAACCAATTCAACTGATGAAGCATTACTGTTCATTTGTGGACACTATGTTTTTTTAGAGACTCATTTCGTATATTTGTAGTTGTGCGTGAGAGTAGTTGCTTAATTTCCTCACCTGCTATTTGTGACAAGAATGTTTATACTGCTATTATTTCCTGAACTGATCAAACCTTTCACATTTTTGATGGTACACCATTATTCAGTATTGTGCCTTGATACGATATCTCTCTCTGTACATCGGGAAATTAAAATCCATGATCAGTATGTAACATCAATGGATAATTTAGTGAACAAAGAACAAGAGAAGCACTTCCAGTTTTGTGCACTTGCAGATATTTTGAACAGAATCCACACTACCGGAATCGCCGAGTTGCCGAGTGTCGAGTAGTCGCCGAGCGTATTTATCACGAACACTCGGCAAACACTCCCCTTTGCCGAGTGTGCCAGAAAAAACACTCTGCAACAAAAAACTGACACTCGGCAATCAGTGGTTTGGCTAGTGTTACACTCGGCAAGACTCAACCACCAACATGGAGTTTATGGTGTTTTTATTCTAAAAAAATGCAAACGAAGTGTGACAAACATGAAACTTGGCATGATGTCATGATATGACATCAATAACCTGTAGTAAAAAATTAAGAAGGTTTCACAAAAGTTGTCATGTAAACTGCTTAGAACCGAGCCATCTCCGAGGAATAATAATGGTTTCGGAGAGGGAATGCGTCAGGTTTGAAGGCGAAGTGACAATTCCTTCATCATTGACCTTGAAACTTTTTCTACACTTTAGCATACACTATTAAATCTGCATGTTAAAATTTGGCATTTTTCAGGGTTCATTTGCTATTTTTAAGTCATTAAGTGCATTTCTAGGCATTTAATGGATATAATTCAAATTTGAACTACAAGTACATGAAAAATTGCACAAAAATTGGTTGAAAAATCATATTTGTGTCTTAGTATATATTTAGGCCTTATCCAAAAAATGAAAAGAAATTACAAACATCTGGGTGGCAAGACTCGACCACCAGCATGGAGCTTATTGGTTTTTAATCTAAAAAATGCAAACGCAAGTCTGAAAAAATACAAACGAGCCTCCCCGACGCGCCCGCCGCCCCGGATCCGCCGCCTCCCCGAGCTCCCGCCGCCCCGGATTCGCGCCGCTCCGGCTCCCTGAGCTCCCGCCGCCTCTCCCGCCTCTGAGCGCTCGCCGCCCCTCCTCCGCCGCCTCCCCGAGCTCCCGCCGCTCGGATCCAGCCACGGCAGGTCATTGTCCTCCGTTCACCGCCGATGGAGGGCTTCTTCGCCCATCAGCAGTATCCCAAACGCGTACACGTCCGTCCGGGTGGCACACGACGGCGGCTGAGAACAAGAACGGGCAACATAGTCGAGGCTGATGGAGGATGCGACCCGAATGGATGGTTCTGACTCGGTATAGTCGAGGATCAGTGTGTGCGCCCATGGATTGGATGTTGGCCTTTATTCAATATATAATTGCAACATTTATATAATGTGCTAAACTTCAAATTTATTATTAAATCTAATGTCACTTGAGTATTATTAAATATACATAATAATATATGTTAAACAAAAATACCATGGTATCATGATTCTACGATAAGATTTTGTGATCCGACACCACCGACAAGAAAAAATACTACATATTATCCTAATATTGAAAATATTTCTAATATGTTTCCTTTTACCAAAAAAGAAGAACAACATTTTATTCGAGTTTAAGAGCAACTAGAACTTTTGCGGCCCTAAATAAAGTTGTACGACCGAGACAACTTGTTTTCGACTTCGTCCATGTTTTCGCTCCATTTTTTCCCTCCACTTTTTTGTTTCCCTCCGTTCTTCCACGAAATAGTCCCTAATCTAGTAAAAAAATATTTGGTTACCCGCACTACTTTTACGATGACCCCACCTTTCATAGGAAGCCAGCAAGGGAATTGTCCGGGGTAAAACTTTGAACGGAACAAATATATCAGCCAACTGCCCTCAAAATCAGCTACCTCACCGCATAAAGGGCGTTCCTTATTTCTATCGCATCGGTCTCATCTCACACGCGCGCAGGTGCTCACGCACACGGCCGCCGGGTGGCAGCAGCATCCCCTCCGAGTTCCATCAGGTTAGCGGCCTCTCTTCCGATCCCTTCTCTTCTCTTGATCCCTTTACCCCCAGATCCCACTTCTCTAACTCAAATCCCATGGATCTCCCAGGCACAGCAGGCCGTGTCGGCAGCTCCCCAACGAGTTCATCAGGTCAGCCGCCCTCCTCTCCCGATCCCTCATCTTTCCATTCCTCTGCTATAACTCAGTTTCCATCGGTCATCGCAGACACAACCGTTCGGCGGTGGTAGCGACCCTGCGAATTCGTTAGGTCAGTGCCCTCCTCTCCTCGATCCCTGATCCGCATCCCACATCATTTTTTGCGCCCCCTTTTCTTCACGCGAACAATTGTTGTGGTTCATACGCGGACATGCTCTGTTTTCATTTTTTTTCATCTTAGTAGGTCCTCCCATAGATTGTTTTAAGTGATGATATACATTCGTGCTAGTATCTCAATTGCTCAGTCCGTGTTTCCTATGATAGATGAGATGGTCGAACTCGGTGTGTTAAGAAGTATGCATGCTTCAGTTTGTTGAATACTTGAGATATGAGATTGAAATTTGCTTATGCCTGCTTCTTGCTGATCTGATAAAACTTGACATATACACTCTAACATTATCATGAGTAACGGAATATATGATAAATTTTCATTTAACATACAACCTGTAGAATTATATGGTGTTTAACTTTGTGTTATGATTGTCGTGGTGCAGCAGATATGACGAGGAAAAAAATGCATGTTGTCGAATCCAGTGAAGAATATTTGGTGGAGGAACAGATCGAACAACAGAATTGTATTGAACAAGTTCCAGAATCTTCTGATCTCCAAGTAGTAACAAGTAATGCAGAAGAAGGCTTCACAGATTGTGATGTTGATGATGATGATGATACTGACGAAGGTAATTTGGAAGTTATTCCTTATTTATTGCAATAGAAAATTATTCATCATCATATGAGATAACTCTTACTTAAATATTTTCGTGCAATTTTTTTATGTTAATGTGACATTGGTCAGCTGTAACTGCAGGAAAAAAGGACGTAAGAAGAGAAAGCTTAAAGATATTTGGAGCCTTCCAAGAGGGAAAAGGATTGTGGTTAAGTGCAATGATTTAGATCAGCCAATTGGAAAAGAAGCTAAACATCTTGGAAACTTTCTTGGCACGGTTGCTAGGAATGGATCCTTGTGTAGCTTGTCCTACAAGGACTGGCGATTGTTGATAGGAGAAAAAGATAAAGAAACTGATGAAAGGATAAACTTAAAGGCTATACTTGACCAAGTAAAGGTAAATTGTAGTACAGTAAGTATCTTTTACTAGATTCTAATAGTTGCCTTAAATTTTAGTTAGTCTATTGTTTTCTGATTATTATGTAGATGAGGTTCCTTTATCCTGCTCGATTGGAACCATATATATTGAAAACAATTAGAGACCGATGGAGGCAACATAAGTCAGATCTGAAAGCACAATATTTTCATGAGAAAAAGAGCATTGAAGCAAATTACAACAATTGTCCAAAATGTGTGAGTCCGGATCAGTGGAGAGCTTTGGTGAATAACTGGACAAGCCAGACAGCAAAGGTACATAGACATTTATCAGGTTTATCATTTACATTTGCCTCTATCAAATTAGCTTTTCCATAAAATTACTAAGATATTCACAAAACTTTTTGCCTTTATTCTTTGGTAGGATATAAGTGCTCGAAATAGGGACAACTGCGGGAAGAGGAAGTCCATACATACAGCTGGAACAAAGAGTTTTTCTCGAAACAGGGAAGAATTGGTACAATATTACATAACTATATGCATCTCTTTTCCATTCATATAATGTAACGTCATCACCAACTCCTTAAATAATTTAATCATAAATTATAGAGAGAACAAGATCCAGAGAAGAAGTATCCTCATAGGGCTGTCTTGTACATCCATACACACAAGCCTAGAAGCAAGAATAACAAGAATATTATGGACATGTGGTATATGCTCAGCTCTCAGCCATTCGTACTTTGTGCAGCTATTTCATATATTGCTTCATCTTATTGTCCTTGTGTTTAGGAAGAGTTGAAGGGTATCTTAAAGAACCAACCAGAGTTAGCAGATAACAGCCAAGGAAAGACTGCTTGGAAAGGAGATGCATTGAATAAAGTTTTAGGAGATGAAAGTCTGGTCATGTACATGGTTTGGGACTAATTCCTAATCCAAACAAAGTTTTTGATGTGTCAACTTCCCGTCGCTTCCAGAATACACATTTTACTTCATTGGAGGATATACCAAATGAAGCCATGTTATCTTTTAGAGTTGAGCTGGAAAAAATAGGACAACATGTGAACAATCAAAATTCAGAAATTCTGGAACTAAAAGAGAAGATAAGAAACATGGAAAGAGAACCAAATCAGGTACATTTATAGGAACTTCGCCATCATTTGTTTTCAGAACTAATTTCATTGCTATGACAGAGAAGTTCGGATCCAGTGCCTACACTTCGAGATGCTCCTCCTATAGATGGACATTGTTTGAAAAGGAAAGTATGTACCTTTGAAGTACATGATACATTTTTCAAAGTTCACTCCGATAAATATGGTCTCACCTTTAATTTTCTTTCTCTATCTGTAGAGGATATATGGTACTTCTCCTAGTAAACAACTCCCAGTGGTTGAGGAACCAAATAATTTGATGGTATTGTATGGATGTGACTTTACATTCCAGCCACAACTTTAGAGAAACAATTGATTTTTCTTACCTTTCACTACAGATCAAGCAAAGTGGTTCCCATGGTTCGGACTCGCAACAATCAAACAAGCAGGCCGCTCCAGATAAGGTTTGCTCATTAATTATTGTCTAGAACCTAGCATTGTTGAGGATAAAACTATTATGCTTGAATTGTTCGCATGTAATGGCTCACTTATTTTCTTCCCAAACTTGTGATGTAATACCTTTATCACAGAACAAAGAAACTCTGGTTCAAAATGGCAACGCTCGACAAGGGGAGAAAAATGCTGCTGCACACAATGTTAGTTCACTCTTAATATTTGGAACTTATTACCATTCTGAACTTTGAAGTATCACGTTTTGGTTGGCAATTCATTGTTGCATTACAATTTCAGAATAAGGAAATAGACTCGCAACATAATGACAAACAAAGAGTAACTAGAGTGTCAACATCAGACAAGGTATGTTTGCATCATCATATGAAGATCTATGTTCACAATTTGGTACTCCAATGATTATTATAATGATTTTACTTCTGGCTATTAGCATGATGTCCTGAACAAGAACTCAAAAGGGGCTAATGCAGCCATGCTTTCTAATGTAAACACACACCTTCTAAATATGTTGTTTCTAATATTTTACTTGCATTGGACACTTACATTCTACATGATATCTTTTATAGAAACAACAAAGTGGTTCACTAGGCTGGTTGGGTGCCAGTTCACTAGCGGTAAGAGTGCTCAACTTTATTTTGTGCATGATTCCTTGGAAAGAAATTTCGTTATATCAAATATTTGATCATGTTCATCCCTTTCTGTTAGCTTCACTTGATGTGAATGATAATATTTTTTACCTTAGTTTACGTTTGATTACATTCTTGAAACAAATCTATTTTTAATAGTTTTCTTTGCGGATGATAGGCATGAGCCAGCCAATCCTAACTTCTCTGTCAAACTAACAGGTAGGTACTAACGTATTCTTGAAGAGCCTATCAAGTGGAAACAAGGATGTTGCTCTTGCTACAATTGTAAGCACTGATCCAAAATATAAACTTGATGGTGCTGAAATAACGAATCAATTTTGGGCTGTACATGTCATTGTTGCATTTGTGAAAACTAAAGAGTTGGTACGGAAACGAAAAAACTGCACCACTCTTGGTAATGCTGAAGGAACAAAAATTGCATGGCCTTCAACCTTTGTACGTAACTATTTTTCTCTCTCACTACTTGCATCATGTGATGCTGTTTCTTCCAAATTTTGTGCTAACAGTGTACCTTTTTGTTGTAGATTCAAAAGATAAATGAATGATGATATGGCTGACATGTTGAATTCAAGGAGGGCAATGTTGTTGCAGCTGGACAATCTATTTCACTTCTTGGCATCTTTAGTTATCTCATAGGGCAGTGATGGTGTCAAAATCACTTCCTGGCATCTTTAGTTATCTCATAAGGCAATGATGTTGTCAGAAGAATATTTATATAATGTACCACGTGGATGGTGTTCCTCATGTAATGCCACGATTTTTTATCCAATATATGATATGTTTCTCTTGTGTATAGTGATATTGATTATTCTCACTTCACATATGTCTTGAAAGCACTGCGTGGACCTATTTCAAGTTATTTGCAATAAATAAATTAATATTATGCATGATACATATGGACCAACGCTTGGAGGTGTTGCAAATATTCAATTATATCTGTTGCATAATAAATATAGAATTCAATCAGGCAGAGCAATCACCAACATATATAAATGTTGCCCACCTCTAGTTCTATACGTTGCTACCTAGCAACGCCCTTGTTACCAACTGATTGATAAGCGTTGCATTGTACCCTTGCAACGCCCAAAAACGCAACGCATTATAATCCGTAAAGGCGCTAGCAACGCCTAAATAGACCATTTAGATACAGATAAATGCGTTGCTGTAGGGGGGGTCCTTTTGTAGTGACTGAACAAGGACAGATGGAGTTCCTATCCAGAGCTGCCTTGAAGAAGCTACCAAAGAGTGACCCCAAGAAGTCTAAGAGCAAGGTTGCATCTCTAAGCTCTAGTGTTTACATTAAGATGAGATCAACCTGTCCATTCTTCACAGTTGACAAGGAATACATTGAGCCAGTTTGCTCTGACCCCAGGTTTCACAATGACAATCAGAAGGGGGTCTATCATGAGATCTTGTCAACTAAAGGGTTTGTAGATTGCAAGACTATTGATTGGGATGCTCTCACAGACTCTAGGCTGCGTGCTCTTCCATCCTTGATACAAGCAGCAGGCCTTGAGTTCATATGCAATCTTCAACAAGGCTATGATCCAGAAGTGATCAAGGAGTTCTATGCTACTGTGTGGGTAGAACAAGAAAATCAGGACATAATGATCTGAAAGACTAGAGGCCAGCTTCTATCCATTACAACTCCAGAATTCAACAGTTTGTTTGGAGCATCAGTGGAGCCAAATATACCAAACATTTTCAAGTTGGAGTCAGTTCCAAATGAGATCAGAAGAAAATTCTACCCAAGGAACTTCTCCTTCCCAGTCAATGCTCTAGCTGATCATGTCTACTTCAAGGGCATCACAATCACTGCAAAGCATCTTGTGAAGATCCTCAATGTCACCATTCAGCCTAAAGGAGGAAACACAGATGTTGTATATTCACCTGTCTGGCAAGTGCTGGTACACATTGCAAAGAATCAACACTTTGACATTGCTAGATTTATCTTTCATGAGATTGATGCAGTGCAGAAAGATAAGAAAACCAAGTTGAGGTATGGCTCGTATATCATGCATATGATTCTTTAGATGACAGGTCTACCTGAGTCAGAGTTTGATATCTCTGTCAAGACATCCAAGACTCAGCTTAGACCTCAAGCTGATGATCATTCTGATGAAGTTGATGTGCCTACTCTTTTTGGAGATCTTTCAGACACAGCTGTGCCAGTCTCCAATGACACAGCTGCTCCCATAGCAACTCAAACGCCACCTCCTCAAGACCATGGCTCCCACCGCCAAGTGCCCACCGGTGTCACAGCTGATGTACCCACAACTGACCCAGCCGAGCTTATATCTGTGACACAGGTAGCAGAAGATGGCACCCTCTCCTCCTCCATGATGACTCAAGAAGCTACCAGAGCCTATCAGAACAAAGTCATGCATGTTCAGTTTGCTGCTCTGCGCAGAGAAGTGAAAGGTCTGCATATCAAAATAGACTCCTTGCAGCAGCAGCTCACAGAGGTTCTCCAGCTCTTGAAGTCCAAGCCGACATGAGGTTTCTTCTTCCCTTACCCCTTTCTGGTGTTTTAGTGTCAAAGGGGGAGAAAAGCTTAGCTGTAAGGGGAGAAAAGCTTAACTGTAGGGGGAGTAGCTGTAGGGGAGTGAGTGGTTTTAGGGGAGCAGAGTAGTGTTGTGTTATATATCAAGACTTGTTTTTCCTGTTTCAATTTCTTATTTCTTGATCACATTAAGTCTTTTCTGTAATGATGCAATTTAATTTATGCTCCGAGCTGTGTTATTCTGTCATGATCATGTATTGATATGTGTGGTTGGTTTTTTTCTCTGATCTGATTTATCATCTGACTCTTCACACATTTTCTGCTTCATGCATAAATGTTTGCTCTGATCATAACTCATGTTAATGAATGATGTTAATGAATGCTCTGATCATGCTAATCCTTCTTTGTGCTCTGAACATGCTTTAAAAGAAAATTTAAAACAGCATCATTATCAGCACAGTTCAGTTTATTACTCATGATTCATTTAACTTTTTGAACTAATGAAGTGCAAGTTGTGAGAAAATACTACTCACATTTACAATTCAAATATGTGCATTTGCATTCCAAAAGTAAATCTTTTATTCACAGCTTCAGGGGGAGTATATTCTAACAACTTGTATGTGTCCTACTCATTCATATCTTTACTTGATAATGTTGAATGGGTTGCCACTAACCACCAAAAAGGGGGAGATTGAAAGAGCATCTAGGCCCCTAAATGGTTGTGATGGCTAATGGCAACCCAAACTGAGATCTAATATTTACATTGAGTGTAAGCAGGAAGATTAGGTTCCAGGAAAAGGTTTCATCTATGAAAGGATGATCACTAAAAGTACAAAGGTGTTTTACCAAGACAAGGAGATAGCTGTGCTAGGCAACTGTGCCACAGCTGTGAAGAAGCCGGTGTTGTGCCAGGAGTTGCAAGGAAGGTGATAGTTGTTTGATGCGTCAAGAGTCTTGACTACAGTTAGTGGAAGCTGAAGCTGAAAGGGATCTCAGGAGTCGACTAGAGGGGGGGTGAATAGGTCGGCTCTAGAAATTATAATGCCTAATGGGTTTCTCTTCTGGAGATAGGTCAATCCTAGAGAAAATATATGCAACTGATGCAGGTAACTGAGACTCAGCAAGATATATCAGATAAACACCAGACACTCAGATAGCAAACTTAGCTGATGTAGAACAAGTTATATTCAGAGCTAACTGAGTCTCAGGTGTGAGAGTCAGGTGAGTGCATCAGATGACGTGAACAGGAAAGGTACTAGTTTTAGCAAGAGCTAACTGAGTCTCAGGTGAGGAAACTCAGTTAGTGTGCAACAGATAAAGGTGCTCTAGTGATCTAAGCATGCATAGATAACAGAATAAATAAGAGCAGATCACAAGACAGATAGTAAAGCACACAATGGTTTGTTTTACCGAAGTTCCTACTTCTTGCGAAGCAGTACGTCTCCGTTGAGGAAGCTGTTCTCACAGCCGGCACCAAATCGTGCTCTTTCCTCGAGTACCTTTCTTGTGTGGAATCCTTTTGATCTTGCTGCTGCAAGACAGGCAGACCCGAATCGCCTTCACAGACTCTTGGTGGCAGCCACACAAGACTTGGCTTGCTCACCAACTCCAAGAGCACTCCCACTCTTGGAGGAACCAGTACCTCGAATGCTACACCTGAAGGACTAAGAAACTCTCTCTCACGATGGATGCACGCAGGCAACACTCACTTGGAGACCTAGAGCTCTTTCTTTCTCAACAGGGTTGCTTTCGGGTTAGAGGCAAAGGTTAGGTAAAGGTTCGAGGTTGAAAACCTCCCCAGGTTCCCTATTTATAGGGTCCCTGGCAGCTAGCCGTTACCCTCATGCCACGTCAGATAAAGAGCCACCAGACCTAACCTGTCTGAGACTCAGCTAACATGCACCTCTGGTAACCTACTAGCCGCGGCTGAGCTACCCACCTGAGTCTCAGATGCCAAACTCAGGTGGACTCGGTTGCCTCAGGCAGCACCTGAGCACAACTCTGGCCGGCTCACTACAAGCCTACAACTGACCAGAGAGCAATGGCCTCGCCACAGTCCCTGACCAGCTCGCTTAGACCCTTGGCACTGGTTCCAAGCTTCTTCACCGAAGATGACTGCCCTTGTAGACGCACAGCGAACCCTTGGTCCTGATCCACCAGCTTCCTAGCTCCTCCAGGACTTATCAAGCTTGCATTCACGGCCCTTGAACTCCATCAAGCAACCATCACCTCGCTTGCCCTCGAGCACAGCCTCGGCTTCTTCGCAACTGTGCCTCAGGAGCCTAGCTCAGCTGGTCCTTCTGACCTTCCCAGTTCCTTGCTCTTTTTAGGGCTCATCATCAACAGTTGTCTCACTTCAGCTTTCACCTGTCCATCTAATTCCTGTTCACACTCATTGCAAGTATTAGACACAGGTGAGGATTGCCAATAACCATCAAAACCAAACTCTGGGGCAAGATAGCCATCCTCCCAAGCTCCATGGGAGTGGATGCACTTTCAATCTCCCCCTTTTTGGTGGTTAGTGGCAATCCCTTTAAAACATTCACTTAGATAAAAAAGAGTATTGCATTTAACCTTGTTTGACATCAACTCCCCCTTAAGATGTGCACAAGTGAGATTTTGCATTTGAATACAAGTGTACAGTTCAGATTTAAACATTGGAGAGTTGATGCAAAAACAGGTTCTCACAACATAACTGAGAGTATAAGCACAGCGGAATAGCAGGTATGTTGGAGGAGTACTCAGCAAATAAGATAACAGAAAGGATTGCATGCTTGAGTACAAATATCAAATATCAGAGCGTCATGTATATATCAAATATCAGAGCATGTATTAGAGCTAAAGAAAGGAATATCATGTATCAGAGCAGATGTGATAAAGAGATCAATGTATTTCAATATATTTGAGCAATAACAGTCAATACAATACAAAAACGAGGTGTTCAAGACTGATAAAATCATTTTGCAGTACATAGAATGTCTTGACACACATGCAGTCTAGTCTACCCCTTTTTACATACTGCTCCCCCTGAATATAATACTCTCCCCTTTAAGCTATTCTCTCCCTACTCTCTCCCCCTTTGCCACTAAGCACTAAAAAGAGATAGGAAGAAGAAAGAAAAGATCCTCAGGGAGCTGGCTTTGGTTGCAGGAGGGATAGGATCTGATCAAATTTGCTGTTGACCGAGGCCTTGAGATCTGCCATCTCACTCTTGAGTTCAGATTTCAGCTGAGCCATTTCTTGTTGCAGTTCATCTTGTCTCCTCTTGATACAAGAGATCTGTACTGGCACAACCCGTTTAATGAAAGCATCCATAGCTGCGGGATTGTCTAGACGTTGAACCAAAGGGAGACTGTCTGATGAAAGATTCACAGAGACCGATGCTTGTCGCTCAGCAGGAGGAGATGATTCTCTAGCTGAGTCTCGGGTGGGAGACACCTGAGGCTCAGGTAGGACTGCTGGGAGATCAGCTGCTGGCTGAGGTGGTCTGACTGAGACTCTGGTAGCTTGCTCTGGAGGCTCTGAAAAGTCTGGCTGAGATGAGTTGAGGATGTTGTAGAAAGGAACTTCATCTTCATGGTCATCCTTCTGAGGTCTGAATTTGCTGAGATATGTCTTCTTGTCAAAGGAGAAGACTGAAGATGCTAATGATGTTCTTTGGAGAATCATATGCATTAGATATGAGCCATATCTCATCTTGTCAGTTCTGTTCTTCTGGCACTCATTTATTTCTGAGAATATGTATCTGGCCACATCAAACTTCTCTTTCTTTGCGATGAGCTCAAGAATTCTCCATACTGGATTGTATATGGCATCAGTTCCTCCACCTTTGGCACAGATGGATATGTTCAAGATCTTCACTATGTGCTTGGGTGTCTTCATCAATCCTTTGAAATTGGAGATATGCTTAGGGACTGCACCCTTAACAGGAGGAGGCACAAAGCCTGTAGGGAAGAACTTCTTCCTTTTCTCATTTGGAACCCAATCTGGCAGGAGACTCTTATCTTCTTCTGAGCCTTTGGATATGCTGATCTTCTGTAGCTTTGTCCCTGATGGTAGGTCCAACAGCTCTGCAAACTCGGGAGCTGTGATGCACAGCAGTTGACCTCTTGTCATCCAGAGCATATAATCTTGATTGTTCTGCTCTACAAAGACTGTTGCATAGAATTCCTTGATAGCTTCAGAATCATAATCTTGGTTTAAGCTGCATATCTCATCAAGTTGAACAGCAGCTAAAATCTGCTTCAAATTTCCTAAGCCGTTCTTGGCAAGGTTTTCCCAATCAATTGGCATGCTGTCAACAAAACCTTTCTTCTGCAGCAAGAGATGATAGCTTGATTGCTGCTGATCATTCCAAAACCTTGGATCATTGCAATGTCTTCTTTTCAGATTCCCTTCACTGTCAAAATATGGATTTGTGGTTCTCATGGCAGTGTAGTTTGATGTGCTTCTTGAATCCAGGTTCATGGAGGCTAGACTGGCATCTGCCTTTGGTAGCTTCTTGAAAGCAGTTGCAGATATGAATTTCATCATTGATGTGTCAGATCGTGCAACTTTTGAGAATATAGCTGAATATTTGTCTTCCAATGACTCATCTGACTCTTCTAACTGAGTCTCAGCTGGGATATCTTCTGAGTCAGATGCAGAGGGGGATGAGTCTGATTCTTCTGCTGACTCTTTCCTTCCACTACTCTCTTCTTCTTCTTGATATTCTTCATCTGATTCAGACAGCTTTTGCTTCTTCTTGCGAGGAGATGGAGGATGAGGATCACTTGGACTTGAATAGGAGTCATCTGAGTCTTCTGACTGAGCCTCAGTTGACTGTGCCTGAGACCTAGTTGGCATCCTATGGACTGACTCAGGTGCTGGAGAAGATACTGCTTTTTCTTGCTCTTCAAGTCTTGTTTCTTCTTGAGCTGGTTCTAAGTCTGATAGAGACTGAAATACAGAACCCATGCTCACTGATACTCCAACTGATGGATCTGCTTGTGGCTCAGTTGGATTTTCATGTGCTTTAGTTGACTTCTCTTCAAAAGATGATCTTAGCTTATCCATAGATTCCTCCATAGTCTGCTCAAGTTCTTTTTCTCTTGAGTCAAGCTCAGCCAAAATGTCTTCAATTGATTCTATGGCAGCTTTCTGTTGAGTTTCCACTTCAGTGGGGACTAATTCTAGTCCAGCTGATGCAGCCGCCTGAGACTCGGCTGGCTTACTCAGTTGAGGCACTGAACCACTGGCTTGTTGAAGGGGCACTGCATCAAGTGCTTGAGAACTGGATGCACAAAATATCCTTGAGTTTGTTTCAGCAATCTCATTTTGTAGATGCTTCTTACGAGCTTCATCAGCACAAGAGTTTAACTCCAACATGTGATTCTCTATTCTCCTTTGTAGAATGATATCTGAGAACCTTGTCCAGAATGGCTTATAATCTTCTGAGAGTTGAGGGAATAGACGATCAATTTGTTTGATCAGGTCTGCTTTCTCTTGTCCAGAGGCTTTTCCTTCTTGCTTCAGCAGCTTTTTGAGTTCTTCATGGATTGCCTTGTTCTTCAGCTGAGTTTCTCTTTGGAGTTTCACATTCTTTGGAACATCTGGTGATTCAAAGATTTGCTTTGCAAGGGCATCTATTCTTTCCTTCATTTGAGGCCTTTCCTCATCTGTGGCATTGGGCAACTTATTAGTTAGGTCTTGCCATTTTTCTATAAGTTTGCTGTGTTCCTTTCTTTTAAGAGCTTCTACTCTCCATTCAGCTTCTTCCTCTTCTTGCAGTTATTTCTTTGTTTTCATCTTGACTATGTAACACCCCATTTGAACGGTTAGGTTTTGATCGACATTCATGCATACATGGCATCATCAACACCACACCTTGTTTAAACTTAGTTGAATATCAATTTAATTTTATAGAATATGTTAATATTTCATCCTCGGTGGGTAATTGTGCAAACACCAATCAACGTATTGACAGTATAGAATACGTGCATATCTCATCCTTGAAAACTCAATTTGTGGAAATTAACACCAATCAATTTATTTGATGTGTCGAACTTCGATAAAAACCCTAGCAAGGGGTGGGGGCCAGTGGACTCCGTCGAAGAATCCTCCTCCCAACCATCCCCTCTTTTCTCCCTAAGGACTGCTCCCAGGAACTCACATGCAATATCTCTCAATTGGGTTATCCGAGGGCAAACCCTAAAGTCCTAGAAACTAGGGTTTAGCAAATGGACAAGCTAGAGTGGATCAAAATGCCTCAAACTTTGAGAATGGGCATGAAATGGGGAATATTAGCTCCATGCCAAATTTCAGAATTTTTAGGAAACCCTAGGACCTACCGCTAGTTCAAATTGCCGAATTAGGTTAAACTCTAGGTTTGAACTAGATCCCCTTTCAAGTCAACTCCAAATTGGCTCAAACTTGCACAGTAGCTCACAAATAATAGTAGGAAAGTCTGGTAAAAATTTCAGAATAATTGGGGCAAGAATTGTACATAAAATATCGAGAGGGGTGATGCTGTGGTTAAATTAAAAAGAAAAAGAGAAAAACCTAACCCTAACAGACCCAGCCCGAGGCCAAGTGGGCCGACTCGGCCGGCCCAACTCCCCCGCGCGCGCTCACCCCTCCTTTCTCCCGCTGACAGGGCGGCCCCGCGCGTCAGCCTCTCCCCCTCTGCTGCCGCTGCCCCGGGCCCACCTGTCATCCCTCCCGCTCCACGTCGCCGCCGCCCGCTGGCCGTGCTGGGCGGTGTCCGACCGGCGGTCCGAAGCCCTCGCCGCCCTATAAAATCGCCGTCCCGACAGCCTCGCCTCCCCCACGCTCCTCCTCGCAAACCCTAGCGCCCCTAACCTTCTCCTCGCCGCGCCTGAGCCTTCCTCTCCCTCTCCGGTGCCGAGCTCCGGCGAGGAATTCCTCACGCCGCGGTGAGCAATCTTCCTCCCCGACTTGCTGCTAACCTTCCTCGCGTCGCCCCTCATCTAATCCCCTCCTCGGTTTCTCAGATACAAGCCCGGAGCTCCTCGCCACCGCGTGTCTTCCCCATCTCCGGCATCCACTCCGACGAGCTCCCGAGCACACCCTGGTCCTCCCCAGCTCCCATTTTCTAACTCCCGAGCTCCCCCTCGACTCGCTTAACCTCTTCCTTCCCTCCTCGTTGCAGATCTGGGCCCGAAGCAACCTTCCCGCCGGTGACCGACGCTCCCCGCCGCCGGTCCTCGTCGCCAACCTCCTTCCCGGCCTCCTCCCTCCTTCCCGAGCACCGCAACGAGCCCGGGGTGAGCTCCTGCTCCTTCTGCCCCTTTTCCCCCGAGCACATAGGGCGCCGGAGCTCCCTCCGGTGAGCTCCCCGGCGAGTCGCCGCCGTCTGGACCTCGCCTCCGGCCGGTCCCGAGAGAGAGAAGAGAGTGAGAGATGGGGTGGCCGCGTGGCAGGCTCTGGTTGGCTGGCTGAGTCCAGTCAGCTGCTGACTGGGGCTCGGCTGCCCAGTCAGCCCTGCCACCCGGGGCCCACATGTCATCCCGGGTAGGTTTAAGGGGTGGGAATCCGGGGTAGTCTAGCTCAGGTACGCATTGGGTTTGCAGATCCGATCGGGGTAAGCCCCGGGTAGGTTTAGCAATTAGGGTTTGAACAGTTTAGGGCAGATTTTGGTTTAAAATTTCAAACACTCATAACTTTCAAACCACTCGGCCAAATTTGGAAATTTTTATATATTTGGAAACCTCATGAAAAGCTCTACCTTTTGGCTGAATCAAAAATTAGTTTTGGTCACATGCACAGAAGGATACTTAGGGTAGATGTTTTGCTAGTGTCGAGGATCCATAAACACTAGTTTCGCGACCCTAACTCCGATTTCGACGAACTTTGTAGTTCTGGGGTCCTTGCGAGATTCTCTACGACTTAGGGCCACTGGAAGTCCTTTAGGAGCCCCTGCGTGGTGTAACCTTGTAGGGTGCTAGTATTAGCCTTTTTCGTCGTCGTACTCGATACTTCGTAACTTGATGTCCGTAGCTCCAAATTAAATGATTCCAATGACGTTAGTCCTATGTTCCTGAACCCTTTCAAACTAAAAGCGATTGAGTTCATGACACCTCAACTTGAGCAACCAATACCAAACCCTAGCTCGTAATCGGATAATCCTTAAAAGTGCAAGTAGGTTAGGGCAACCCTACTATCTCCGTATGTTCATCATGAAAAGTCCTCACCAACGTAAACACAGACATCAGCACCTTGCTAGACATCTAATACTTGCATTAGTCTTCATGCATACATGCTGGTTGTTTACATTATCGCTTATTCTCGATATTCGACTCCCTTGCACTAGAACTCGAAGAAGGAGACCCTGAAGCTCACGACCTGACGCAGGATCAAGAACAGTTCTACGAAGGCAAGCAGAGCTTGTTGCACCTTCTATTTATTCAGTACTTGTTTTTACTTATGTATATGTGATGTGTGGATTGTTACTTAGCACTTGTGGTTGAAATCGATTAAACTAGCATGACTAGTGTATGCGGTGAATTAGGTCTGGTCATGGTTGAGTTTAAATCGATGAACTAATTACTTGAACATATTGAAGTGAGATGTGAGAGCCGAAGGGAAAGTGTCAGATGGATAAAGTTGGTATCATTGGAGTGGCATGTTGCGACCGGGGGAAGAAGTTGTCGCGATACCAACCCTGAGGTGACTCCATCGTGATTACTGCCCTTGTCACGCGTGGACGTTAGCGACAGCGATGCTGGGGTGTAGTCGAGGTAAGACTAAGACCCTTGGGAGGCTAGCTACCTACAAGGGATAAGGCACTCGCTGCACTCAGGGTGATCGTCTGCCGGTAACGGTCCGAGAGATTAAATTGAGGTGTGGTGGTGATGGTACCCTGTCAATGTGGAGATATTGAGATGAGATTATTGCCCCACGTAACTGGGAGCTTATGTGAAAGGATATGGCCCCACGTAACTGGGAGCCGATGTGAAGGAATATTGCCCCACGTAACTGGGAGCTGATGTGAATATTGTCCCACGTAACTGGGAGGTGGCAAGTGAGCCATTGAGTTTGTATTTTTAGCACATGTGACTAGTGGTTACCATCACGCCCCCCTATTTTGAGATATGTGAAAATCTGAGTTGTTGGTGATCCCATGTTATTCCTTGTGACGTTGGTGGAGTACTGGTATTGCCTAGATTTTGTTAATCGTATGTGCATCACGTTTGATTATGTTATACTAGTATGCTTAGGACATCTAATCAAGCACGAATAAGACTTGCGAGTACTTTGTACTCACCTAGGACTCTCCTAGATCATTGCAGGTGAGCCAGAGGTCGAAGAGTTCTTCGATGATGTCTAGTGCATGGTTTCTATTCCTTGGTTGGCTATCGGCTCAGGGGTTTTCTGTGGATTTTGGTCAGCGGTCATCGCACCGCTGTGGGTCTCATTACTGTTATTCCGCTGTCGTTTAACTTCTCCGTACTCGGGTATATTCCGGCTATGGCCGTTTGATGTAAACTTAAAGTCCGATGTGGACTAGTAGCTTAATATCGTAATGTAGAGTTTGTGCTGTGATATCCGAGTGGTTACTTGCAGTTATCCATGTACTATGCGTGTATGTGATGAAGTATGTGGATAACTGTGCAGAGGTATTGTAGCGTGTTAGGGTTGCGTTTCGTGATGGCAGAGGTGAGCGAACCACTAGTCCGATGTAGCTTTGGTGAGGTCAATCCAGGGGACTCGTCCCGTACTCGCTAAGCCTCCTACGACCGTCACGCCTCGCGCTGACGGCAGAGCAGAGCTGGATTCTCCCAGAGTCGTACCTCGGGGCTAGGTTAGGTTGAGGGGATGTGTATCCCGGGCTCTAGTCCTCCTACGACTGTCGCGGAGCGCAGGTTTATCACGTGGTCTTACTTCTTCACTGGCATCTGGAATCTACATGTGGTTTGGGAAAGATTGGTCGCTTCCGACCGGCTCGCACGTGGCGGGTGTCGGATCGCTTCACCTTGGTGCGTACGGCGCAGGTACCGTGCCACCGGGCTAGCGAGTCCTTCGGTCCTTGGCGACTTCGCGTTTCCTTAATCATATGCAGATTTTGGGTCCGTGACAGACTACCACAGCCTCTGATCTTGGCTTCTTTGGGACTTTGCTCAGAGATAAATCTGTTGGCTTGCCTGCAGCCCTTGTCCTTTTGAGTGTATCAACTACTGGAGCCTTCTTGACTTTGATAGCTGCCTCTTTCTCAGCAGCCTTCTTGGCTCTTTCTTCAGCTCTTTTCTTCTTTGCTTCTTCAGCTTGGGCTTTCTTTTCAGCTGCTTTTGCTTTCCTCTCTTGCTTCAATTGTTCTTCCTTGCTAGCCTTCTGAGCTTCTAAATCTTTCATTCTTTAGCTGACTGAGCTGTAGCTATGTCCATCTGTCGTTTCTCTTCTTGTAGCTCTTTAAGCCTAGCTTCTCTTTTGGCTAGCTCAGAGGGGGACATTGGAGCTTTTACTGATTTTTGAGCAGCTTCTTCTGCATCCAATTTCTTTCCAAGACTTTTAGCCTGCTCTGGCCTCCCACTCTAACTGCTGCTTCTGTCTTAGGAGCTGGGTTCTCAGACCAATGGGCAGATCATCAGTTATATCCTCAGGCACATTCCTTGATCTAGACATCTGCATAGGAGAGGTAGAATAAAGAATAGATGAGAGATAATCCTATTGCAGAGAAAACTGGAATGATTGGCCATTTTTGGATGTTTTTAGGAGAGTTTCACAAGTCATCTCATGCTACCTGACTTAGCTACCTGACACTCAGGTGAGATAAATTATGTAACTCAAGTGGAGTAGCAGAGCAACCTAGGTTTATCGAATCTTGCTGGAAATTTGAGAATTCTGGACAATGAGTTGCAAGAAATCGTTCTAGAGGTTAAAGGTACATCATCTCTGTCTAATTCCACAACTAAAAGATACTCGAGAGCATGGGATTCGCATTAAGGCGGAAACCACCCTAGTTCTGTGAAGAACAGCTTGAGGAGACTTACATTTGGAATTTTGATTGGAGATGAAGGCGCCAAAACAATCAGGAGAGCTTTGGGAAGCTTCGGAGAGAGCAAAGATCGTCGGAGAAGCGCACGATCCTTGAGAATCAGATGGCGGCGACGGGCGCAAGGGCACTGAGACTCTGAAGAGGGTTTAGCGCGAACCGTTACAGAGGTGGGTTTTTATATCCCGAGTGGCCCTGTGGCACCTGAGGGTCAGCTAGATTGCTACCTGAGACTCAGGTAGGAAAGAAAAAAATTGAGCTGAGCTCCAGACTTAGGGATTTTCTCCGGAATTTTTGAATGTGTTCAGCTGAGACTCATGTGGAAGACTCAGCTGACAAGGTTTTCAATAGGATTACCAGAGAGAACTTAAGGATAAGAGATGAAAGCAATAGAGAGAATTTCTTTTCAAACACAGCTTGCCAAACAATCAATCAATACAAAGCTAAAGCTGTGTTGAATTGAAATAGATGGTAAGATCCAACTTATCTAACCCAATGGTGAATCCATGAGTTCAATAAGATGCAAAATCAGCATGGTATCTATAAGACCTTAACCCACCTGAGGTACAACCGAGACTCAGGTGGCTGACTCATGTAGAATGCAGAGAATGAAAAACCAGAAATGCAATCATGTGTACACGTGTATCATCATTTCCTCACTGCACATTCGAGATATCCATGATATTTAGCTCATGCCTGAGGGTACAGAACCTATTCTCATCTAAAGGCTTGGTGAAAATATCAGCTAGCTGAGCTTCGGTTCTAAGATGGCACAGTTGGATATCTTTCTTCTCTACATGGTCTCTTAGAAAGTGGTGTCTCACTTCTATGTGTTTGGATCTTTGGTGTTGGACAGGATTGTTGGCTAACTTGATTGCACTTTCATTGTCACAGAAGAGGGGTACTTGAGACATGGATATGTTGAAATCCTTCAAGGTCTGCCTCATCCATAACAATTGAGCACAACACCCACCAGCTGCTATGTATTCGGCTTCTGCTGTGGATAGGGCTACTGAATTTATTTCTTGGAACTCCAGGACACAAGGGAACGCCCTAAAAACTGGCAGGTACCTGAGGTGCTTTTTCTGTCAACCTTACACCCGGCATAATCACTATCTGAATAGCCTACAAGCTCAAATGGTGCACCCTTAGGATACCATAGACCAAACCCAGAGGTATGAATCAGATATCTCAGTATTCTACGAACAGCAGTGCGATGAATGTCCTTAGGATCAGCTTGAAAACGTGCACACATGCAAACACTCAACATTATATCAGGTCTAGATGCACACAAAAACAGCAAAGAACCTATCATAGACCTATACTCCTTCTGATCAGCGGACTTACCTTGTTGGTTCAGATCAAGATGAGCATTTGTTTGCATGGGAGTAGATATTGACTTAGCTTTGTCCATGTCAAACTTCTTGAGGATGTCCTTGGCAAACTTCTCTTGAGAGATGAAAGTCCCTGCTTGAGTTGTCTGATTTGCAGCCCTAGGAAGAACTTCAGCTCTCCTACCATGGACATCTCAAACCTTTTTATCATCATCTTGCTGAACTCATCACTTAGCACACGGTTAGTACTTCCAAATATTATGTCATCGACATATATTTGGCATACAAATAAGTCATTGCCTTTAACTTTAGTAAAGAGTGTAGTATCAACAAGCCCAATTTGAAACCATTATGTATAAGAAACTCCTTTAGGGTATCATACCAAGCACGAGGGGCTTGTTTGAGACCATATAAGCTTTGTGGAGAACATATACATGATGGGGTCTTTTTGGATCTTCAAAACCAGGGGGCTGTTCTACATACACAAGTTCAGCAAGCTTACCTTGGAGGAAGGCACTCTTGACATCCATTTGATAGAGCTTGATGTTGTGATGATTTGCATAAGCTAAAAGTATCCTGATAGCTTCAAGTCGAGCTACAGGTGCAAAGGTCTCACCAAAATCCAAGCCTTCTATTTGAGTGTAGCCTTGAGCAACCAACCTTGCCTTGTTCCTCACCACTTGGCCTGTAGAATCTTGCTTGTTGCGAAAGACCCACTTCGTTCTAATGACATTGTGATCCTTGGGTCCTTCAACAAGTGACCAGACTTCATTTCTCTCAAATTGGTTCAGCTCTTCATGCATAGCATTGATCCAGTCTGAGTCAGACAGAGCTTCACCTACATTTTTAGGCTCAAAGGTGGAAACAAAAGAGTAGTGAGCACAAAAGTTAGCAATACGAGAACGAGTAGTCACTCCCCTATCAATGGCACCAATGATTTGGTCTACAGGGTGATCCTTCTGCAGCCTGCTGATCACAGGGGGTTCTGGGTCAGCCACCTGAGTCACAGCTGGATGTGGATCAGCTGGGTGTATCTGTGACTCAGTTGGCTCTTCCTGAGACTCAGCTGGGTGCATGGAGGCTTCTGAGTCCAACAGATCATTAGCTGGGTTGTACTCGAACTCAATGCCATTGACTTCATCCTGCTCATCAGCTGGGTCAGGTAGGTTTGTAACTCCAGATGAAGCTTGCTCCTCAACTTGGGGCCTGACTTCACCTGTTGACTTGTGAAGTATATCTACCTTCCCTGAAATATCATTAGCAACTTGCCCATCTTGTGAGCCATTAGATTCATCGAATGTCACATCTACAGCTTCTTCAACAACCTTGGTGTTGGTGTTAAAGACTCTGTAGGTGTGAGATTCTGAGCTATATCCAACAAATATTCCTTCATCAGATTTGGATTCAAATTTAGAGAGACGCTTGCCTTTCTTCAGAATGTAACACTTACAACCAAATACTCTGAAGTAGGAGACGTTTGGCTTCTTGTTGGTCAGCAGCTCATAAGGTGTCTTCTTTAGGAGTGGGTGAAGATATAGTCTATTGATGTTGTGGCAGGCAGTATTCACAGCTTCAGCCCAAAACCTTGCTGGTGTTTTGTACTCACTCAGCAGTGTTCTTGCCATCTCTATCAGGGTCCTGTTCTTCCTCTCCACCACTCCATTCTGCTGAGGTGCATATGGACTAGAGAACTCATGCTTAATCCCATGCTTGTCCATGAAGGCTTCAACTCTTGAGTTCTTGAATTCTGTCCCATTGTCACTTCTCACTGCCTTTAAGTTGATGTTCCATTCATTTTGAACTCTGACAATGAGATGCTTGAACCTTTTGTACACCTGTGACTTGTCCTTCAAGAAAAATACCCAAGTGAAACGTGACAAGTCATCTACAACAACAAAACCATACTTGTTACCTCCAATGCTCTCATATGTAGTTGGACCGAACAAATCAATGTGTATGAGATCGAATGGAGAAGTAGTGGTCATGATGTTCTTGGGTGGATGAGGGCTTCCAACTTGCTTTCCAGCCTGACAAGCACAGCATGGCTTGTCTTTGTTGAATTGGATCTGCTTCAGGCCTAGGACATGTTCTTCTTTACTGAGTTTGTTCAGCAGCCTCATCCCCACATGACCTAGCCTCCTGTGCCACAGCCAGCCTAACTGAGCTTTGACTATAAGGCAACATGGCACAGCTGCTTCTTGATCCTGAAAATCTACAAGATATAGCTTATCTACTCGATAGCCTTTGAAAACTTGTGAGTCATCTGTTAGTTTCTGGACATAGACCTCTTTAGGATAAAATGTAACTTTCATTCCAGCATCACATAATTGAGAAACAGATAAGAGATCATATGAAATAGACTCAACAAGCATTACTTCAGTAAGAGAATGTTCCTGAGATATAGCAATTTTACCACAACCCAATACCTTGCCTCTTGAATCATCAGCATAGTTGACGTACTTGCAAGGAAGGTTATCTTTTCTTATCTCAGAGAACTGCTCTTTGCCTCCAGTCATGTGATGTGTGCAGCCACTATCCATGACCCATTTTGTTCCACTGGAGGCAGAGCCCTGCATGATTAGTTGCGAGACTTAGGAACCCAGATAGATTTGGTTCCCAAGTTAGCAGGTCTCTTACTGTAAGCATCAATAGCAGGAATAAGATTAACATTAGGGTTCTTAGCAGTTACGGCTTTAGAAAGCTTAGAGAACCTCTGAATCTTTCTCAGATTCTTATCTCCTGCAAACTCAGATGGAAGGGTTAGCAAATTTGCATTGCACCTGAGTGAGCTACCTGAGTCACAGGTGGCTCTCCCTGACTTTGGTACCCAACCGAGTGAGTCACCTGAGACACAGATGACTACTGACTTTGGTACCCAAATGCTTGGTACCTTCTTGTACCTACTCCAAGGTCCAACATAAATTGCCTCAGGTTTACCCTTTTTCCCTGTCTTAAGCACATAGCTTGGATTAGAGGGAATTTTCACATAACCACCTGTCTTTCGATGGTTTCCTGCAAGAGAGTTAGTATCATATTTCCCTTTCTGAGGAACAAAGTGATTCTGCAAGTATTTCTTGTTAGTAGCAGAGGGAATATATGAAGACTTGTTCTTTATAAGTGCAGGAGTGAAACCAAGTCCCCTTGTACCATTATTCTTTAGTACTAGGGTGGACTGGAGCCTAGCAAAATTCTGCATGCCTATGTTAGCACTGCACAGGCCTATTCTCATGAGCCTTTTTAGCTCTTCATGCTCCTCCTTGAGCTCATTGTACTTTGCTGCATCAACAAGATTAGTAGCAGTTGAAGTGCTTAATTCACTGGGTGAATCTACAACAAACACTGTACTAGAAGTAATAGCATTGATGCGAGATGCACAGTTTAAACAAGTTTCTATAATAGTAGGAGAACTTGCATCAGGTGTAACAGCAGTGCAAGATGAGTGAGTTTCTTTGAGTTTATCATGCTCAGAGATTAGGAGCTCATGTGATAGCTTAAGTTTGTTTTGAGCTTCCTGCAATAAGTAAACCTCCTCATCAAGATCTGCCTTAGCATCTTGTGCATTATCAAGGGACACCTGCATGTCAGTTAGTTTGTCCCTGAGAGAGATGTTTTATTTTCTCTCTTTCCTAAGGAGCTTCTCTGTCCTGTCAAGAATGTCCATTAGTTGAGCATAATCAGGGAAGTCATCCTCAGTCATTACCTTGCTGCCTTTAGCCATAAGGCATAGAGTTGGAGTCTCAGCATATGTAGGATCTACATCCTTGTCGAAGAGTGAGTCTGTCTCGGGTGCGCAGCTGAGAGACCTGACTGAGTCTTCTCCTGGCTCAGTTGGGCTGCTGAGTGATCCAACTGAGACACAGATGGCTAACCCAGCTAGCTCAGTTTCTTCCTCTGACTCCTCCTCTGACTCTGAGTCATCTGAGACCCAAGCTTGTCCCACATAAACTCTGACAGCAGAGGTCTTCTTCTTTCTGAAGGTGGGAGGCTTCCCTTCTTTGTACTTCTTCTTGACAATGATCTCCTTCTTCTTGTACTTGCCATCCTCTTGTCTCTTGCTCTTTTTGGGACAATCAGCAATGAAGTGTCCTGAGTCACCACACTCAAAACATTTCTTGTCACTGAGTTGCTTCTTCCCTTTGAACCTGTCAGATGAGCCTGAGAACTTCTTCCTTCGATAGAACTTTCTGAAGTTCCGAGTAAGCATGGCAAGCTCATTCTCCTCATCAGTGGACATCTCTTCATCTGGATCTTCTTCTTCATCACTTGAGTCCCTGTGAGTGGCTACTGCCTTGAGGGCTATGTCCTTGTTCTTCCCAGAAGTGATAGCATGCTTCTTGGAGTGGTTTAGCTCCATCTCATGAGTGAGCATCCTACCAAGGACATCAGTGGGCTTTAATCTGTCAAAGCCATCCTTTTCTATCATCATCAGACGCAGAGTGTGATAAGGCTTGGGAAGCACAAAGAGGAACTTCTTGATCACATCACAATCTTCTACTCTGTTGGACCCAAGGGCCTTCAGCTGGTTAGTGATCATGGTAAGTCTTGTGAAGATGGAATTGATGTCCTCTCCAGGTTGGTAATGGAAGTTGTCAAGTTCATGCTCCAGCACATCTTTCTTGGACCTCTTCAACGTGTCACTGCCTTCATAGATAGCCTGAAGTGTGAACCATATATCTCTGGCTTCCTCAAAGGTACTGACACGGTTGAAATCATGCTCTTGCAGTCCCATATAAATAGCATTGGCAGCTCTAGCATTGTTCTTGATGCTGATCTTCTCTTGATCAGTGGGATTGCTCTCATCAACCACATCGAGACCTGTTGTGACAATCTTCCATACATCTGGGTCAAGTGCAGTAAGATGCATTTGCATCTTCCGCTTCCAAAAGGCATAATTAGTACCATCAAACATAGGAACTCTACCCTCATAGTTCGACATCCTTTAGACTCTGGCTGTTAGGCTAATTATGAGCAACGACGCTCTGATACCACTTGAAAGGGATCTCAGGAGTCGACTAGAGGGGGGGTGAATAGGTCGGCTCTAGAAATTATAATGCCTAATGGGTTTCTCTTCTGGAGATAGGTCAATCCTAGAGAAAATATATGCAACTGATGCAGGTAACTGAGACTCAGCAAGATATATCAGATAAACACCAGACACTCAGATAGCAAACTTAGTTGACGTAGAACAAGTTATATTCAGAGCTAACTGAGTTTCAGGTGTGAGAGTCAGGTGAGTGCATCAGATGACGTGAACAGGAAAGGTACTAGTTTTAGCAAGAGCTAACTGAGTCTCAGGTGAGGAAACTTAGTTAGTGTGCAACAGATAAAGGTGCTCTAGTGATCTAAGCATGCATAGATAACAGAATAAATAAGAGCAGATCACAAGACAGATAGTAAAGCACACAATGGTTTGTTTTACCGAAGTTCCTACTTCTTGCGAAGCAGTACGTCTCCGTTGAGGAAGCTGTTCTCACAGCCGGCACCAAATCGTGCTCTTTCCTCGAGTACCTTTCTTGTGTGGAATCCTTTTGATCTTGCTGCTGCAAGACAGGCAGACCCGAATCGCCTTCACAGACTCTTGGTGGCAGCCACACAAGACTTGGCTTGCTCACCAACTCCAAGAGCACTCCCACTCTTGGAGGAACCAGTACCTCGAATGCTACACCTGAAGGACTAAGAAACTCTCTCTCACGATGGATGCACGCAGGCAACACTCACTTGGAGACCTAGAGCTCTTTCTTTCTCAACGGGTTGCTTTCGGGTTAGAGGCAAAGGTTAGGTAAAGGTTCAAGGTTGAAAACCTCCCCAGGTTCCCTATTTATAGGGTCCCTGGCAGCTAGCCGTTACCCTCATGCCACGTCAGATAAAGAGCCACCAGACCTAACCTGTCTGAGACTCAGCTAACATGCACCTCTGGTAACCTACTAGCCACGGCTGAGCTACCCACCTGAGTCTCAGATGCCAAACTCAGGTGGACTCGGTTGCCTCAGGCAGCACCTGAGCACAACTCTGGCCGGCTCACTACAAGCCTACAACTGACCAGAGAGCAATGGCCTCGCCACAGTCCCTGACCAGCTCGCTTAGACCCTTGGCACTGGTTCCAAGCTTCTTCACTGAAGATGACTGCCCTTGTAGACGCACAGCGAACCCTTGGTCCTGATCCACCAGTTTCCTAGCTCCTCCAGGACTTATCAAGCTTGCATTCACGACCCTTGAACTCCATCAAGCAACCATCACCTCGCTTGCCCTCGAGCACAGCCTCGGCTTCTTCGCAACTGTGCCTCAGGAGCCTAGCTCAGCTGGTCCTTCTGACCTTCCCAGTTCCTTGCTCTTTTTAGGGCTCATCATCAACAGTTGTCTCACTTCAGCTTTCACCTGTCCATCTAATTCCTGTTCACACTCATTGCAAGTATTAGACACAGGTGAGGATTGCCAATAACCATCAAAACCAAACTCTGGAGCAATATAGCCATCCTCCCAAGCTCCATGGGAGTGGATGCACTTTCAGAAGCCTAGATTTGCTAGTTTTCTTGAGTCCTTAGGAAACACCTGTACTACCAAGAGGGATGAAGTTGCAATTATTTTTGGAAGTTCTTATGTCAATGCTCAGAGTGTTGAACAGCGGCACTGATGCCTTGAGGTCAGTGGCCCTGTAACAATAGTTTTGCATAAGTGTGAAACTGGTTTGTGCTAGTATACTACTGTGCTAACTTCCTAAACCCTAGATCCATAGTTACCTTTATGGCACAGCTATGTCACAGGTGAACAACCGCTCTATGACTCAGGTACACCTCTGTGTCAGGGGAGGGCTTGAAAATGCTAAAGGAACTGCACTGCAATGGTTTGTCTACTGGGTCAGAAAACTGTTGGAGGTTCTCTCCTGTTAAGCATCAGAGTTTGTTGTGTGCGTTGAGAGCATGTAATGTGATAAGACCGGACTGAGTAGCGAGTCTACGTCAGTTAGGGTTTCACCTGTGTCAGCCACCGGTAAGAAATCAGTATGGGAGAACATGCACCAAAATTGGTACTAAGAATTTCATTCAAGACGGCAAGATGCATGTACATGTAGAAGATGACGTCGCTTACCGATGCACTAGTAGTTGAGGACTAGAACCATGAAGAGCCTTGCTAAACCAAAGGCGCACAAGGTGCCCGATCAAGGAAGCAGGCCACATCCCATGTCCCTGAACACGTACACGCCCCTAAATTTTGGGAGAACGCGTGACGTCCAATTGTCGCTCGCAATTATATGGATTCTCGCGCGTCTCGGATCATACCAAATCAACAATATTAGGATGAAAATTTCCTCAAAAACAAAACAATATTAGGATGAATAGAGCGACGCATGTGTAGGGGGCGCGGAGGACTTACAGGTGTGCGACGAAGGCGTTGCCGAGGAACGTGCCAACGAGACGATTGACCCTATCTTTAGCTCTCCTCAGGACCAAGAGAACCCGGCCCGCTCCCCGTCCCAGTTTCAATAGTCTGGCTCCGGCCGGTCACGACGCACAGAAAACTCCTCCCTATGGCAGTTCATCGAGGGGCACCGCAAATCTTCCACTGCGTCGCCTACATCGTCTGGCATTGCAAGGAACTCGGGTAGCTGATTAATCATCAGGATAAAGAGAAGCCCAAGAACATCCAAGAGAACTTCGAGACAACATTAACGAACCGTACCTTACACGAGAAACCCTGTATCTTCCAGAGATGGGCTAACCAAGTGTTCTTTTTTTCTTTCTTTTATGATGAGGGTAGAGCGCGAGAGTACTGCAGCTCTCTCTCTCTCTCTGCTCCGCGCGGCACCGTCCCTGCGACCTGTGTCGCTTTCCTGCCGCACGGCGCCGCCTCCCTCCACACGAGCCCCTCTCCTCTCTCCCTCTCTCTACGCCGGGAGAGCCTAGCTCCCCGCCGATGGATCGGCAGCAGCCGGAATCCGTCAGCTATCTCTGCGGAGATCATCTCTCTCTCTCTCTCTCAATCTGGTGCTCGCGATTTATCTTTTTGCCGAGTTGTTACACATCTTACCTCGGGTCATCGGGTGGATGGGGCCCTTTTGGAAGTCCGTGTTCGGGGTTGTCAGATTATCTTGGAACTAGTTTCGGTTTGCACCTAAATCGAACTGGTTCACCTGTGCTGGAAGTTTTTGTTTTCCTCTGCTATACATTGTTTCAAGAATCCAGTGATGAACCAAGTTGCTGGGATTTTGGTGCGCGGATTCCTGGCTGAAAATTGGGCCTGGAATTTGAAGCCTCGCCTGCCCAATTGACTGCTCCCTGAGCAAAGGAGGCTGTAAAAACATGGTGGTGATCCTGACTTGTTCTTGCCTCTGATGACGAGGGAAATGTTAACTTTGCTCTCGGCTGGTTTCCTCATTGTTTATGCGATACTAGCTTAACGCTTGTGCGTTGCTACAGATTAAAAATATATTATCTGCTTAAGAAGATTATACTATCGTTTATGCTACATTAGAGCATTCATAGCCACTCTCATCTTAACTGTTTTGTTGGGTCCAAATGGTGATTTGTCCAAAGGTAGACGGACTGTCACCACCAATTAACATCTTTATAAGAGTAAAGATAAATAATTGGATTTTTCATCCTAACGTTCCATCTTTTGACGTGAAATGTATTAGGGCACCTCCAATAGTAGAGAAAACAGTTTTCTCTTATGTCTTCTATATTATTTAGAGATAACAACAAAAACATATATACAATGAGTTATCTCTTGATACCATCTTTAACAATTAATGCATGTATAATATAGGATTAAAATTAAACTAGAAAACATGGTCTAGGGAAAACATATTGTACAATGAAGAAAATAGTTATCTCTTAGATGTGAAGGGACCATTTCTTTACTAAGGGAAGATAACCTTCTCTTTCTTTTTTTTTCTCCTTCAACTAAAAAAAAATCATATATGGCACCTCTAAAAGAAGGCTGACATCAACTTATTGAAGATACCTTTATGTGTTTTTCAGATTGCGGAGCCGAGAACACCTTCAAGCCGGAGATGTGATCCAGTGCCGTGAATGTGGCTACCGCATCTTGTGTTTTGATTTGTTATTTGGTGATTACTTGTATTTGCTTTGTTTTAGATTCCAATCTAGTCGGGGCATGATGATAATGTAAATACATCATAAGGGCTGTGAGCCTGTGAGGATCAAAATGGCTTGTGATGTTGACATGTTTTTGCGAGTATAGGACGGTTTTGTACCATGTGCTTGTGTAACACATCAAACACCAACTCGTTGCTCCTATATTCTTCCTTGGAATTGATCAAGCAGTTTACTTCTATTCCGCGTATGTCCCGTTTAAAGGTTCACTAAATTTTGCTCATTACTTTCACTCAAAACCTCATTCGACTCCTTCGTGTGGGACTGAGCTTCTTTGACACAACAGACTCAACATGTTGCACATTCTCCACTCGGAGGAAAATGGCACTTTGATACAGACACTGTTGTTAATAGAGCATATTTAGATTCCATTAGCCATAATACAACATAGGTGAGGTACCCGTGAAACCAAAACACTTTCACTACATTGAAACTGAGCTATGTAGAAATGAAATAGAAATCACATAAGAACAAACATTTAATACAACACTAACATATGCCACTTAAAACAAAAAGATCATCAAATATGTCGGTTGTCCATCAAGAATCCATCTACGGTAACATCATTTTATGTTTTTAGTTTTTTTTTGGAAATAAAAGACTAAAAACATAAAATATTTGAAGCAAGCATGACTATCTCCTTTTTCTATCTTGCTTCACTTGAAACATCAAGCAATGGTGATGGAAAACTTCAGAATGGTTGGTTGCACCGAATATAATCCTTGTATACCTAGGAGGTAGCTAGAAAACCTGCATCACATGGAAAACAAGAAAACATAAGTTATAACTTAGCATAAAGTTCATGCGCGTACCTAGTGGCCCAACTGAAAGTATTGTAACCACGATATCATGCCGTGATGTAGCAGCATGTTGCAGATCACTTATCTCCCAAACTAAATGTGGATTATGCAATGAGATAGAGATTTCTAGCCCCTAGTAGATACAACACGTGTCAATTAAAATTAATATGTAAGTCTAAAATCATGTAAAATTAGAATGAATGCAGTTATACATATCGAAAAAACACTTACGTCAACATTGCAAACTTTAGACGTGCAAAGGGTTTAGTCAGAGCACCTAGATCTAAATTTTCCTTGTAGCTGACCATGATGGTCTCACATGACAAGACATAATTGGCAACATCTTTACATGTGAAAAAGACATAAAATTCAGTAGTAAATATCGACAAATTGTTTTTTATGTGGATCAGGCAAAATAGTCTTACCTAGGTAACCGGCCAGTCCCAAATACATGACTTCCATTGGATTAAGCATGCGCGACTGTGCTTGGTGTCATAGGCACCCGCTCATAACAAGGTCAGTACTAATCCGGGTTTCATTTTTGAATTCTACCACATATACAATATCCATGCAGATGGAATTTTCATGAAGGAGGTAAATTTCTCCTTTGATCATGTAAGTGCCTCCTACATGCATTTTGAGGTGGATTTGATTGGACAATGACCTATCTACGTGTGCCTCTAGCTTACGTGCTTGTGTATTATTTGAAACAAAAAGAGAGAATTTTTTTCTTTCATATCGTAAACAGATGTTTTTCCCATCGGATATTAGGTGAGTACCTTAGCATCGATGAGAACCATGCTTAGGAACGTTGTTCACTTGTTGAAACCTTGTTTCAACACGAACATACATCCAGACCATTCATTTGTGACCGTGGAACAATACCATATATGATAGAGAACATCAGTAACAAATAAATATTGAAATAGAAATAAAAACGAATTTAGACAAAAGAAAACCTGTTGCAGCTTTGTTCCATACCACACTCACCCCCTCTCACACCTGCCCATCCATTCTCTCAATCCATTTAGTGCTACTCGGCTAAACTATAAACCAATCACTCCCAACCCACCGGCGGTGCCTACATCCATTCCTTCCCAATCAGCTCCGTCAGCGCCTCGTTTGTCCTTTCCCACTAACCCCGCCAGATGCCGGCCCAAATTCGACGAGGGTGAGCACTTCCTCATCTACTAGTGGCCCTCCATGTTGTACAGATCCATCCCCTCCGGCGCCTCCCCTCCCTCCCCCAACAGCCCCACCAAGGCCTCCTTCCCTCAACCAACAGCCTCGCCACCCACCAGTCCCCAAGGTCGTGTGCTCGGATCCTACCTCCCATATCGCCACCACCACCATCCTGTCAGTCGAAGCTATAGAGAGGCCTAACTCGATTAGGATTCCACAAACTGGTCCTCTTGGTGGACGGCGACGGCCCTGCCCACGAGGGGGAGCAGCATGCTATTGCCTCGTGGCCTTCACTGACATAGACACCGCCAAGCTGAGCCGGTTCAGGGCGCACGCCTTGATGCGCACCAGCGCCACCCTTCTATTGTCGGCATTGGGGACAATGTTGATGCCATTTCCCTGTCACCGCCAGCCTCAACCCCGGTGATCTGATGCACGACATAAGGAATCTATGGGTCTCCACATGGATGACCTTGGAGGACCATGTAGGCTTGCGCTACTGCTGTGCCTACGCCACCGGCTTTGCCATCTTGTGCGACAAGCCATGCATGCCGAGCTCCCCGTCCCCGGTGCCACCGTGCCAGATGCTATACTCGAAGCTCGCGGCGACCATGGACGGACCACAGCAATGGATAGCGACACATCCTCCTCGTCGGTCACTGCCACACCAACATCCACTTGCTTTACTTGCCCTCCACCTTATTATGCATCAGCTACATATCCTTTTCAGATGTTTTGCTTATTGCTTTTGGCCATGAGTATATATCAATGGACTTCTCACGTGCGATTAGATGGAAGGGAGGGAGGGTGCTATGTTTTTTAAAGAAGTCTAGTTGGATGCAAAAATGATATTTGTTAGGATTCCATTATGTTGAGATATAGTTTGTTTCTTCGTGATCTCAAAAAGTTAAATCATTATCTAAACAATAAGGAAAAATACATAGGTTAGTTCACTTGTTATCTATTATCTGTTTTCTATTACTACTTATAATATAGGAGTTGGTGGTGGTGCTTCATCCACACCCCCACCCCTCTCAAATGCTATGGTTCCTTCTAATCAAAATTCAAAATGCACCCCTACCTAACTCGCACAAATCTATTCTCTAACTAACTCATAATCCACCCTAACTAACTAACATAAATCTCTCTTCTCTAACTAACTCCTAATATAGCTCAATCAATGCTCACTCTCTCCTCTCATCTCACCCTCCCTCCAAGCTGCTGCCGCCCCTTGCTGCGCTGCCATCCCGATCGAGCCACCTCCCCTCCTAGCCGAGCTGCCCTAGCCGCTGGGCAAGGAAAGGAAGAGGAACACAGTTTAGGGAAGGAGAAGAGAAGGGAAGGGAAGGAAGGAAAGGAGGAGGAGGAGGAGAAGAGGAAGGAGAAGGAAGAAGTCATCGCCACCCCTTGCCATATCGCCACCGCAGTGCATCACTGTTGGTCACCACCGCCTCGGCCGAGCCACCTCCCCTCCTAGGCTAGGGTAGAGCCGAGCTACCCTAGCCGCCGGCCAAGGGGAGGAAGCGGAGCTCGGTTGGGGAAGGAGAAGAGAAGGGAAGAGAAGGAGGGGAAGAGCAAGGAGAAGGAAGAATAACAAGAAGAAGAGAAATTTTGGGATTTGGGTCAAATTCGATGAATTTGTGTCAAATTCGAGGTTCATGCTACAAAAGTAGTCCCTAATTAGTCCCTATATGAGAATTGATGGAAGGAATTGGAAGAAATCGTGTCCGATATTTGATCTAGGGTTTTCAAATTCAAAATAGCGAGCTTAATTAGAAAACAACAATCAAATTATGCCGAGACAATTGAGGAAGTTGTAGGCTTTATCATAAGTTTTCCCAAATGGGAGCTGTGGTTCAAAAGTTACGGCCAAACTCTTGTTACGGTTATGCCATTTTTCTAGGGCTGAGATTTGTTGAGCATGATTATTTGGTCTTAATGGTACAATTAAAATCTAGGCTTAACAATGAAGTTTTGGAAATTTTCTATAGATATACATAGAGTATTCATTTACTTGATTTGGATATATGGAATTAAAGATACAAAAATAATAACAAGAGATTAGAAAAGATAAGTGACCCAGATTTTGTCGAGAAGCTCAATTTAGGGTTTTCTTAAGAGGCGTAGGTATAGTTATAGCTCTACTGACAGAGGCGGCTTGGAGGGAGGGTGAGATGAGAGGAGACATAGTGCATGGGTTGCGGTGCGTTTTATTATTTTCTTTTTCCAAAATTGAGTTGGATTAGGAAATAAGTGAAATCCGACTGCCTATGTTAATCGGACTCTCCAAAATTTGCTCGGACTCCGATTTGAACAAACTTATAGCCTATCTCGATCGATTCGATGAGACAAACATAACCATAGTCTTCATTCTTTCATACAACGCATGATTTAAAAAGTCAAATTTATCCCTTCGTCCCGGATTTTCGGTCAACCTTGATTTTTAATAACTCCGACCCTTAATTAATTCCGGAGTGTTAGAGCTGGAGGTGATGAGAAACTTGGTAGTGATCCATCGAATGGAGAAAACATGCACATAACAATGGAGCGACAGGGTTGGATCAGGATGACGACAGAGCGAAGAAATGATAAAGTTAGGGGCAAAGCAGAGGGGATGACGAAGAAAGAGAATGGGAGAAAAATAGGTAATCTCAAGAGAGGGAAGGAAGTAAGAGAGACGCCGGCGATTGTTGTGAAAAAACTGCACGAACGTCACTTTTAAGATGCTATTCACAAGACAGAGTGATCCTTTTATTAACTTGTAAGCGTGCACGTGCAACGCACGTCTCAATTGATACAAACTATAAATATAATATATTATAAGCCACAATGTCTATAGTACAATTTACCATCTAAAAAAAATAGTAATCAAGCACACGCAATGCAGTTGTATTGCCCAATATATACCGCACCAAATATGAGCTCATTTCTAAATTCTAAAGTTATATCTACTCTAATATAATCCCAATAAATTTTAAAGTTATCTTATCAGACGAACATATTTGTTTAAAAATAATACTCAAACAAATATTTCCAGCCACTGTTGAGATAAAGCTCATATAATGTGACGTTTTTCTTAATCATCCCTAATAATTTTAAGTCCGGCCAGAGTAGACAACATCATTTTCCAAACTTGCGTGAGTTCTTTCTACATAATATCAAAAAATAATCTATAGTGTTCCCTATTTTCTATAAACCCCACAAAGAGGCACTTTTAAATATCTATAGTGTTCCCTAGTTTCTATAAACCTCATAAAGAATCACCACATGTTAATCTCAGCTATACATTTCCTAACCATATGATTGCTCATTAGTAGTGATTGGTTTCTCCATCAAGCTTGTATCCATCAAGCACCGGTCGTGCAGAAAATGTACACACGTAGCCACAAGAAAACAAGTACCAGTTGGATAGCAAAATTGTTTTCCTTTTTGCAAAAATCCTTACATATTGGGAAACAACAAGTCTCCCTTATATCCGATGCTTATGTAAATATTCGAATTATTTGTAAGCATCTATAGAAAGTGCCAACACAACATGTACTATAGGTGCAGACAAAAGATACCCAGCCTTAAGAAAACCTTAACTTAATGCCCAACAATATAGAAACATGTCCCAATATTTCAGTTGTCACCCTTTCGCAAATTCCGTTGCTTCTAGATCTGAAATTAATAACAACTTCAAGGCATGTCAGGTATAAATTGCAGTAAATTAGTCTTGATGAAACAATTGATGCATATAGAACTCTTAGATTCTTTTTTAATTAATAAGAATGTAATACTTCTAGATGGTGTGAACAGATATAGAGCACACCTTGATACATTGTACATGATCCATCCATGTTATCAATGATCCAAATAAGTTGTCTGCCTGCTATAACTCCACTCGCTTGCTGCCTGCAACAAAGGTTGCTATAAGTACTTCAACTGGAGTAAGTAGTAAACTAAGTAGTAAAAACTAATAGTTTAACTGGAGCTTGCTTTACTTTCTTGAATAATCAAAACTCGAATGTACTTTACTTATTCTATGCAGTAACAAATTCCTTTTCATACACTTCTATCTTGGGCTTTCCTTTTGTGGAACCTGCAGACCTCCCAAGTTCTTTACCCTCAAGAACTCGAAGGTGTGTTTCAAGTTGTTCAAATATTGATGTATGTGAATCATCTCTCATGTAATATAGTAGTGCCAAAAAATTGCTTCCATACCACGGTAACAAGTACCTTGATCCTGCTTTCAAGACCCATGGTGTTATCATCACCATCACCAAGAGCATAATACCTTATGGCAAGTGTAGTCTTAGAAGCAAGCAAACGAGATATCTTCCCCTTGTGCTTTGGAGCCGCTTGTCCAATTAATGATGCATGGTAGATGAGACCATACTTTGGTGTAGCATGCTTTGTCTTCAGAGCTCTGAATAAGGTCTGCAAACAAATAACATGTTTAGATCCCTGGGGTTAAAGCTCGAGTTCAGTTGCAGCAAAAGCAAACCATTTTGAACAACAAAAGCATGACTGTAGTCAGCGACCGGAACATAGAAGTTCGACCACTGAGAAGGGAAAGCAGTTTAAAAATTCACAGAAGCACACTGTATTCAACAAACCTTCTCTGCCCCAGTATCTGAATCGTGCTACCAAGCTGCTTCGCCAAATTCATCAAACTGCCACTGTGTGCAATAAGGCGAGTGCCAACAAGTTCACCGACAAGTGCAGTCAAATTGGGCTCTGTACTCAGAGAAAGCTAGGACTTGATCACACAGTTCCCTGATGTTTAATTGGTCAAGATCATCGACCTCTGTACCAATGGAAATTACAGCTGCCTCCTTTAGCTCTACTTCCACTTCTTCTGGTAGTATCCAAAAGAAGCAGAAGATATCACTAATTACCAAGGTTGAGTGCATTAACGCGATTGCCCATCATCTTCACAGCTTTTGCATAATGGATATTATCTACAACAATTTTTGTGAGCTCTGGAAAGTGCCAGCCATACCATTCATAGACCCTCATCGTGTAAGTATTAAGCTCCTTGTCAAGATCATCCACCAAGCCAATGGCTTGAATGATCATAGTATCAACCTGCAGAAACAGGCACATTCATAAATTTACTATAGCTTCACTTACACATGAGGGGAAAAACTGAAAAATACGCTAGCAAAAGAAGAGAACAACCAGAACATGCTAGAAAATACCTGAGCATAGTTTGTAATAGTGAGCGCCAAAGAACAACAATAGTCTGAGGAAGCATCACAATAGTAGCAGTAGCACGCTCACCTTTTCAGGGCTGAACTTCAGCTTATACCTACATAAGCTGTGGGACAATCCTAGGCTCACTGGACCTAGATCCTGCTCAGTTAGTCCAGACATAAGTTCAGTGAGCTAACTCCTCAGCCCTCTCATCAGTTCCATCACAGCACTATTCTGAAGGCAATCAATTTTCTACAAAATAACAACATCATAATTGTCAGTTATATTGATCATTTCGTGTGAACAAAACAACTGAGGAACCAAACTCACCAGCTTTTCTTTGATAGCATTCCCAAGTTTAGAATCAGCAACAGCTAATGTTTTGCCATCGCAGTGCTTCTGTAGGAACTTGCGCAGACCCTTGCTAGGCTTGCTATCAATTAGCATAGTAGCCGTTGAAAGAGCATCATAAGTATTCTCAAACTTGTTGAAAGCCTTCAGCTCAACCACCTGAGATAAAATCCATTACAGCAAGTGAACTTATGATCAGTGATAGAGATAACATCCTTAATATGAACCAACAAAGAGCACCCTATAGCCAATGCTTCTTACATTGCACGTTCAACAGAAAGCATGCCAAAATATGGAATGAAGGATCCACAAACGAAGAGACCGATTCTAGATGTAGAAAGGAGGGATCATATACTAATGAAGAGCCCCACATTGAACTAAAAGTGACTTATGTTGTTTTTGTTCCTTCTAGATATTTAGATGCAAAATCAGGATATAGAGCGAAGCTAATATTAGTATCAGAGAGAATAAACGCATATAACCTACACGAATTTGAGCAGAATGGACAAAGATCCCAAAAGGGTGGCATACAGATTAGAACATACAAATGATATGAACCTGCAATGAGGGAAAAATAGGAATGACTACATTCTCTGTAACGATGAAAACTGAAAAGGACAAAATTACTGCCACACAAGAGCTAATGCTGAAGTCTGATGCAGAAGGTGGGGTGAGGTAGCCGAGAGAGGTTGCAGGTGCAGCTGGTGCTGAGTTATACCAGCTTGCTCTTCCTCAGAGCCGTTGTGATTATCGTGTCGATCGCTTGTGCGTGCCATCCAGATTGGTCACCATCGTCAAATCCACAAACTCGCAAACCAACCCCTGTTGTCCACGCAGAGCATCTCGCTAACATCCGGGACCCTTAAGATAGGCTTAAGGCTTGGCGGTTGTGAGATCTTGATAGAAGAAAGTTGAATATGAAATTCCATAAATTACTCGAAAGATCATGAAATAACCAAGAACTTGCACAGTGCCATGCCAAGATATGTAGTATATCAAGTCAGATTTCTAAATAGTTAAATATGTCAAGTTCAATTAAACAAAGTTTTCATGATGAGTAGTATTTGAGATAGAAACACCTTCAATACTGTCGCTTAAAAGCATATCGTTCTCAAGCAAGGTTTGCTAAATTTATAGGCCCGAAAAAGCATGAATTCAATTTGCATACAATATCATTAGTAGGAACTTGGAGAATTCAAGACCAGAAGCATTGCTGTTGTAGAGACTTCGAGAGAACAAAATGAGTAGCTGATACATTCGTTAATGGCATGGCAACAATGACATTATTCTGACCTCAACTTATCAGAAGAACCAAAATGCCTTTTGAAATCTTGGGATACTGCGTTAGCCGAGACAATGCAGGAGCAAGAGGAAGGGGAGGAGAAGGAATGGGGAAACTTACCGGAAGTGGCACCACCGGTGTGGCGCGGTGAGTTCATCATCCTCACACGACGGCGGCGACAGTGGGAGACGACCACGACTGAGCCACGCACGGTAGCCGATGGGAGCGGGGAGCAGTCTGAGCACCAACAGATGCGAGGCTACAACGCCATGGTCACTATCGGTGTTGCTCTGCACAGCGCGAGGGCAGAAGGGAGGTCTTTGACCACCAGGAGGAGCAAGGGGCCAAGTATAATCCAAATGGCACAAATGGATGACATACTATATAGTGCCCTAGTATTAAGTATTTGCGCCACCAAGGTAACAATATTGAGATCTTGTAAATCTCAAAGCAACCCTAGTTGATGAGATTAATGCAATTGTTAGCCACTAACACCACTAAGCACTTGTTTTGGAATTGCAGAACAACCAATTGTTCATACTCGTAATCGAAGAAGACAACCTTTTACGGCCTGCACTGCAGCACACGTATTAGTTCAGCTGCAAGGAGAATATATCAACCAAACTATCTGACTTAAGCAGGAAAAAAGCCACATTAACTCCGATCAACCACTCCGACTAATCCCAAATCACCCACGAATGAAACCCATATCCTTCACAAAGTGGAAAAAAATTCTGTGGAGACGGGGTGCAAACCCGCGGTTGTGCAGCCCCGCCCCCGATGGTAGACGCGTGGATAAAGCTGTGATCGAACGCCCGCTCGCTCCTGGCTCCTTCTGGCCCTCGAACGTCGCTCGGCTCGGTCGGCAAACCCTCTCGGCTGCCAATTAGCTCGGCTCGCATCTAATCGGAGGCCCGCAAAATGATGCATGAGGGAGTGGGCTCCAAGCGTGCTCCTCTTCGTCTCGCTCAGCGCAGCTACGATTGTTTCCGCTTCCGATCAGATACGCATCTATGATTGCTTGCTTCTGCTTCCCCCGTCCAGCGGCGATCCGATCTAGGGTTTATCATGGCCGAGCGACCGGAGCACTGTCCTCCACGTGATGGGACTGGTGGCCGCCGTGGGTTCCCCAGTCCATGGCCACCGCGGGCCGTGCTGCCGCAGTCTGAAGCAGCACTACTGTTGAGAAGGACGGGAGTGGCCATGCCGGAATCCGACACTGTCGCCTCCAAGGTAAAATAAATTGTGTGCCCTTGAGTAAGCTTAGTACAACAAATGCTCAAATTGGAGGAAAAAATTTATTTTTCCACATCGCATTATGGTAATATAAATTTAACTCTGAACTCATTGTACCGCAGGTGGTTGATAAAGTTGGACAAACGTTGATCGTTCCAGAAGTTGGAATGGCTTTCGATTCAGAGGACAACGCTTATGACATGTACAACACATATGCCGGCAAGGTTGGGTTCAATATCAGAAAGAGCCAGACAAAGCGCCGAGCAGATGGTAGTATATATCAAAAATATATAGTTTGCAGTAGCCAAGGCCATCGAGAAACTGAGTCATCAAAGGACACTACAAGGACGGGTTGCAATGCTCGTGTTCAGTTTAGTGTTAGTAGGGATGGGATTTGGACAGTGCAAAAGGTTATAACTGATCACAATCACTACCTTGCTAGTCCCAATAAGGTGCGCAAGCTGAGGTCCCAACGACGTGTTATAGAAGTGGACAGGCATCTAATTGGCCAGATATGGGGAGCCGGGATGAAGCCATCTCAGGTGTATGACTTCATGGTAGAGTTTTACGGAGGAGCCGACAAAGTCCCATTCTCAAAGATGGATTGCAATAATGAGATAGGTCGCGAGCGCAAGAAGTATTTAGAATCAAATGATGCGCAAACACTGTGTGAATACTTGAAGAATAAGCAGAGAGAGGATCCTACATTTTTTTATGCCATTCAAATAGATGAGGAAGATGGTCGGATAGCTAATTTCTTTTGGGCAGATGGTCAATCTATCATGGATTACACATGTTTTGGTGATGCTGTATCATTTGATACCACGTTTCAGACTAATAAGTTTGAAATGCCTTTTGCTCCACTCCTTGGAACCAACCATCACAAGCAGACAATAATTTTTGGGGCTGCGCTATTATTTAATGAGACTATTGATTCATTTGTTTGGCTCTTTGAAACCTTTGTAACAGCAATGTCAGGCAAGCATCCAAGCACAATTTTCACTGATCAGGACGCGGCCATGGCAGGAGCAATTGCATATGTGTTCCGAAATACAAGTCATCGTCTTTGCTTGTGGCACATTTATCTTAATGCTGCTAAACATCTCGAGCATGTAATTCATAAGCATCCGGAGAAGTTTCTACCTGATTTTAAGAGATGTGTCTATGAAGACAGATCGGAGTTTTACTTCAACAAAAAGTGGCTTGAATTGTTGCATCAGTACAACCTCGAGGACAACGAATGGATGGCAAAGCTATATGATTTGAGGGAAAGTGGGCTGCTGTCTACCGTGACTTTTTTACAGCTGATATGAACTCGACTCAAAGGAGCGAAGGTATGAATAATGTCTTCAAGCAAAGATTTCGTAGGAAACTTGGTCTTTCGGAACTCCTTGTAGAATGTGAGAAGGTTTCCGCTAGTCTTCGTGAAAATGAGTTGGATGCAGATTTTAGTTCGCGTCGAAAGAACCCTGTTACTTACATCCCAAATTTACCTTTGCTGAAGACCGCATCTGAATCATATACAAGGAGGATGTATTTAGAGTTTGAGGAAGAATTTAAAAGACAATTTCCATTGTCTTGTAAATTGTTACAAACTGAGGGGCCAGTCTTGACATATATGGTTACACATATGAACAGTGAGCATGGAGCAAAAGTTATACTCAATACTGCGGATACGACCATTACATGTTGTTGCAGAAAGTACGAATCCATAGGTATATATACACAATTTAAATTGCAATATAGTTTCTGTCGACGATTGGTAAACCGGCGATCTTACGGTACTCGCGAGATGATGATTACTGGGGGGTAGGGACCTCTAGGGGCCAATCGCCAGGAGTTCTGACAGCAGGGAATAGCCGTTTTTATACAGGTTCGGGCCTCCCTCAGGATAATAACCCTACGTCCTGTTGCTATATATTGATCGGGAACACGCTTTACAAAGGGGGTGTATGTTCGTGGCTATCCTAGGCCTGGTCGTAGACTAATCCTAGCTAATCCTCCGGGCTCGACTCCTTCGAGACTGCGGGTCTTCTAGAGCTTCGCCTCCTGACATGACCTAGATTGACTTCTGGCTACTGGTTATCTCCTCTTCTGATCTCGATTCCCCCCTCTTCCCCGATGGGATTACTGATCCTTATATAGGGGGGGGTGCCCAGGGTCGTACTGGACGTGGACTTACGCCCGAGTAGGACTCTGGCCTCCTTGAACGTCGGGATTGACTTTCCTAGTTTAAGGGGAGTCTTCTTCCCTTAGAGGAATTGCCTTATCGTCCGAGGATCCTTATCGGGTACGTGGTACCTTCCTAAAGCCTCAGGGAACTACGTACGGGTACCCCGAATACACGGGATACTGTACTACGCATCATCAAGCCCCCCATCAATACGTGAAATGAGGTCAAGATGGTTTGGTTGGAAATCTGCCCTTGTCGGGGAGCAGCCCCGAGTAGGCGACCAGATTAGTCCTTGTCAATGACTTCTCCGAGTAGATTCAATCTCTTCCGAGTGGTCGCAAGAACCTTATCGGAATAACTTCTTGGAAAAAATCCAGAACGTCTTTCTAATCTGATCTGATCCGTTGATCACGGACACGCGTTCGCCTGGCGTATTTCTAGGAAACAGAACCATCGTGGCGGAAAATTCGCGTGGTGATGAAGAATCTTTTCTCTCTCTGGCCCATCTCTTGGGTCGTGGGTTGTCAGACCCTCTTTTTCCCGCGACATGCTCTGTGCGCGAAAAAAGCAACTATCCGCATTAAATGCGATTGAACTGATCGCGCCGTGAACCGCGCCCGGCGATCGTTCAAATCCTTTAGGAGTCCAAGAATTGGGGTTTTGCCCACATTGCATTCCTGCCTCCTAGCATTCTTGTTCTCTTCATCTTCTTCCTCGCGCCCCTGCCCAAAAAAACTTTCGCCAGCGTCCTCTCGTGATCGAGTGACGAAGATGGGCAAGAAAAAGAACGTGAAGAATTCTCCCGATCGCGCCGACGAGCCGGAGAAGAAGGTCGCAGCCGCCATTCCGGAGTTTGAGGTTTCGGTAATGGACGCCGCCACCCTGGAGAAGCTCGCGGCGGAGGAGGTGATCCTCCCGGAGGTATTCGTACCCTTCCGAGAGGCCGTGAAGGAGACGGTCCCAAGCCCCGACACCGACTGGACCGTCGTCTTCGCCGACTTCTTCAGATGCGGATTCCAGTTTCCGCCATCGACGTTCTTCCTCCTGACGCTCTAGCATTATGGAATCGAGTTGATCCACCTCAACCCGAACTCGATTCTGATGCTGGCGGTATTCGCACACCTGTGCGAGGCCTACCTTGGCGTCAGGCCGAGCCTAGAGCTCTGGAAGTACTTCTACAACCTACGCCGGCAAAAGGGCAGCGGCGCAGGCGTAGTCGGTGGCGCCGGATTCCGCCTCCGAGAAGGAAGGAAGGACGAGTACATCAACTCGTCCTGGAAGTCTTCGTGGTCGGGCTGGCACGCCCGGTGGTTCTACTGCCAGCCCCCCGCGGATTCCAAAATCTCCTACCGCGGGCTCGCTCCCATCGCGCTCAAGTGTTGGGGGGAGGTTCCGAAGGAGACCAGGCGTCTCAAGGCGCTCGTCAGCGACATCGCCGATCTTGCCGCCAAGGGACTGACGGCGTGGGACGTCGTGGAGGACTTTCTTCGGCGCCGCATCAGCCCCCTTCGGTCACGAATCACGGCGGCCTGGGAAATCCCGGAAGGCCAAGACCCGACAAGGGATTTTGACACTGGTGAGTAAAGCATCTTGCTCCATGTCAATTCAATTACCGAGAATCCTCACATACTTCTGCCTTGTCGTGCCATGCAGAGCTGTCCTCGGGGGAACTTCGGAATAGGTTGAACAACCTATTCGAGCAACCCCCGCAAGGTGGGCACAAAGACGTGCCCTTGCCCCTTCTGAGACAGAGCCCGGAGAGCCGGCAGGAAGTGTTCTCGGTAAGTCATCCATTTTACCTCCTTGTCTGACTGGGTCCCATCCGAGTAGCCTTACTGATGGCTCTCGGGCTCTTTCTTTGCAGCGCATAGGCCGCGGGGGTCCCGACTCGGAGGCCGAACGAGCCGGTGCTCCCGTCGAGGACGAAGACGTCGAGATATTCGACACGGCCCCGCCACCCCCGGAGACGAGGGAGGAGGACCCTTCTGCGGCCGGGGCGGGAACAGAGGACTTTCCGACCATTGCCCCCGCCCAGGATCCCCAATCGCAGGTTTGAACTCCCGCCCGACCACCTTCTTCTTTCGTATTCTTTCCCGAATACTAAACATAAAGGTGGGCGTGTCGATTAGCCGGAGGCGAACGACCCTCCCCCGAAAGAGTCAACTCCCCCCCCTACGACTGTTCTCGAGAAGGGGACCGCGGCCGACAAGGAGAGGGCGCCACCGGCCTCCGGCAAGCGAGACTCGAGTGCCTTGGCCGGAACAACTCCTCCTGTGGGGAAGCGCCCGAAGTAAGCTTTCCTTTGCCATTTTTTTTCTTTTAGCTTCATTGTGTTGAAGGCTTGACTTGGTTGCTTTTGGCGATTAGGGTGGGGATCCGCCCCGGCAAGGCTCCAACCACCAAAGTCACCAAGCCGCAGCCCCCGGCGCCGAAATTGGCACCGGCCCCTGTGGCGGGCTTGCCGCAGGCCCCTGCGCTGGACTTGCCGCAGGTCCCTGCACCGGACTTGCCGCAGGCTCCTGCGCCGGAGTTGCCGTCGGCCCCTACCAAGGAGTCGGAGCCCCCGGCGCCGGGGTCGGAGTTGCCCCTTGTCGGGCCAGTCGCGCCTTCGGGTCCTTCTGCGACTGAAAATCTTCGCGCTTCTTCTTTGCTACAGGTAACATAAGGGAGGTTAGCGATAAGGTAATCTTACTTAGCTTGTACTGACCTTTTCTTTTTCCAGCTTGCGCTTTCCCAGATCGTTCCACTCGAGAAGGTGCAAGAGGAGCTGGACTCAACGCGCGGCGAGTTGAAGAAGCGCCTTGACGAGTCCAAGAAGCAACGGGCGGAGATTGAGACGCTGCAAAAATGCCTCGAAGACTCCGAGAAGCTCCGGGCGTCGGAGAAGGAGGTGCTGCAGAGGAGTCTTGATGACTCCGAGAAGCGGCGCGCGGCGGTCGAGGCTGATCTCTCGTCTGCAAAGGCACGCCTCTCCGACGTCGTGCCTTCCTTGCAGCAGAGCCGGTCCTACGCGAAGAAGCTGGAGGAAGATCTCGAGCGGGCCTTGGGCGCGCTCGAGAAGGCGCTGGGTGAAGTTGGTGTGGTCGTCGCCCCGAGCTCTTCTTCGGCCGACTGCCTGGCTAGGCTGATGGCGTCCGTCTCCAAGCTGAAGCCTACCGTCGAAAAGCTACTCGAGGATGGGCTTCAGCAAGGGGTCCGCGACGCCTTGGGAGTTGCCCTGGCCCTTTTGAAGCGCGAGCGCCCGGACTTACCGCTGGAGGCGCTCGAAGCGGACTTGCCGGAGGAGGAGGCGGAGAGTCTTGTCGGCGCCGTGCAGGCGGCCGCCGATGCCTTTGGCGACCGAGTCCAGCCACCTGGCTCGCAGTAGGTCTAAAATAGGAAATACTTATGCAAATGCAGTGATTAGTAACTGTGCTTTTAACTGGTGTGTTTTTGTCTTTTTCAAAAAACCTTGTCTGATCTGCTTGTGCGAAACTTTGTCGGATGCAAGCATAGGCTTTAGTCGGAATCGATCGTCCTTTGTCTCCCTTTGGTGCGGGTGTACGAATAGGGCCGTAGGTCGCTCTTTGCTGCGATTGACCAGTCCTTAGGTTTAGTCGGATGGAGGGCTCTGTGGCTCCTCGTCATCCCAGCTCCGACTTAGTCGTGGAGCTCTTTCTCCGGCTTGGAGGGGGTATTTCCCGAAGACGTCGCTCGTAGGCGTGGAGGTGGTCTTGACGATGTGGTGGCGGGAGCCTCCGCGTCGGCGCTTTGGTTAGAGGGCGGGTGCTGTTCTGCGAGGTCGAGGCTGCGCTTGTCGCAGAGAAGTGCTTCTTTGGGGGAGCTCCTTATCGTGAGGACACCTTTTGGGCCGGGCATTTTTATGCACTGGTACGCGTAGTGCGTAGCTGCCATGAACTTGGCCAAGGTAGGTCGTCCTAGGATAGCATTGTAAGCTGTCTCAAAATCGACTACATCGAACAGAATTTTCTCTGTTCGGAAATTCTCCGGTGTACCGAAGGTAACCGGGAGAGTGACTTCCCAATCGGCGTGGCCGACGAGCCCGGGACGATGCCGTGAAAAGCGTGCGTCACCGTCTGGACGGATGACCGTGGCACTTGCATTGCGTCGAGGGCGTTGGCGAATAGGATATTGAGGGAGCTCCCTCCGTCTATTAGCACGCGGCCGACCCGGCAGTTGTTGATCGTGGGCTCGACCACGATCGGGTATCGTCCCGGTCGAGCACAGTTTTCGGGGCAATCGGCTTGGTCGAATGAGATTGCTACCTCAGACCACTTGATCGCTCGAGGGACTCGCGCTACACTCGCGAGGACTTCCCGGGCAATCGCCTTGTACTGCCTCTTGGACTCATAAGAGGTCGAGCCCCCGAATATGTGCTCTATTGCTCTGACATGCCCTTGGAAAGGCTCAGGGGTGGAGTCACTGTCTTCGGAAGATGTCTCCCGGCTGTTGTTGGCGACCTGAGGGTTTTCCTCGCGGAACCTCTCTCGCTCCTCCCGGAGGTATTTCTTGAAGATGCGGCATTGTCGTAGATCATGCGAGTCCATCTGGTGGAAGTCACACCAGGGTTTGGACGCCTTGTCGGAGGATGTTGCGGGCTTATCCTTGGAGCGCGGCTTCCAGGTACGCTTCTCGGAGACATCAGCCATCACCTCGTCGGCTCTGGCCCTTTTCTCCTTGTTCCCTCCAGAGGGCTTCTTTTTGCGCTTGGTTTTGCGCGAATCGCTTCTCGATTGGAGGGGAGAACTGGTAGACTCGCCCCGCTGTTGCTTGATGTAACGCAGGGTTTCCTCCCCGCAGGCAGCCTTCTCGGCCAGGTCCATGAGCTGCCTGGTGGTTCTTGGTGGTCGCATGATCAGATCGTGCGTGCACATCTCGTTCCGACTGCCCCGAGTGAAGGCGCGGATGACATCCGAGTCCGTTATTTCGGGTATAGTGTTGCGGACAGCACTAAACCTCTTCGTGAACTCCCGGAATGTCTCATCTGGTCGTTGGACGACGAGGAACAGGTCGTCGACCCGACCAGGCCTCGGGAAGGTACCTTGGAAGTTCCCGAGTAGCATGTCGCATAGCTGACCCCAGGAACGGATTGTTCCTGGGGGGAGGTTCGTCAACCACGTCCTAGCGGCTCCTCTGAGGGCAGTAGGGAGGTAGTTGGTCATCACCTTCTCGTCGCCGCCGGCTGCCTCGATCGCGGTGGTGTAGATCTGGAGGAACTCCACAGGATTCGTGGTTCCGTCGTACGATTCGAGCGAGCCTGGCTTGAAACGAGAAGGCCATCGCACTTGTCGGAGTTCCTGAGACAGCGCTTGACATCCGCTGAAGGATCCCCGATAAGGCACGTTTTCGTCGCTATTCGGGGTCGAGGATCGGCCCCGAGCACGGGTGTTGTGTGTGCGGTCTCTCCGAGAAGGTTGTTGCTCCTGTTGGCGCCTTTGACGGTGGCGCCGCTCGAGCTGTTCTCGGAGGTCCACCGGTTGCTCCTCCTGAGGAGACCGGTTTCTGGGGTGTCGTCCCTCCTGATCTCGTTCTTCCAATGGAGGAGGGGTGTGCACCCGAGCAGAGCTGTTGGTCACTGATCTAGCTCGAGAAGACTCGGCCTGGTTTTGAGCCTCTCGGAGGTCAGCCCCCAGCCGTTGTAGCCACTGTACGCCCGCGGGTGTAGATAGATCTGCCGCAGGAGGCTGTGACAGCAGATTGCGCACTTCCGCAAGTCTTCGAGCAGTTCGGGACACGTACTCCCTCGTTCCCGGGGGAGATCTCTCTCCAGCAGCGGGTAAATCTCCGTTCCGACGAGGAGTTCTCTCCCCGTCAGTGGGTAACCCTCCGTCCACGTGAGAGGCATCCAGCGTATTACGCGGCTGTGAGCCCCCGGGCAAATCTGGATCTACGGGGTCTTCTCGACCATCGTTGATCGCGAGTACCATCCGAGGTCCTTGACTGGACGATGTGTACTCGTACTCCATCGCGTGGTCCTCATCGGACACAACGCGGGTAAAGTCTTGATCGTTCTCACGATCAGAATTAGCGGGAGAAATCCCAGCCATGGGACTGGTCATTCCCGCCGGGGAGTCGTCGTTCAAGACCAACTTCCCGCTGAAGGCCCTGGCGCACTCGGTTCTGAAGTGGTCAGCCTCGCAATCCGAGTCCTCTCCAGGGGCGTATTCTCCGAAGTCAACTCGATCCGTTACCGGGTATGGGTCCATAGGGCCAAAGTTGTCGTAAAAACCCTGGTCCGAGTACCCAGTACGGGACGAGATTGCGATCGGTTTTCCTGCCGTGCTTGCTACTTCCTCCTCGGACGAGGCCGAGGAAGGCCGTGCGAACGGCGCTGGGATCTGATCGTGCCTAGTTGCGCGTCCTGCCGACTTTGAATCTTCTTGGACGGCTTGGTCCGGAGAGGTCCCCACGGTCGGCGCCATCTGTCGACGATTGGTAAACCGGCGATCTTACGGTACTCGCGAGATGATGATTACTGGGGGGTAGGGACCTCTAGGGGCCAATCGCCAGGAGTTCTGACAGCAGGGAATAGCCATTTTTATACAGGTTCGGGCCTCCCTCAGGATAATAACCCTACGTCCTGTTGCTATATATTGATCGGGAACACGCTTTACAAAGGGGGTGTATGTTCGTGGCTATCCTAGGCCTGGTCGTAGACTAATCCTAGCTAATCCTCCGGGCTCGACTCCTTCGAGACTGCGGGTCTTCTAGAGCTTCGCCTCCTGACTTGACCTAGATTGACTTCTGGCTACTGGTTATCTCCTCTTCTGATCTCGATTCCCCCCTCTTCCCCGATGGGATTACTGATCCTTATATAGGGGGGGTGCCCAGGGTCGTACTGGACGTGGACTTACGCCCGAGTAGGACTCTGGCCTCCTTGAACGTCGGGATTGACTTTCCTAGTTTAAGGGGAGTCTTCTTCCCTTAGAGGAATTGCCTTATCGTCCGAGGATCCTTATCGGGTACGTGGTACCTTCCTAAAGCCTCAGGGAACTACGTACGAGTACCCCGAATACACGGGATACTGTACTACGCATCATCAGTTTCTAATACATATTGATGAAATATGACATCCATATCTTATAGGTATATTGTGCAAGCATGCCCTCAAAGTCTTCAATATGAATGATGTTTTCATTTTGCCATCGCAATATATACTAAGAAGATGGACAAAATATGCAAAAAGAGGATTTTATGTCGAAAAACAAGGAACTGAGGAGGAAAGTTTGAAAACGCATGCTGCACATATCTCACGGAAGGCCACATCCGTTGCATTGAAGTGTTCACTGTCAAAAGAACTTCTTAATGATTTGGAGAAAGCTATAGATAAGTTGGACTTGGAAGCAGATAACTCTCTTAGGAAGATCCAGGAAAAATCCAATGAGGTTCCGCTAGTTTCGACTGACTGTGCTACAGACACATTAAAAGGTACAATATCATTCAGAGTTCCTCAGGTGGTAAAAGGTGCAAAGAGTAAACGGTCAACCATCTCCCTCGAAAAGAAGAAAGGGAAGAAAAAGAAAAGTGCTAAAGATGATGGCATTGATCCAAAGGAATTGATGGTAAGACATATGACTTGGCCTCAGTATTCATTTTTCATATTTTACTTACTTACATGTTTTATGAACAATTTCATATTGTATGACACAGGATGTTAATGCTGGTAGCATTTGCGTTTCTAGTACAATGCCAAACTTTACAAATGATGTGTATGGGCAATCTTCGACCATGGCTGCTCCATTGATCCAAGGCGGATATGCTAATGCAGCAATTCCAACCTTTGCAAATGATGCGTATGGGCAACCTTCGACCATGTCTGCTCCTTTCATCCAAGGCGGATTTACAAGTCTTTTACTTGGAGTTCCGCAGGATGCCACATTGTCCTCGTTTGCTAGAAAGTTACATTTCGATGAATAGTATTTGGCACAACCTACAAGGAGTACAATCTTTTGGATGTAATTTGGTGTATCCATGAATTGTAATTGATGCACTGTAGTATACTAGATTCTGTCATCGTTTACAATGTGTTGCGCTAAAATTAATTGATGCTGCCAAATTTCATTACTTCTGGATTTCTGCCAGATTACATTGATCATGTGACAGAATGTACAAGGTGTTACATCTTCTGGTTTTGATGAGCTATATAATTTTTCCTGCAGAAATCATCAACTACAAAGTTGTAGCTATCTTCAAGGCCGAGCTGCTGTAAAAGTTTCAGAATTTTTGGACTGCTGATTTAGAATATAATTATTTTCCAAATTGCCTGTCCTAAAAGGCTGTCAGATTTCATAGTCAAAATTGAATTTGGCTGTAAAACAAGAAGGATGACTGTCTGAATTTTCAAACAGATTGTGTTGTCTGACTTCAACTGAATTTTAGGCCTACTTAATGACAAGACAAAAAAAAAGCATCTTCGCTACAGTTGTATAGCAAATCAGAGAAATTACAGAAACAATCACATTTTTTTAACACATCCATCAAATTGAAGATCTCAAATCATCCGTATGTATTTCAGATGAAAAGATACATTGTACACTAGTTAATACATTATCAGAGAGAGCAATCAGCTCTAGATTGGTACAATAGTTGTCATGAATTCAACTCCAAATTTGCAAGACCGGGTGACGCGGGGTCGCTCGGGACCGGGCGCGCCGTGCTCTCCATCGTGGCGGACGAGGGGGGCGGGGCAGGTGACTGCGGCGGCAGCGGCAGTAGACGAGAGAGGCGGAGGAGATCTGGAGTCGAGCGTCGAACATCGTAGCTGCGCTGAGCGAGACGAAGAGGAGCACGCTTGGAGCCGACTCCCTCATGCGTCATTTTGCAGGCCTCCGATTAGATGCGAGCCGAGCTAATTGGCAGCTGGGAGGGTTTGCCGACCGAGCCGAGCGACGTTCGAGGGCCAGAAGGAGCCAGGAGCGAGCGGGCATTCGATCACAGCTTTATCCACGCGTCTACCATCGGGGGCGGGGCTGCACAACCGCGGGTTTGCACCCCGTCTCCACAGAATTTTTTTCCCACAAAGTCTCCATATCACCTCTGCCTAGAACACCAATAGCTCAAACAAATTCAATCAAAACCGAATCTTTCGTACCATGAGGCGCTCCAGGGGCTCAAGCGAAAGTGTGGAGGCAGGGGCCGCGTCATCTGGGATCTCAGAGTGGAGGGACATGAAGGCCACCTCTGGTGTCGGGTCGGAGGCCGCCCTCCCGGAGAGGAGGGGGTACTGAAAGCCGACGAAGGAGAGGAGCTGGGCGCAGGAGGGCGTGCCGCGGACGATCTGGAGCAGGACCTGGAGCGGGAAGCCGATCCACCCCACCACCGCGGCAGCGCGGTCAGCAAGGAGCTCGGGAGGAAGCCGAACAGGTAAGAGAGAAGGGGAAAAGTAATGAAGTCGGCACAGCAGGAGTAGGGGAGCGCAGAGACGCCCTCGCTGGCGTCCATTGAGGCGGCGATGTCGGGCGAGTTGGAGGGTGGTGGCATGCACGAGGGAGAGAGGAGTAGATCGGGTGCGGGTAGGGGAAAGTGAAGAGAGAAAGAGAGAGGGGGTGGCCGATCGATGTGGGGATCAGGCTGCGGGATCTACGTGAGCCATTAGATTGGCAGACCATTAAATTTATAATAGCCATTAGATGTTTTGGATCAGACAGATCTAAGGGATTTGGGTACATTTTGTGGCGTGGAGTTAGAAAAGAAAAACTCCCCCTTTTATAAGGTAATATAGATATATTTAGACATCTCTCTTTTGTCCCGTTATAACGTATGGGTACTTTACTAGTGATTTATTATTTAGCACCAAATATTTTAGCTCTTAACCGTCACTTCCCCCACTTATAATAAGAACAAAAAATAAGCAAGATAAAAAGGAACTGAATTTCGTGCTAACTTAATTCTTTTTGACACAACGGTATAAGGGCAAGTCCAGCAGGCCCCCGATTGCCTCCCCGATAGCTAGAATAGGGGAGAAACTCAAAAAACATGGCTCCAGCAGCTCCCCGATTGCCTCCCCGACTATCGGCGCTCCCCGAAATCGATCTCCCTCTCCCCTATCTTTCGGGGCAACAGAGGCTCCCCAATCCCTCCCTGATCCGCGCGACGGCGCCAACAGCTCCCTCCGGAAGTGTCCTTCCCGCCACCACGCCACCTCGGGGTCCGGGAGGAGGAGGGAGGAGGAGGGAGGCGGAGGCGACGGAGGGAAGACGGTCGCCGGCGGAGGGAAGGCGGCGGCGGGGTCCGGCGGAGCCCCCGGGAGGCGGCGTGGCCCGGCGGGATCTCGGGAGGCGGCGGGGAGGCGGTGGCGACGTGGCCTGGCGGGGTGACAGAGGGAAGGTGGTCGCCGGCGGAGGGAAGGCGGCGGCGGGGTCCGGCGAAGCCCCCGGGAGGCGGCGTGGCCCGGCGGGATCTCGGGAGGCGGCGGGGAGGCGGTCGGGACGTGGCCCGGCGGGGTGGCGGAGGGAAGGCGGTCGCCGGCGGAGGGAAGGCGGCGGCGGGGTCCGGCAGAGTCCCGGAAGGTGGCGCGGTGCGGCGGAGCTCCGGGAGGTGCCAGCGGCGTTGCTTGGCAGAGGCGGCAGCAGGCGTGGGCGGCGGCGGTGCGGCGGAGCGCGAGGGGGCAGACCGGCGGCGTGCGGAGGAGTGGCATGGGCAGATTGCTACTGCTGCGTGTGATTTTTTTTTGAGAAGCTGCTTGTGATTTTTGTACTGCTTGCAGTTGCTACTGGAATATAGGGGAGATGGTTTAGGGGAGCTGCTGGAGTTAAACAAATTTTAGGGGAGAATCTTTTTAGGGGAGTCTCCTATATAGAAATTTAGGGGAGACATTTTAGGGGAGCTGCTGGACTTGCTCTAACAAATGGATGAAACAAATCCTTGTGTAACTGAGATTGTTACACCGAAATAAAAAGAAATAAAATCAAGGTGATTATCTAAGGTGTCCTGAGAGCATCTAGCTCCACGCCTTGACTCTCTAGTTCAATGCTTCGTTCCTAGCTTGGACTGCAGCACTGACATAGGCACGAATTTCGTCCGGTTCAGAAGGTTGGCCGCACGAAGATCTACAGATGATTTATTGTGAGGTAGGCATGTGACAGTCAGGATAGTAAAAACCATACAGAACACTTACCCTCTAAAATCACCTGCCTCATTGGTACCCGGCGAGAAGGTGAATGTGCTCTCGGCCATGATTGCCAAACAGACCATTGTCCTGTCTATTTGGACGTGCGTAACGGCCAGCTGTTCAAACTCTTCCTCCGCCGGTCCCCAACATGTTATGTGACGTGCCACATGCGCATCCAAAGCATGTACGAATAGTAACTGACGCCTATAATTTCATATTCGCAACTTCAATAAAAATGGGAGTACAGGTAGAGGCGAAGTTGAAAAAAAATCGATGAGCGTGTATTGTAGGTTTATGAGAGCAATCTCTCAACTTGGAATGTTACGGCAATATGTTTGCTCATACTGTATGTTGCCTACATATAATACGACGCCGATCACGTCTGCAAATACTTAACACGGTAATTTAGTAATTCATATACGAATTACAAATAGTTCAAAAGGGCAATGCTAAGGTAGATGCACCTATGATTTTCTTGTCACATAGCGAGTAGATGGTATCAAACTCCGAAAAAGTGCCGAGGACAAAGTGGAAATTCTATCGGCAGCACTGGGGTGCGGACCTCGGTGTGGGATCGTAAACTTACCACGAATTCCGAGTCTAGATACCAAAAATGTCTTAAAGGCATTTCGGTTGGCTCGAAATCAATACCAATCGTAGGATGTCATCGAAACGATCGACTCGCGGACGGTATGTGATAGCACTCCTAATCCCCATCCTAAGGCTGCTCTCAATGCTCCAACTTGGACAGGTGCTAAGAATGCCACATAGGCGAAAAACTAACGTGGCAAAGCAATTAAGGAGGAGAGAGATAGTTTTGGTGTCTCTAGGAAGAACCGATGCTAAGCGCGCGGACCTATGCAAAACACATATGTGGCATCTATGTATTAGGAGTTTAGTTGCTAAACAATTAAATGAAGGAAGCTTAGCTACAAAAAGCTAAGCACCTATGCATTGGGGAGTTTAGTTGCTAATCCCTCTCATGCACTAAGCACCTGCTCTAAGCACCTATGTATTGGGAGTGGCCTAACAACCTCCCAACTGAATATTGTTAGGCCCGATTTTTTTAGCCTAATTTTCGAAATTAAAAAATTCCTCCTAGGCGCCAAATTTTTGAGGTTCCTCTCCTCTATAAGGTGCCGTTGGACACCATTTTTTTCAAGTCTCTACAATGTAGCTCATCCTGTAACCGCAACACATTTATTCTGTTGGGAGGTTATTAGGATGAGGATCAGGGGGTGCAACAAGGTTGGCGACAGCAGTGTTCTATAAATAAAATCTGCCTTATAAAAGAAGGGATCACCAGGTTGTTTTTTTAATATAAATAAATTGTTGTTTCCACCGAGAGTTAACAAGCACTATTGTTAACTAACTAACTTCCATGCAGTACTCTCGCAGTAGCTTCCAACACACGCATGGTAGAGTAGAGTAAAGGTAGCACAATGCGAGTAGGAACTGCCAACCTAAAATTAAGCATCTGTTGTTGATTCCAACAACGGATAGTTTCACTCATTCATGTAAGGCTGCATGAGTTATTTTTCAACAGACATTCTATCCTCCCTTTTGTATGCATCTTTGGCCAGAGAAAACTTGTATTACATTATTTTGTTTGAGAGAAAACTTGTCGTGGCTTTATTACAGAATCACAACTTATAGCATTAGGAGAGGTAATTTTGTGGAGGAAGAAATTGCTATATTATATTGGAGAGAATCAATATGAACAGTTCATTTTCTTTTCCTCCTTAGAAAATAAGAATTATACGTCCCCCTATTATTTTTGCGCTCATACATAACTTATAGTCGGGAAGAAAGCTAGGCCCGAATGAACACACTCACTTCGTGGCAGACTCACAAGGCACGGACTGACATTAGAGCTATCTAACTTTATCACGTATCTAGGTTTCAAGAAAGAGATAAAAGATAATACAGCCACACCAATTCCACTTGGTCATCACTAACTACCGCCATTGGAAAGTGACGGAGATCTTAGCAGTAAATTAACCATCTTTGAGGAAAATAGCAATCTACAACTGAATCGACAATGCATACTTAACAAGTAACAAATAAAACTGGACATATGCAGACCCCAGAAGTAGCATAGCACAGTGATTTACATGAGATGTGCATGGACTAAACTTGCTCAAGACAATATACATGAACTTTCTTGACTAGTGATTTTCGGCAAATAAAAGTATTTAGCTATTAGTGTGGCCTGATCGGTTTCTGCTTGTTTCAGGTGCCAACCAAGGATCAAGTTGATGCAAGCATCCAGGACAACCATTGTGTTGTCATGCTTCACGTCATATTCACAAGGGCAAATATATCTAAATCAAATATATGTATCTTGCTTATAGTGCTGCTGCTCCTTCCTACAAAACAGGAAAATGCATCAAGCCTTCCATTCTCAGTACATTTTAACCAATCTATTTACAACTAAGTACTCTTCCTGTACAAACTGAGAAATGAACTTAGCAGCAGTGGAGTTGGAGGCTGAATTGATTTTTTTTCCAATATACTGAGAAGATATGAATAATCTCTGCTCTTTGTTGTTTCCAACTCAAGCACATTTGTCCTGATATTTGACTTCTGATAGCTGGTTTAGACACCAAGACCCTCGATGCACTCAGACCTGGAGAAAGCTTTGAAATCATCTACAAAGGGAAACAAGCCCACAAGCGGAATGTTGATGGTGATGCAGTCATCTGCGTGCATTTGACCGTCAGATTCAGAATATGATCAGGTACAAATCGTAGTTGAGATATCTAAGCTGATGCATTGGAGTTCAGAACACTTAGTTGGAACCTGTTTCTTATGCAGGTTGCAAGATTCAGCATATATATGTATTAAGCGCCGTAAGGCTACTCTAATTTTTAAAGTTAAATGCACCTGACAAACCTGCACCGATATTTGAGTTTACACAGAATTCTATCCTTCCGTGCCAAAAATTCATAATTCTATAGTTCTATAGAATTCATCAAATTACATATATATAGCTAGCTGCTCATGGTGTTCTCTAGAATACTACAAATCCACTACCGGAATCTCGACGTTTGCCGAGTGCCTGCCGGTTTGCCGAGTGTATAACATCGGGCACTCGGCAAAGCTCCGGAAACCGAGTGCGAAAATAAAAACACTCGGCAAAGATCCGACACTCGGCAAAGACGTTCTTTGCCGAGTGTCTCGAACATAGCACTCGGCAAAGACTATCTTTGCCGAGTGCCAACTTATGGCACTCGGCAAACATATCTTTTTTCTGTTTTCTTTTTCTTCTCCCTTCTTTTGCCAACTTTTCTAAATAACCTTGAAATTTTTTCTACCCTCAAGATATACCATTACATGTTCCATGTCAAAATTTGGCATTTTTCGGGGTTCGTTTGCTATATTTAAGTCATTTAGTGCATTTCTAGGCATTTAGTGAATATAATTCAAATTTGAACTGCAAGTGCATGAAAAAGTTGGCAAAATTGGGTTGAAAAATCCTATTTATAGTCTTTAGTCTATGTTTAGGCCTTATCCAAGAAAAGGAAAGGAATTCCAAACATCAAGATGCCAAGACTCGACCCCGAACATGGAGGTTATTGGTTTTTTAATTTGGAAAAATGCAAACGAAGTCTGAAAAACATGAAACTTGGCATGGTACCCTCATATGGCATCAATATGCTGTGGTAAAAATTTGAGAAGGTTTTGCAAAAGTTGTGACGTACACTGCTTAGAAACCGGACCATCTCCGAGGAAGAATCTAGGTTTCGAGAGGGAACGGGTCAGATTTGAAGGCAAAGTGACGGTTGCTTCATCGGTTAACCTTGAAATTTTTTCTACCCTCAAGATATACCATTACATGTTCCATGTCAAAATTTGGCATTTTTCGGGGTTCGTTTGCTATATTTAAGTCATTTAGTGCATTTCTAGGCATTTAGTGAATATAAATTTCAAAAAATGTAAACGAAGTCAGAAAAACATGAAACTTTGCATGGTGTCATCATATGACACCTAGAGGCTATGGTAAAAATTTGAGAAGGTTTAGCAAAGAAAACAAAACAAAGAAAGAAATAAGAAAAAGAAAGCACGGAGACACGTGGCAAACAGCGCATTTGCCAAGTGTCCGCGCTAGGACACTCGGGAAACGTGAGTTTGCCGAGTGTGCGTTTTTTGACACTCGGCAAACGGCTTTGTCTGGTTTAGTCCCACCTCGCCCAGCGACTGCGCGGTTGAGTGGTTTATATACCCGGCTGCGCGTTGCGGGTTGAGATCTTCTGCATAGTAGTACGCCGTGGGCCTTTGCGTGGGTCCCCCCGTGGGCCTTCCTCATTTGAAACCGACCCGTGGGTCCCCCGTGGATATGCTCAATAGATGTACCCCGCCGGCGTGTGCGTGTGTAGTGGTGGTGAGCTTCCGGGCAGCAGCGGTGCGCCGTCGGCGGCCATTTTTTTGGGCCCTGATCACCTCGTTTGTCGAGTGTCGACACTCGGCAAAACCGAAGGCTTTGCCGAGTGTCTACACTCGGCAAACAAGGTGATACGTGGTTCGTTCCGTCTACGCGCTTATTTTGCCGAGTACCAACCTTTTGACACTTGGCAAAGGCCTTTGCCGAGTGCGCAAAGAGTGCTTTGCCGGCAGGGTGTATGCCGAGTGTGGTTTGCCGAGTCTAACACTCGGTAAAGCGTTTGCCGAGTGTTTTGTGGCCTTCGCCGAGTGTTTGTGGCACTCGGCAAACGTCGGGATTCCGGTAGTGATCATTACTTTAAAACACTTTTCTACCTAATGCTTCTGGCATGATCTAGCATCCTCGGTAGTATGAAACTTTCCTGGAACATGGCATAGCACAGCATACGAGACATAAGTGTATAGTCACATTGTTCGCATTAAGTTGGATATTTACATTTTGTGTTTTTTAATTGGGCTTTTCAGCATACTATATCATTTAATTTCCTGCAAGGCAAGATTGCTTGCGTGACTAAAGTTTATGATGCCCCGCTTTCCTGTATTATCCACTAGTATGGTGCATTATCCACATTTACCATTTACCGAGTCTAAGTTTATCTGATGATACAAACTGAATAGATGATTGTATATTCTTAATCGAGGTTAACCTCTTAAAGACCACCACTAACTGCTTGCTTATCCTTTAAACAGAGAATAAGATCACCAAGCAAAAGAGATAAGGCCGTGAACTTCCAGACTAAATCACTACCAGGCTTACATCCTTCAGGTATCAAGCCCAACGGCAAATAATCTTTATTGACCTTCAAGATACTGCAAATAGGACTTGCTGCCAATAATCTTTATTGACCTTCAAGATACTGCAAATAGGACTCGCTGGACATTGCTTCAGTGCTGAAAGAAACATCATGGAATATTAAACTTGTGCTAAAAGAATACATCAAATAGAGAACAGAATACAGTTTTCCACCTGATCTGGAATCCTAGCTAGCATAAAACTGTCCGAGAAACGCTTGTCCGGGTTAAAATCAGTGGATAATATATTATCTTAGTGTTACACAATAGTACAGGACTTTGGAATAAAGCATGCACTAGTACAGAATCGATTTGTACAGACGGCTCGAAAACACCGGGCGGGACGGTTTTTTCGAACCGTCTGGACGAAACAATCAGTACAAATCAGTTTTGTACAGACGGTTATTGAACCGTCTGTACAAATAATTAGTACAGACGGATCCATACACGAACCGTCTGTGATATTCTCTGGTACAGTACCTCCAAAGCATTTGTACAGACGGTTCCATCTACAAAACCGTCTGGCCAAATGCATTGAACAGTACCTCAAAAGCATTTGTACAGACGGTTTTACCTCTAGAAACCGTCTGTACTACTGCTGTGGCAGGAAAACAATGCTGCCGCGGCAGCGGAAACAACCTAGCTTCTCATCGAAAAAAAGGAGCATATGTAGAAATCGTACTGCAATTTAAGGATTTAAGGGTATAAACATAAATATCAAAATGCGGAACATCGGCATGAGATGAAATGCATGTCATAGAATAGAGGACATAAAATAAAGACTAATGCAAATGTAATCAATTTAATCGGAGTCCGGACGCTTAAAATATCGCGATCCAAATTTCTCCGGCGGTTCCGGAAACCATAATTTGAGTTTTTAGTCAATTTTATTTTTTCTACAATGCAAACACGAATGAAAATGACATAATTGCATAGATCTTATTTTTCTGAACATTTTGATATATTATTTGTATTTTTCTGACTAATAATGAATTTTCTATGATTTTTATAAGATTTAAATATTTAAATACTCTTTTTGATCTTTTTCTTAGTAAAAATAATAAATAAATAAATTCAAAATAGTAGATCCTGACAGGTGGGTCCCACTGGTCATATTTTCATTTCTTTTTTTATTTTTTTGGCTTAATTAGCCTGAGGGCCAGCGGTCGGCCGGGACGCCGGCCGAGCTCGATCGACCGCGGCGGCAAGCGGCGGTGGCGCGGGACCGCGGCGGCGGACGGAGGAGGGAGCGCGGAGCGCGGCGGCTTACCGGGAGGCGGCGGGGCGAGGCAGGCGGCGGTGAGGTGGAGGCCACCGGCGGCGGGGAAGCTTCGGGGGCTGGCCTGGCGGCGGCGGCGGCGGAGGGAGAGCGTCGGCGGGTGGCGGCGGCGGCTTGGGGAGGTCGCCGGCGGGCGGCACGAGCTCCGGTCGGCGGCGGCGCTTGTGGGCGGCTCGAGATGCCGGAGGTCACGAAGCTCGGCTGGGAGTGGGAGTGAGGGAGTGAGCTTTAGTACAGATGGCTCCAAGTAGGGAACCGTCTGTTCCGGTAGGGAACCGTCTGTACTGTATGGGTTAGTGCAGACGGCTCCCAACTGGGACCGTCTGTGGCATTAGTACAGACGGTACCGGTTGGGAGCCGTCTGTACTATATGGGTTAGTACAGACGGCTACCAACTGGGACCGTCTGTGGTATTAGTGCAGACGGTCCTTGTTGAGAGCCGTCTGTACTGTGATACCCAGTGTAGACGGCTGCAGTTAGAAACCGTCTGTATTATTTGTACAGACGGTTCCGCGTGCGAACCGTCTGTATTGTGCCGTCCCGCTTGTTCGTCATCCTTGGTCGTGATTTGTACAGACGGTTCATGTTGGGAACTGTCTGTGATAAGAATTGTACAGACGTCCCCCGGTTGCCGTCTGTACAAGAGGCGTCCCGTTAAATGGTATCTGTAGTAGTGATGTGACAATTGAATATTTAATGTAATCACAGAAAGAAACAAGAACTTGGCAGGAGCAAGGCATACTTAAGTAACACACAAGTATAGATTAGACATATCATGGTGATTTACAAAAGATATGCGTGGACTAAACCTGCTCACGTCAATATACAGGAACTTTATTGACAACAATGATTTACTTTATTGACAACAATGATTTACCGCGACTTCAAGTATTTAGCTATTAGTGTGGTCTGATCAGTTTCTGTTTGTTTCAGGTGCCAACCAAGAAGCTGAATGCAGAAACTCTACCATTTTAATTCAGGAAGGAAGTGAAATAATGTACATGTTTAACCTCAATGAGGAATCATAGGAAGTGTCTAAGTACTGATGCGTTGCAAATGCCTTACTCTTATTGATCTTTTCCCTATTTCAGTTAGACACACACTGACTGTAGCTAATGTCGATTATGTTGTTACCTTAGTATTGTAGATCAATGTCATTGGAAGCAAAAGATGAAGACTCCAAATTTGTGCTGAGTAAGTTTGCAAAGAAGTTGGTCTTGTTTTCATTCAAGTCGGCAGAACCTGAAAAGTGTGCATAAGACGTAACAGATGTAGATTTTGCATGCATATATATTTAAAGAACCTCAAAGATGAAGCAACTGTGTATAACTTGTGTTCACCTTATAAGTTGTACTCTCTTTGGTTTTACTTTCTATACAATGATAAAGATGCTGCTACTGCCTAGTGCATTTCTTGAAGATAGGACAACTGCCTACTGTATTTAAATGGATGGAGGTTGCTGCCTACTGATTTCGCACTGCCCTAAAATCAATAATTGGAAAGAGAACCTGAAAGAAAATAGCAAATGCAACACACATGTATTTATAGAACAAAGTAAGTTTTATAAACCTTGGAAGCATGACACTGGGCATGAACATGAGAATCCAAATTATTATGATTCCCTCCACAAGGAAATATATGCATACAAATTGATAACACCTTTATAGCGAGAAATCTGTGCAAATTAAATTCTCCAAGTTGTATGATGATAACTATAAGAATCCTGAAAGAATACCACACAAGTCCGCATTGCACCTACGATGAACAGTTCAAAAAATTATGTGCTTTTGACTGTTAGATAAGCAAAGAAACTTGTACACGTTGAATATTTGCAACCTAACGAACCTAAGTTTTTTTTAACGGAAGTGAACCTATTCAAGCGCTTCACTAACTACTTGCTAATCCTTTAAACATACCAGGAAATGGAGATGAGGCCAATGAACTTCCGGACTAAATCACTGTCAGTCCGCCACCCTTCAGGTATCAAGGTCAGCAGCCATTACCTGCGGTCATTACTCTTTATTGTTGATCACTTTTTGATACCGCAAGTAATCGCTGAAAAAAAAATTCAGTGCCGAATGAAGTAGAATAACTATTAATCTTGTGTTGCTTACATGAACCTGATTAGAACTCTAACACAAACAGAAGTATTAGTATTACATGATTGCATAAATTTTTTCAAAATTTGCATAAATATCCAATCCATATTGAACGTGAACCACAACCACAATAAGACAATTACATGGAAGCTTCTAGCTTAATATATCACTTGATTGTTGATTAGCCATATCACATTTTTTATCAAGTGTCTCTACTCAAAAGCTCAATATATAGAATTTATAATTCCATAGCCACATTAGAATTTTGATCAAAAGCCTCTACGTGGTGAGGACTTGTACACTATGTTCTTTATTGTCGTCACCAGGGACTTCAATGCCTTGGATTTCTATTGGATTTCTTGGTCTTCTCATTGTTGGCGACGGCAAGGATCTTGATGCGCCCTTTTGCGTTGGCTCTAGACAGAGCGGCATACAACTAGCTCTGGGAGAATAACAGGGTCTGTTAAGTACACGCTAATATTCACGGTGGTCTGCCCTTGTGCCTTGTTTATCACCATACTGAAGTTGAGCCTAACCGGAAACTGCTTCCTCTTGAACCGGAACTGGAAACATCTCATTAGAGGAGGAGCAGAGGGGTTTCCGAGACAAGAACACCCTCCTCCCGGCATGCTGCCCTAGCACGACTATCTTGCCCACGGCTCAAACCGTAGTGAGCAGTGCTTTGCACAGGAAGGCCTTCCCTGTGCCTCCCAGGCATCGACAAAAAAGATTCCTCTGTCGTCGCTATCCACAGCCGCCAATATCTCGTCGTAGGCGGACCTTTGCTCGGGGTTAGGGAGGACGGCAGAGAAACATGCTCAATATCTGCCTCAATCGTGGACTCCTCGGTGACCTCTCTAGCCTCACCACTTGTGGTGTCATGCATCTCGTTGATGTCAGGCAAAGGGAATGAAGTCAATTCTTTCCCCTTGGACTGTAGCATGTTCCTGATGTCAAGCAACACCATCTGCTCCACAATGTGTGCACACATGTGTGCTCGTCAGTAGTCATCCGATATCGCCTCAGAGTGCCTATCCCATAGACCACAGACATCGCTGGGCTCCAAGATGTTGCGAAGAGCCTCCGGAGTGAGGATGGCATCTGGAACTGCTCAGCCTCCATAAGGCACTCGTAGAGGGTGTAGTCGGCCTCAATGAGACCCCTTCTTTCAGTGGCCACCCGAAAGCTAGGACAGAGAACACCAACGACCGTCCGTAGGTCATCAAAGGATATCTAGCCTAGAACATGGTTTAGCAGCATCCTCAGATAGTACTGTCGGTGTTTTGATCCGGCAATAATGAATATGGGGCAGCGTACGCGTAGCAGATCTAGATGGGTGCACATGAGACACAGAGTTTAGGCAGGTTCAGGCCCTTGAGAAGAGGTAATACCCTACGTCCTGTGTTTGGTAGATTGTATTGCTTGTGTATCATATGTCGCAAGACCTCGAGAGGAGCTCTCTAGGTTGCTAGGATTTGTATGTGTAGAGGCTTTCGTATGAATCTTTACCGATCGGAGGATCCCTGCCCTGCCTTATATAGGCAACAGGGGCAGAGTTACACGAACCCGGATCGGTTTACAAGTAGATTTCCTATTCGGTTACAACTAGAACCTGAGAATATCGGGTAGGTACATATTTATGTCTTGTACTCCAAGTTAATGAAGTGCCCCCGTGTAGAAGTCGGATTCCGAGTAGTCGGCCCGGGCCACCCTATGTCCAAAGGGTCGGCTTTGTCCTCCTTGACAATACCGGGGTGCTATGTCATCGTCAATAGCCCCCAAGTTCTTCATGATTTGACTGCAACTTGTCTTGGTAATGCATCTGCCCAAACCAACTGCTCTTTGCCTTCTCCCTTGGGCAAGCTGCCCGCCTTCAGCCGACTCAGCCAGCGCAAGGCCGAGTGGGATAACCTGAAGGGCACCCTCCGCGCGACACAGGTGCAAGTGATCGCGCGGGAGGCCGAGGTTGCGTCTTTGAAGCAGGATGTCTGTAGTGAGGCTGCCCGGGCTCAAGGTAATGAACTCGAACTTCTTTGGTCGCTTCTGCTTTTGCTGTACGGACTGTTTCTAACATCTTCTGTAGCCGCTGAAGACGAGGCCTCCAAGCTAAAGGAAGAACTCGAGGCGATGAGGGCTCATGTTCGGCAACTTGAGGAGGAAAAGGCCGCTACGAGTCCTCTCTGAAGAGAGCTCAGGATGTTGCCGCTGGTAAGCCCCCAACTCATGTCCAACCAACCGGAGCCTGCCAAGTACCCTGCTGACGTAACCTTGTTGCCTTTGCAGTGCTTCAGACGCGCCTTGAAAAAGCTCATCTAATGGCCGGGTCCTTGAAGGTGGCTGCTCGAACGGCCTGCAACGCCCTCTGGGAGGCCGACCCGACTCCGAACCACGCGGAGACGGTCGTGGAGCACCTTTAGCGAGTGCCTGATCAGGCGAAGACTCTGCTGAAGGAATCTACACAGGCCAGAGCCCAATTGGCGCTCGCAGTGGCAAAGTCCCATTATCCATCACTCGACATGGGAGCGATCGGGGAAGGACTTGCCACCGACACCGCTGATGAAGAGGTCCCCGCGCTGATGGAGGAGGTCCAGCCTACGCCGAACACCCTCGCTAACAGCGTTGTCCTGTAGAAGTAGGATTAAAACGAGTGAACCATTCCATATACATTTGAAGTACTCGGGAAGGCCGAGTGTAACTTGCTTATGCATGTTTTGGTTTACTTGTTCTGTATTTACTGATCTCTTCTTTCGTAAAAATTCGTTCGTGTGTAAGTTAGCCCTTTGTGTGTGCTCTTACCGACCCGTCGTAACCCCCATTGCGTAGAGATTAGCTGTGGGCATTTTCCGTGTAGCGCAGGTTGTGGCGTAGACCGGCGATCAAAGACGAAGAGTTAACGCTGAGCTTTTTACACAGTACTAAAATAATTGTTGAAGAAAAAGAGCCCGAGTGCTCTTGAGTGCACCCAGTGTGGTGTAGCCCCCGAGTGTCTACTATGTGTAGTCGTGAGCGTACATAGTAGGCCAGTCGGAAACCCCAAGAGCTGCTCAGATGGAGCAAAGAAATATTTATTCATTCATCCATACTTAAAATATAAAAGTACAAAGCTTAAGCATAGAAGCGACTTAGCTGTTCAATATTCCAGGCGTTGGTGATGAGGTTGCCGTCCTTATCTTTCAGCCGGTAAGCCCCTGGGTGTAGTACTTCAGCGACCACGTATGGGCCTTCTCACGGTGGTGAGAGCTTGTGCTTACCCTTGTTGAACACGATCTGTTGTTCGGCCAATCTCTCCTCCTTGGCAATAAGATGGAGCCGGGTGGCTTCTAACTGATCGGGGGTTTGATCCGCGATGGGGATGGACTGGTCACCGTTGTTTGCCAGCGCATTCGAGTCAGCCATGAAGATCTCCTGAGAAGGATGGTGGCTTCCCGAACTCTCGAAGCCGTCCGAGTCGTAGTCGAGGACGGGTAAGAGGGACTCGATCGTGCCAACCAGTCGGGATCCCTGCTCAACGAGTGAAAACCTGTGTTCAAGCAGCAGATCCAACTTTCGTGTAACCTCATCCTCGGAGATGCCCGCCAAAGTCATTGACTCAGAAGAGAGTCCTAGTGGGGAAGGCCGTGAAGCCTTCGCTGACCGGCTAGAAGCCGAATCGCAGAGGTGAAGTTTGCCGAGCTTGTCAGCGATGAAATCTAGTTTTTCGAATCGGAAAACATGTCCTGGGTCAGGGACAGAGTTCAGGGGGCCAAAACTCATGATTCGGCTCAGAGCGAAGTTGCCGTTGTCATTTGAGAAACCCATCTGGATCTGTTCAGATGGATCTATGCGCACTACCCCTACCTGGTGCGCAACTATTGGTGTTTTGATCCGGCAATAATGAATATGGGGCAGCGTACGCATAGCAGATCTAGATGGGTGCACACAAGACACAGAGTTTAGGTAGGTTCAGGCCCTCGAGAAGAGGTAATACCCTACGTCCTGTGTTTGGTGGATTGTATTGCTTGTGTATCGTATGCCGCAAGACCTCAAGAGGAGCTCTTTAGGTTGCTAGGATTTGTATGTGTAGAGGCTTTCGTATGAATCTCTACCGATCGGGGGATCCCTGCCCTACCTTATATAGGCGATAGGGGCAGAGTTACATGAACCCGGATCGGTTTACAAGTAGATTTCCTAATCGGTTACAACTAAAACCCGAGAATATCGGGTAGGTACATGTTTATGTCTTGTACTCCAAGTTGATAAAGTGTCCCCGTGTAGAAGTCGGATTTCGAGTAGTCGGCCCGGCCCACCCTATATCCAGAGGGCCGGTTTTGTCCTCCTTGACGATACCCGGGTGCTATGTCATCGTCAAGTACCATCCTCCTCAGCCGGATGGTCGACGCTATTCTGCCTACCTAGAATCATTGTTCCCTGGGTTTCCAGAACTTTTTGCCCATCTGCCACATTAACTTTTCTAGGAATTCCTTGTACAAAACTGTTCAAGCCCACATGTGTTGCATGTTATCCTCAAAACATGTCATGAGCATTGACTTTGATGCACTCTCCCAGGTAACGACGTTGTTCAGGTCCTCTCCTACTCTAAATGAAACCCTATGCATATCTAGGAGACGAAGAGGCAGCTGCAAGACTAGTGGGCAATTCTCGTAGAGGTCAAAGTTGAATATCCTCTACAAGGCCTCCAGTGGAGTAACTCAGGGTGGACGTGAGCCAAGCCGAGGGGGCTCATGGCTTGGCTTGCACAAGCTTGCGAGGCTCAGCACACCACGCGCTGCAAGCTCAAAGTTGAGCTCGGCAAGGGCTCGCGCCTGGCTCAAGCCGGCCCAATAGCCACAAACGTGCCACACTGCACAAGACACAGCCCACAGGCCCTCCTGCTACTCGCCCCTCACTTTATGAGCTAAGAAGGTTCGGGCTTGGCTTGTCGCGCCTCCGAGCCGAGGAGAGCTGACCCGAGCCAAGCTTGGGCCGTGCTATGAGACATGAGCTTTCTATCCACCCTAAGGAGTAACACGCCTCGCGTCCATGTATCACTTGATCTCATCAATGTTACCTTCACTATTAGGCTCGTCAAGGTTGTATGAAGTCTAATCATGGTCCTTGTAGATGTATTTGTAAAGATACTTGACGACCTTGATGCTGGATGACACCTCAACATTTATGTGGCAGTTGAACATCCGGAAAAGGTACAGGTTGTATGGCATGACCTACCTGTTGTCCAATGTCTATCTTCAAACCTGTGCACGATGACTATCGTATCATCTGCGGTAAATGGGGTAGGAGTCCTTCCCCTGGATGGTCATCTGTCCTACATGCACACATGATTGGGCTTTAGGACACTGCACGGGCTGTGCATCATATGCTTCATGACCATGGTGTACAACTCTGGGTATTTTTTCTTGTCCGAGAGCTCGGCTAAGATTAGGCGGTCGTACTAGTTCAGAATCATAAGCTTGTAACTGGAATCCATGATCAGCAAGAAGTGGGCACGTGGGAGGCCTTGCTTCTGGAACTCGACCACATAGACATATGCAATTACCTTGCTCAGGATGTGCTTTCTGAACAGCTGCTCCTTCATGGCCTCCAGCTTGGCTCTGAAAACACAAGTAACGTTATCGAGGCAGTCCTGTGAGGTCTAGCTAAATAGCAGCTCATTGACGATCTCTTCCCAGTTGGGGTTGCAGGTCATCGTCAGGAAGATGTCCAGCTTTCCATACTTCTACACTAAGGCCATCGCGCACTTGCGCTTCATATATCTAAAGCCTCCCTAAAAAGACCATGGGAGTACCGTCCTTGTGTCAACCGCGCTCGCTCGGCATTCCCCGGCAACGATGCTATCCACAACGGCTTTATACAGGTTGGCGTGTATCTCTCTCTAGTGGCTTCTGAACCAGTTCAGCTAGGCACCCTATATCTTGATGTATATGTCGACTGCGTACTGCTAGAACACGCATGCTTCATGCAGTATGGGGTTGAACATCACAGGACGCATCTGTAATCTATAACAGCAGTAGTCCTAACGGAGATGCACAACCGGCTATTCATCTCTATGAAAAGGCGGGAAGGAGCAAAAAGTTAGGCAACATTTTAGGTGGATAGAATCAAAGAATAGACAAGCATACCAAAAGGCTAACCTTGATTGTCATCATGGTTTTTGTGTAGATCACTGCACCAAATCCGAACTAACACCATCCTTTGGGATCCTAGGATGCTAGCTAAACTCCTCTTTCGGGAAGAAGAGGGGGTACGAGAGTGGGTCGTAGCAACCATGCGTGGGTTGTATACCATACTTCTTGTTGTTGTTGTCGTACAGGGTCACGCTGTGTTTGAATCTTCTGGCCAGGTTGCTGCCCTCGACCCACACTACAGCCACCTTGGATGACGCAGCCCCTTGTCAGTCTTCAGGTCTATTCAGTACTCCTCAAGGTCCTCGATCTGGCCTAGGCTCCTACCTACACTCCTGAACATCTGGGAGTAGGGATTGTCGATGTCGACCACTTTTCTATTGACATCCTAGTTGAGGTTAGGGGCGTGCCCATTGTGACGATTCAAGCTAGGGGCATTGTCGTAGAAGTACAGTTGCCAATATTCTAGATTTGAATGTGTATTCTCTCCCAAACGAATGCACATTGTGGTACATCGTGCCATGCGTCAGAACGTGTACACTCCTGACCTCATATTTTTGTAGTTGTTATCGAGGCTGACGCCAAGGGTGGTGAAGGAGAAGTGGCCGTTGAAGAACCTAATGCTCTCCCGAAAATGCAGTGAGTTGGAATCTACGCTAGACTAGAGTCACATCAGCGCTAGGATGGGCTCTGGTTTTGCAAGCTTGAAACCATTGGTTTCGTACTCGAACTGTTAAGGAAAGTGACTTATATCCTAAACCTATTAGGATTCAAGATGTGTGCTATGAGAAAACTAGAGGAAACCTAATATGATTCAAAATAAAACCTACTAGGATTCAGAGTCCTCCTTACTTTGAAAAAGGCTATGTGAAAACATATGTAAACCCATGAGAGGATGACCATAGAAACACAACCCAAACAATCAAGCAATCTACGAGTAAGGTGCAAACAAGAGAGGATTAGATACTAGGTTTCTTTAGTACTAGATTTTGTATAGGGCAAGATTTCTAGGTCCTAAAAAGTGTGAGAGAGCCGTGACAGCAATCAAGCAATCTAGGGAACAAACATATGTTGTGGTAATCTAAAATGGATACCAAAATTTGCCTGATATAGTTTAGGAAGCGTAAATCAAGCTGGGAGTTCAATGCTTACGGCTGCTTGCATTTGAGTGGGCACAAATGGCCTAAATATCATTTTTCATATAAGAAAATATAAATAGATTTCCAATACCAGCTGATGCTCGCTGAATGCTAAAAATTATTTGATTTTCTCATTATGCAAATTATTATAGTAATGGTAAACAAATTCATAAGTTTATAAAGTTACAACTAATTGCATTTGTTCGAGGTTTCTATTGAGGGCAAATAGCTAAAAGTTACTTTTTTATTTCGCGAGCAGAACATCCGTGCAGCGTCGAGCTAGCTACCACTGTGCGCCCCTCACCTACCCATTCAAAACATATAGTACGTATTACAGGAACCCATGAAATTACATGCAATATTTTTCCATTGAATCCAAAACCAATGAAAAACACACAAATTATGTCGCTTGCAACACAGTAACATGTGTATTCCCTCGCGCACGTGACAAGTAAATTGTTATCAAATATCATACTCAATGAATAATGATGCTCTATGTCCTGACAGTAGATAAAGAAATACATAGAGAGATCGTACCAGCGTAAGGTTATTTTGATTCTGAATAGTGAAAACAAATCACCCACGTCAACTTTCAACCTGACTTGCACATAAGTATGGATCGTTGCATCATATTATCTTTATATTAATTAAGTTTGCTGAACCTCGCTGAACTGAACTAATCGAAGAGTGAAAAAGAATCGGAATCCATAAACAGTCATCACAGATTATTTGGTGTCATTCATGTCTGTAGTCGCAACTATGTCTTTCATGTTCTAATGAAGAGAAGTGATATGCAGTAGCCAATGCGGAATGGTACTAACCTAAAACTTTGATTCCTGCAGGGACCCCGGCACGGCAGCGAATCCAGCACAGCGACGATGGCGGCAAACAACTGAGTGGGACTCTGGGAGTGACCCCAGCACGGCGGCGATGCTATGGTTCCCGCAGCGACTCCAGCACAGCGGCGATGGCGGCAAACAAGACACTGGGCGTTGCGGATATGTAGAAGCTTCGTCAATTGGTAGAATCAATGCACGGGCATTGTGGAATTGCAAGGTAAAACTGAAATTTGCCTGATATCTTTAGAAAGCATAAATATTGGAAGTTTGATATTTATTATGCAGATGTATACAAACAGATTTGTGAACCTTTGGGTTCGGGAGTTGGATTGTCTTGAACCAATGTCAATTTATGTCTGCATGCATTTAAGTAATACAAGTGGCATACAATTGTCTTTTTCAGAAAATAAATTGATTCCTAGTACCAATTTATGGATGCGTTTATCACCGATTGCATTTGTTCCAGGTTTCTCTTGAATTAATCTGTGGATGCCAGCCGACCAGCTGAAATATTTGTTCTAGTATAGAAAATATCAAGGTATGAATTGATTCTCACCTTATGCAAATTACTATAAAAAAACAAATTGATGTGTTTATAACAGATTGCATTTGTTCCAGGTTTCTCTTGAATAAATCAGTGGACAGCTGACCTGCTCCATAATATTTGTTCTAATATATAAATATCAAGGTAAATATCAGATGAAAAGGTTCTAGGTTTCTCTTTTTTCGTTTTAGATAATGAAAGAGATTACTCTTCCGGCCTCTGCATCGAGGTGCACATAGCCAATTATTACGATGGTTATAGAGTTTACATGGAGAAAAAACATATTACAAGCCATAACGGAATAAAACATCAAATCGCAGCCAACCGTCTAGTAGACCGCTACCCATAGCGGGTAAAGAGCTCTCGGGAAACTTCCTCTATAGTGTGGCAGCCCGCTAACATGTGCTGCGCCCTCCACACTGTAGAGTAGCCCAGGCCCGCAGCCAACTGATAGCCAAATAGATAACCTGCATCAGATTGTTAGATCTCTTTTTATCAAAAACAATGTCATTATGGCAAAGCCAAATAGATCAACAAATAGCAACTACACCCACATAAATCATGGGCCTGAGACACTAACATCAGCAAGCCAGATGCTCATATATGATAGATGCTAGACAGCCTGGGAATATTAAAAGCAAGTTGAACAACACACCAAACAAAATAATCCATGTTGCCATCAAAAAACAAATGTTTTATGGTCTCGTCTTTATTGCAAAAAGAACATTGAGGACTACCTCATCAATGTTGTTGAGAAGATTGTCCTTTATAAGAATAACACCTCTACATAAATACCAAAGAAAAACCTTAATCTTGAGAGGTACTTTTAATTTCCACAAACAACGTGTGGCGAAACCGAATGTTACAATGAGATAAAGTTATATACATCGATTTAACCGAGAAAAGCCTATCGGAATGAAGATTCCATAGGATCCTATCATTCATGTCAGCTTGCAACACAATAGTCGACACCGGAGCTGTCAGATGATTAAGCAAAGCTAAATGTGGTCCAAAAATAGTCCGTCTAAATCTTAAAATAGGAGGGATCGAACTTAACATCTTCGCCACTGATGCCTTCTTATCCCTCACAATGTGACAAAGAGCAGGATATTGCCGACAAAGAAAACCATCACCAAGCCGAATGTCATGCCAAAAACTGACCTTCTCACCTTTCCCTACACGGTAAGAAATATACCAGAAAAATAACCCCTTAATCTTCTTGGAGCGAGACGAGCACTGCAGAGCCGACCGTCTCAGACGATAGTCACCCATCAACCGTCTCAGACGACAAAGTCAGCGATCAGCGACAGGGGTCGTGGATTTCTTTCTTGACCACGATGGCGGTCGTGGTTGAGCCGCTAGTGTACAGATTAGATTTGTTGGGCAGTTTAGCTTGTGTATAGTTGAGATAGTCCAGGAGTTGGTTCACTTTGTTGTACGTGCACTTTTTCAATCTGTTGTACCATGCATTCCGAGAGGCTTGGTGACCCCGTGGAGAGGCAGGGGAGGGATGTGACGACGTAGGGCAACTATCACCGACTTTTATTTATAAATTAGTAAAGATAGAAATTTACACATAACTATGGATTAACTGATAGAGAGCAGCCGAGTCATTTTAAAATTTGATACTTATCTAATTTTTCTTGCTTATCGTTCATATTAGTGCCATCTAGATTCTTAATCTTTAATCTTCAGCCGTATGTTTGTTCGTGCCCAAAACTCGTGGCTCTTAGGACCAGTTATACCTCTCGTACCGCCTACAGAGATGCAAATCTAGCAACTTCGGTTAATTACCTAAGGTAATTGCTGGCTCAAGATAGGCCAAAAAGAGTCAAAACATGCGAGAAAAAGTAACACAATTTACGTAAGAAGTAAATATCAGTCCATGAATTCCTAGAAGTTTTTTTTTCTATATATCTTCTTCTAAGTTTCTAAGCATAGAAACAGTTTCGATGAATTAAAATAACTGAAAAGTGCTGGTTAACTAAATACGGTCTAAAGGTCTAACTAGAACAACAGAAACTTATAAATTCTTTGGTGCAAGATTTCATGAGGTGAAGGCCTAAAATTGAAATCAAAATATTCATGGCTTCATTTACGAAATAACAGTCGGAAGGACCGCTTCAAATAACACCAATGTGCGAAGGCCCTATGGCGGAGAGCACGGCACAACCGCGAAGCGTGGAAGTTTCATTTACAAAATATCTTATTTAATCGAACCGTTTTTACATATTCTGTTGTTTGGTTAGCTGCTTTTAGTTGAATCCGTGGAACAAAAGACAAAAATAAATATATCCATACTGTGGTAAGAGTAATGTTTTTTGATGGATTATATGAATTAGTCAGATTAATATGGTTTACTAAACACGACGCTAACTTTTTCACAACCACTTTTGCACGATAGTTTATAAGATCTTCAGGACATCATAATTCAACAACTGTAAACTAAGCCTTAAGAAACAACTAGCAAGAAATACTCGTACTTTTGTGCGGATACAAAAAGAATATAATCAGTTGTTGTCGGCTCATTTGAAACCACAGAGGTCATGCCACCGCGCTCAATCGAGTTATGCCTAGCAAGCAACACGTCTTTTTTAGGGGCTGGTTAAGTTTGTTTATTATGAAAATACTTTTTGGCCCCGGTCACGATGCGCCGAAGCTCCTTGCTCCCATGCAGGAGACACATCATGTCCGTGTCCCTAATGAGGTGGCCGAGAATGAAGAGTGGCGGTAGTGGCGACTGATCCCAGGCGTGCCCACGAGAGCTTCCTGGTCACAGCCAGCTGACTGTCGTTGCATCATTGCTATGATGGGCATGTCGCATGCTTCCTCTCTCTTTGCTGAGAAGGAAGGTCGATGCCTTGCAGTGGGTTGAGGAGGTGCCAAGCTGACGTGGGTGGAGAGGAGATGACGGCCCGTCGCCGATGATGGAGGTGTTGACGCCTTGCCTTAGGTGGAGGAGGTGTGTCGCTGTCACTGGTGGAGGAGATGTTAGTTTACTATTGGTGAAGAAGGTGCGTTGATGTTAGTGTGGGAGATCGGAATCGCAGCAACTAGAGGGATGGAAGAGGTGACATCGTCGCTCTCTTAATTGTTAAGGCCTCAATTTCATTTTGATGGTGGTTAATGGTGGTCTAGCATAATTTCTGAAAACTAGATAAGGAAAGAATGAAATGTAGATGTACCGTCATTGCTATCTTGCATTTAGCGAACATGGCCTAAGAGCAACTCTAGCAGATTCCCTAAAAAGAGAACCTTTAAAACAGTTTTAGAGTGCCCTTTAAAAAATTTTAAAGGCTTCAAAGCATTGCTCTAAAGTCAGATTCCCTAAACTTCACCCTTTATAAAATTTTTTTTGCCTTATCCATTCAACCCGCCGGCCACCCTCCCTTATCCCTTCTTCAACCTCCCGCCGCCGGAGCGCCTCACCGAGCCACTCCCCATCCCGAGCGCCGCCTCGGTCCGCCTCCACCCGAGCCTCCCCCGTCGCCGCCCTAGCCCCAGGTTCCTCACACCGCCGCCCCACCTCGCCTCCCCCGTCGCCGCCCTAGCCCCGGGTTCCTCACACCGCCGCCCCACCTCGCCTCCACCGACCGGAGCTAGCCGCGCCGCCCCATCCCGCGCCCCCTCGCCACCGGCCTCGTCCCAAGCCGACCGCTCCCGCTTGCCGCCGCTTTGGTGCTCCCTCACCGCCGGCTTCCTTGCCCCTTTCCCGCACCGCAGCCCGTCGCCTTGCTCTGCTCTGCCCGGATCCCGAGCTCCCGCCGCTCGGGCGTGGGCGTGGGCGTGGGTGCACGGGCGGCGCGGGCGCGGCCGGCGCGGGCGTGGGCGCGGGCGGCGCAGGCGAGGGCGCGGGCGCGGGCGGCGGCCGGCACGGGGCAGCGGCGCGCGTGGTAGCCGGCGGCGCGGCGGGCGGCGGGACGGCGGGGCGGGGGAAGGGAGCAGGGGCGGCCGGCGCGGGGGAAGGGAGCAGGGGCGGCGCGGGGAGATGGGAGCAGCGGCTAGGGGGGTGAAGGGAGCAACGGCGCGGGGGAAGGGAAATGTCCATGGCGCTAAAAAAAAGGTGGATACAGTGCACTGTAAAAAGCCTCCCCCTTCCTCTAAATATAAAGGCTAGACCTCAGTTTTTAAAGTGCCCTTTAAAATTTTTAGGGATAGAGGGAGGTTTAGGGAATCTGCTAGAGTAGAATTTTGCCCTCTATTCTTTATAATAACAGTTTTTTTAAAGACTGAGGGGATTTAAGGAATCTGCTAGAGTTGCTTTAAGTTATTGCTACCAAATACCTACAAAATTATGTGAGAGGATACAGAGTTATGCAGGCTACCGGAAGCATCCTAGATAAACGGTTACAATGCACACCAACCGTCTACCCACAGTGAACGACGGCGTTTGCCTTTCGCAGAAACAGTCAATCACCATGTCGCTGACACGTTGGCCACCGCCACCTAACACCCGCTGACAGCCGTGGCCCCACATACTACCCTTCGTTTCCGGGCCGCGTGTTCTCCTCCCCAACCCCCGCACCGTGCATCGCATCGCTGCGCCCAGACATACTAAACTAGTAGCAAAAATCCAAGCAGAGCAGGCAGCCGCGAGCGAAACCCTAGACTCGCCGCCGGCGATCGCCGGAGATGGCCGACCCGCCGTTGGCCGCTCGCCGGCCGCTCTTCGACCTCAACGTGGCCCAGGAGGAGATCGAGGAGGAGGAGCCCGAGGAGGTGGAGGAGGTTGAAGAAATAATGGAGGAAGTAGTGCAAGAGGAGGAGGAGGAGGAGCCCCGCGGGGTGATCATGGAGGAGGCGGCGGCGGAGGAGGAAGAGGTGGTTGTGGAGAAGGAAGTGGTGGAGGAGGAGGTGGAGACGGTGATGGGAGGTAGGGAGCAGGAGGAGGAGGAGGAGGAGGGGAGGAAGAAGAAGAGGAAGGAGTACGAGGTCTTCGTGTTCGGGCTACCGCGGGATGCCACAGAGGATGACGTGGCGCGGGCGGTCGTGGACGCTGGAGAGGTCGAGGAGGTGCGGCTCGTGCGGGATCCGGCGGAGCCGCAGCTGAACAAAGGGTTCGCCTTCGTGCGCTTCGCCGAGGTCTGGCAGGCGCGGTGGGCTGCCAACGACCTCCGCACGGCTACGGTATTGTTGTTTACTGCTACTGCAACTACTAGATTCGCATCGCTAAATTAATGGCCTTTGGGCAGCACCTGAAGCATTGGTTTATTGGTTCCGATGAGGATCTAGCACTAAGAACAAGTGGTTGGGAAAAGGTTGAATTGGCAATCGGAAAGTTGCTATACAGTCTCCTGACCACCATGTTTTACAAGGCTTAAGGTAGTGTAGAAAGACCAGACGCTTGGGGAAATCAAATAAGCTGGGTTCAAAATGGCACCTTTGAGTGAATTCGTAGTATTCGGCTGGCTCATTTGTGCTGAAGTCATAGAAGATCATCTGGAAAGGTTTAGTTTGGCATTAGTACTTTGTGATAATAGCAGCATATTGATTAACCATTTCTCTTTCTTGAAACAAAATAAATGGTGGTGGGGATGCCCAGTATATTGGTTAGTACGACATGAATCTGGTATGGTTTAATTAAGAATCTGAGATTTCACTATTTACAGTTCTACTTGAATGGTGTTCTTAAACTGGTTCTGTTCTTCGCATATGAGAGTAATGCCACATGGCAATTGAAAAGCAGTTGAGACCAAAAATTACAGATCCAGAATATACGTGGTGCTCCTAGTCCTACCTATCATTTTTTATCAAGTATTAGTTGTCTTTCCTAGTAAATCAAGTGATCTTGTTGTAGAGAACCAAATAGATGTTCATTATTGCTACCTAGTTTATCCTCTATACACAAGAAGTATCTACTACTTAAAGTTTATTGGTACATGTACCTGGTGAAAAAAAAACTAAATCAAAATGAAAAGACAATAGATTTTGATCTGTTCTAAAATCGGTACCAGCACTCAGACCGGTCACCAACCTAGTAGCGATAAATATTATACAGCCTAACTGACCCTATGTGGCCTAACTGGCAAGTATATGTAATGTAACATGTAGGGTCACCCGTTCCATGTATACGGTCTAGTAGGACCTTGTTAGTAAACTAGTTTTGATATTTATTACGGCATGCATTGATGACAGAGGGACACTTCATTTGAATCTACCGAAGCGAAATTGGAAACTTCTGTAAATATATTGTGTTTATTCTTGTCCGATATTTTAACTGCTGAAAACTAGATAAGACCTCACTCCTGAGAGCAACTCCAAGGGCTTCTCCATTTCCCATTCTCCATATCTCAATATGGAGAGCTTCTTCAAAAAATTCTCTCCCTATATCTCCACTCCCTCCAACCCATTCTCCATTTCTCATTGTCCATATCCCACTCCCGTATATTTTATTCATATCCTATAACTACCATAATACTTTAGACAATTATATTTATAACGGGTTTAACTATAAAAGCTATATTTATAACAGGTTTAATTATAAAAGCTTTCCTCTTGAACTAATACATTCAGTAACTTCGCTCAATCACAATTGCAGCCAAATATAGTGTTCATATATTTCAAGATAAATGATCTATTGTAAGAACTCACATGAACTAGCAATAAGTTTGAATCTGCCAATTCAGTATAGTACTAGCAATCAGTTTCAATGTGCCATTATCTGAACACTATATTCACGCAAGATACTCTAATTCAACCGAGCCATCAGTACAAATCAACCAAGCCAAAAAATCGAACCAAATCAACCGAGACATCACTACAAATCAACCATCCAGATAGAAGATCAACCGAGCCATCAGTAGTGAGTGGAGGGGATTTCCTACCTCAGATAATCTGACCAATATAACTTGCTGGAAGAAAGCAAATTAACATCAAAGTGCTGCCAAAATTCTGGATAGTCCTAAGAAAATCTTTTCCAATCATGTATTAATCTTCTGATGAGTCTGACTAAATTATTAAGGAACACAATCAGGAGCAAAACTCCAGAGTTTCGAATAGCCCAAATGTCTCCAACAACAAGCATCTCGTATTGCTATTTGTGATCACGAAATGTAAGGAAATTAAGACAAATTTGAAAGAGGCCTAGATCCAGCCTTTGTGGTGGTGTACCTCCAAGATGGCGGTGGTTTGCGCGAGCTGAAGAGACCTCTCGACGCCGATGACAACAGATGGATGAAGTAGGGGGGGACACGCCAGAGCAGGATCTAGAGTTCTAGATCTGGACGAACAATGCCGTGCGGAGCGGCAAGACGGGGAGGGGGAGGGCGCAGATAGGGACGTACCTTCTCCGTGTGGCGGCTGCGGGTTCGGCGACGGATGAGATGCTGCTAGACTCCGGCCGGCGGTGACCTCCGGCTCCCTCCCCTGCAATCTGGCCCGCCGGATTGTAGCCTGGATCTGAACGATGAGATGACGGGAAGACCAGGCCAAGAGCTGACAAGAGGGGAGCTCCGCTGGAGAGGATGGCGCGACGGAGACTTCCGAGCGCAGCTGTTGGAGGATGCAGAGCCGACGAGGTCGCCCGGATGGAGAACGAGGTCGCCCGGATGCAGAGGCAAAATGAATGGAGAACGATATGGAGAACCCGTTGGAGCACCGTTTTTGCTCATATTCTGAAAAAATAACTATATAGAACGATATCCAGAACCCGTTGTAGTTGCTCTGAGAAGTCTCTTGTCATATGTTGAACCTGGACCTGTCCAACCGGTTCTGATCACCTCCAGTCCTCATGCGCGAGAAAAATATACTGCTGGCTGCAGGATTCGAACTAGTGTGTGCTGCCTATTGAAGGGAAATAATAGTACTTAACCCGTAGTTTATCTATTATACTACTAGGCTACTATTAAGAATGATCATTTTACTATATTTGTTGAACCAGCGATTGGACTGGTGAACTGGCGGTTGGACCGTTGAACCATGAACCAACAGCGTGGTCAGTTCAATCACCTGTCCAGTTTTTAAAACTATGCTTCAAGGAGCTAATTATAGTGCAGAACTGTAGATATTCCAATTTAGCATCAGCTTGGATTCACAAGCCCAAATTGTTCTACCTGCATTTTATATTATAACACTGCTCATTTAACCTGGACTAACTAGTCTAGTAAATAGTGAATGTGTTTTCTAGAGTTGAAACTGGAGCCAAAATGCACATATATATTTTTTGTGGACAAGGGCCAGCAGTGCCGCAATGGTAGAGCAGAATACGCTTGGCAATGATGGCCAACATGTCACGCGGCGGCGGTGGTGGCGGCAGGAGTCCTCCTGCTACTCGGACAGCAGCACTAGCAGAGAATCAGGAAGTAGAATCCGTAGTTAATATGAATACCATGTTAGAGGTTGAGTTAATTAATAGGGGTACAGTCAGAATAGGAATAGGAGCTTGTATTGCTGGGGTCAGGTTACGTAGCTCTATATGAGAGCTGGCATTGTAATTGTTGGGAACAAGCAAGAATCAATATATTCTCTTCTCCAGACCTACGTCTTCCTAATCCCCTGCAGCCCGCATGACTGGCTATCTTCAGCACTATACTTATCCTTATTCCGTTGTGACTCAATGTTTACAGTAGTTTTAACTTTTAGATCAGTTCAGTCGGCTATGGATCAGTATTTGTATGTCTCCATCTGTTGGATGATGAACTGGAGCACCCATCCAAAAAGATAAACTGTCAACTGAATAGGCTTGATTAGATTTTCTTTGATAGTACATGGCTTGCATTTGCCAAGCTGATTATACTTTGCGATACTTTGTTCAGTAACACTCATGATTCATTGTGATGTTTGCTATGATAATGAATACTCAGATCCATGTCTGTTGAACGCATAGTAATTCTACACTAACCAATAGAACGGTACATATCTTTACTGGTAATTATGTTTTCCAGATTAAGGGAAAAGCTTGTGGAATATGCAAGAACAATGATAATGAGACCCTTCATCTGCGAAATATATGCTTCGATTGGTCCAAAGATGATGTATGCTTTCTTCCTTATTCGATACTAATATTTGTAGGAAGCACATCGCTGTTTTGTGTAATGGTTGATCTCATATGTACAGTTAGCTGAGAAATTGAAAACTTTCGAGTTGGAAAACCTTGAAGATATTAATTTAATTGAGCATCCGGACAGAAAGGGGAAAAATAGAGGCTATGCATTTCTCGACTTCAGCACACATGTGGATGCTGTGGCTGGATTTCTTAAGTTACAGAAAAAAGATTTATATCTTGGTACTGATGTTAGAGCGCAAATATCATTTTCAAACACTATTTCACAAGATGATAAGGCTATGGAAAAGGTATGGCCACAAAACAAGGCATCTTTATCTTTTGTTTCAATTTGTTACTTGCAAATATTGCATTATCTTGCTTTTGCGTTTTCACTCTTATTTTCATTATGTGTTGTAGGTAAAATCTGTTTTCTTGGATGGCCTACCACCTCACTGGGATGAAGACAACGTGAGGGAAATGTTCGGGAAGTTTGGTGAAATTGATAATATACAACTTGCTAGAAATATGTTTACAGCAAAACGCAAAGATTTTGGTTTCATCAGCTTTACTACAAGACAATCGGCTTTAGATTGCATTAATATGGTCAATAAAGGCCGCTTTGGTGAAGGTAGTGGAAAGGTAACCACTTTAGGCAGTTTGTTCTAGGGGTGACTTTTACTTTGATTTATTTGCTTCAGCTATGGTTAATTACTAGGTCAATGTTTCCAGGTTCGCATGAAGGCTACTTTACAAAGACCAAAACCTGCTTTCAAAAAGGCTTCATGGCAAGGGGGTACCCACATGTTGGGCGTCAGAAGAGGATTTGTTGGTAAAAGTCATGGTGATAGAGAACCCCACCTGAGCAGATTTAGGCATTTAGGTCCTGAGAGACATGCTTATTCAAATAATCTTGCTCATAGCAACTACAGTCACCCACCTACGGTTGGTAGGTTGCCTCCTATGGCAGTTGATGATGAAGAAAAGCCTGTGTCAGTGCGAGAATACAGATCATACTGCAGAAGAGATTCTGGAGTACCTGGTTGGTTTCCTTTGATCTGCACCAAATGAATTTGTTTCTCTCTCTTTCTTCCCTGAAGTTACTGAAAGATTATTTTCAATGCTTGGTTGTAGACCCCAGCCATAAATATGGAAGGACACATCCAGGGAACAGAATCAGGGAAGCATATGTTGAGAGTCGATATGCTAATAAATACCCAAAACAGGCAGCGTATGAAGCATCCATGCAACGAGATGAATATGGCAGGAGTAAATATGGACATTCGTACCTGGAGAGGGCACATAGCGATTCTTGCCCAGAATGCATTCGAGGTGATCATAACACCAATGCTTATCGGAGTGGCCAGTACTCCAGTGGTGACAAAGCTGGTCACCGTTATCAGTGCCAGAATGGTGAAGCATTTTCTGCAACCAGTGGGTCTGAGAAGGCCTATTATAAGACAGTAAGCACATGCTTTCCAGTTTTAGGTTATATTATCCGCATCTTGATATTGATTGGGGTTGATTCTGTTTCTTAGGACCATGAGCTCACACCTTCAACTTCTCAAGTAGTATCTCAGCGCAAGGAACCCTACCGTGAGGTGGTATGTATGTATATCCTCCTACAAATGTACTTTGCTACATGTTGATGCTAACTATTGGAGCTTCTGTTTCCTAGGACCCTCAGTTGATGCCTTCGAGTCCTTCTGTGATGTGTGATTGTAGCAATTGCTATATTGTAAGCACAGAAGTACATTAGATGTTCGTCATGAATTTTTTTATATCACATCTTGATCTTGATTGTGGATGCTTCTTGTTCTTTAGGAGCAAAAGTCAGCAGCCCCTTCAGGCTCTCAAAGCGAGATCACTAGAACTCAATCGAATCCTCAAGTTCCTCTTCATCGCCGGATTACTAAACCCTTTCATGAGCAGCGGAGGTATGTATTCTGTGTCCATATCTTCCCAACCGATTGCTCGCCACAAATGCTTCAGACTCGTAATCGCGATTGATCTTTCCAGCAGCTTTGTGCCTGATGAGTATGAGGTGGAGTACACAATCAGGGAACGCAGAGGCCGATATCTATCTGCAAGAGATGGGCTCAATACCCACCCCAGGAAATACCCCAGGCAAGGAAGATAGACCAAAGTTGTCACAAGATAGAAGAGCTCTTGTAGTTCGCTTGTGTTATAGGATTTTTTTTATTTATAGCCAATATTTATTACATTACCCTTCGTGTTCGTCCATGTATCTCCAGCTTACATCAACATTTTACAGGGGTATGCATTCAAGCTTCCCCCTAATCTCCAACTGGTGGTTATATTTATGTTACTCTGCCTCAAGAAGTTGTTACGAGTTACAAGTGGGTAAATTTTGTGGTATTTACCGAGTTGAACGGCTGACTGCCTCAAGAAGCAGGGAATTCCTAACAGCAAATTATGCCCTTTCTGCAATATGCACGGTGAGAAAATTGACCATAGGTTAGCCTTAGATAAACATTGTCCCTGATGGTCCTCGTTTGGATGACAAGGTGGCTTAGGGCGCGAGCCCAGCTGCCGCCCCGTAGGCAGGCTTCGACATACTTAGTCTCCTTGGTGGCTTGGAGGTTTTGGGAAGAGCGAAACAACAGTATTTTCAACAGTGTCAACATTCTCGCCGATATTTTCAACAGTGTCAGCATTCTCGCCGATCCTTCCCAACGCGGCGTCCGTCCATGCCTTGGCGTCGCTGTGTAATTTTCGAGTTTTCGGAGTAGTTCGTCGTCCTCTTTTCAGGTAGTGTGGCCGATCGTTGAGGCGTCCCTGTTCTTATGTTTCGATCGGACGGAGTTTGGTGAGCCCTTTCCGTGCTTTGTACATAAACTTGTGCTTTTTTCATTCTTTAATGATATGACATTCAATCTTTGCGTGTTCTTGGAAAAAAAAGAGTGCCATAGATAAAATTCTCTTTTGTTGAACGCGGGTATGGACGGATCTTGTTGAACAGGTAAAATGCCACAATGCACTTACTTTACCTATTTATAAGTAACCTAATTAACTTTTATGTATGCAGATGTTTCATATAAATTGTATAGGAGTAGGCGCATAGCATAGATCGTCTGTGAAATGTCCTCCATATTTATTGGGGCGCGCCAGCATGGGGCGGAGGAGGAGGGGAGGTGGTGGCCGGCGTGGTGGAAGAGAAGGGTAGAGGTGATTAAGTCCCAATTCATATGTAGATCTTTTTTTTTGATAATCTAAGGCTAGTAATCGGTTCTAATAGCATAATTTCAAGATATAGCTTGGTACGGAGAGGATTTAATATGATTTAGTTCTAGCTTGGTATAGGGAGAGAATATATTCAAGATCTAGCTTGGTGATTAATAAATAGATAATTAATGAAGATGGTTAATTTTGATCTACATATATAAATTTGTATAGTCGAGAACATGTCAAAAATTGGTTTGTTGTTATCAATACAATTTCCTTTATTTTATCCACTTGTCATTAAGTTCTTGATCATTGCAATGACGTGTGAGTAGTCAATGAAACCATTGCAATTATATGTGAGTAACCAATAAAGGAGTACTTGTAGCATTATTATTCTGTATTATTTTGAGACCATGATCATATATCTTATATCAATAATCAAGTTCTATTAGTAGTACTTGAATGTCTAGCCTTGATCTAAGACTCGACAGATACCCGATGCTTTGATAATCAACCTAAAGGATTAAGATGTTGGTTTAGAGGGGAGAGGTGAATATGCGACTAAAACAAATCTAATTAATTTTAAACTATTCTTGTAATTATGTGGAATTAAATACTATCTAGAACAAGAACAATATGAGACGGTTATGAAGATGATATCATACAAATAAGTTGAAAATATGATTAAAGCGAAACTTGCGGAATCTGAAGTGTGGAAAGAAATAACCAATGGAGACAAGGGTTTGTTCCCGATGTCGGGACCCGGAACAGTACCTGACTCACGAACGACACACCGTCAAAGACCGAGCAACCGTTTAAGGTGGATACACGTTACCTCGCGTGCATATGTCGTTAAGGGTCCGACACTGACCAGCACTACATACAAATTGCTGGAACAGCCGGCCAGAAACGGACATCATTCAATGAGCCAGATATAGTTCCGAAACCCTGTAGCGGGTTAATACTTGGCTTCCTGTGAGATGAGCCCGACGTCGGTGTTCACACCCTAACCCAATCGACCGTAGCACAATTTGGTGGGTCACCCGAAGGCCCGACACTGACGTCCACACTCTGCCCAGCTATAGCTGGCGGATCACTCGATTCACAATCACGATGTGAGCCCGACGTCTGTGTCCACACCCTAACCCAATCGGTCGTAGCACAGATTGGTGGGTCACCCGAAGGCTCGATACTGACGTCCACACCCTGCCCAGCCGGCAGTCGCATCACAGCTGGCGGGTCACTCGGCTTGCAATCACGAACCTCGCACAGAAAATTCGTATCAACTCACTACCGTCTCTTCGCACACTTCAACCATACACGCACTGTGCACAAAGAGACGTGGTAAACAGCTTGATAAGCATAACGCAAGCTCTACAGAAGGATTTAGCAAATAATTAAACACGTCCCTTAGACATGGGCAATTACTTACATTACAATCAAATGACATGTGGGTCACAAGAATCAATAAGATAAACAGCGGAAGTAAGAACAGAAGCTAACCCGATGGTCCGGAAGACCATCATTAACCCAACAGATACCCGCAATATCTTTTTAGCTGGAGAGGTAAACAAATCGAGCAGGAAAAACGCTATACTCATCACCACCAAGCTCACCTGCGGAAACGGAATTTCCTGTGAGTACTTTCGTACTCGCAAATTGCTACTTATTCCAATCACTTACACCCGGCATGGAATGTTGGACAACCTCACACCATACATTTCTGATTGAACATGACATGACATTGACGAGAAATAAGGATCATGGCAGCAGCAGAAATGCAGTAAATTTCCCTAGGCATGCTAGTAAATATGATCAACATCGAGTATATGGCTCATAACATAACATCACAGAGTTAACAACAGTCAACCCAATATCAGATCCAGCCGATCAACATCATAAAACAACAGGAACTCTTGATATGACCTACAGATCATCATCAACCAGTTCAACCGGTTCAACTCCAAACAAAGAGACATTGGTTGGTCGACGACCCCATAAAGATTCTCTCGGTCCGGCTCATGAGGCTAGCTAGTCCACCATGAGCGGGGATCAACCGGACATGGTTAGCTAGTCCACCATGAGCAGGCACCAACCAGACATCAACTATGGTTCCCGGCACAACCAACTGCCTCGCGGCTTTTCAGGGAACATAGAGGGAGGGTTCACGTATTGTACCTCCAGAAAACTCGACTTAGGGCTCGAGCAACCCCAACATTGTACAGATGCCCTCCCAACCATGCTCCCTCGTCTCTCATCTCACTTAGGGGTTCCAGTTAATTAAGACATCGATTTATGATCCAGACATCCATAACCAAATATCAGACAATAACAAACAGGCATTCAACATCCAATCAGGTAAATAGGTAACTGGAATTTTCAACAAGCAGCAGAGCTTGCCTGGGAGCTCGGTGAAGATACAGAAAACAGACGAAACACCTTGAAGAAGCGAATCGCATCTAGCAGAAGGAAAAGCGAATCAAAGATGCTATGTTTAATATGGTGAGATGCATGAGATGCAAGCAAGGTGGATTAAAGTAAAGCGCGGGATTACCCTAAACATACTATGTGCGGCTTCCCATTTTAATTTGGCTTAAGTTGAGTTGTAACTTCAATCATGGGGGGGCTACTAATGTGGAGGTATTTACAAAATGTGATATGCGACTAAGGTGGATTAACATGAAGAAGAGAAGGGGCATAACCATGTTATGGTTTATTCTACCTTTTGGTTTGGGTGCAGTTGAGGTTGAATTCTGAGTTGGATTGTAAGGTTAATCATAGAGAAACAATAACTATGGGGGTTCCCAGGAGACAAAACATGCATCTAGGGGAATATTTTAACATGGTAAATGTGCACGAAGACAACTATTAGGAATTAATATGAATTCTGGAATTAATTTGAACATGTTGTAATTAATTCTGCATTTGGGTTTAGCTCAACTTAAAGCAGGACTTTAGTCACGTAGGATTCTACGGTATGGACGCGAGCACGATCTTGAAAATACAACTAACGAGAGAGCGTTAAGTTCTTAATTAGGATTAAGAATGGGCTTTAGGACCCAACATACTCCATATGGATGACGTGCATAGGGTTCATACAACAGTTTAAGGGTGTGAAATAAAATCTTAGGTTAGATTGCATAAGGATGAGATTAACAAGCTAGGTTGGTTTCACGAGCTCCTATGACATACACAACACAAATTTTATAGAAAATGCATCTCTTAAATCAGCAATTTACATGGTCCTTTGATGAATTTAGATTGCCTCTTTCGTAAATGAGGAACCTGAACAGTAGAACGATTATGGCTATAGCTCAAAAAATTTCAAAAAACAGCGAGTAAATACTTGGAACGAAGCTATTAGCGATGCCCATAAATTATCTTTTGAGCTCAACGTAGGATACCTACAGGAAACGCACGTAAACAGCCTCCGAACGCTTCAGCCCATCACCACAAGACCTACAACATACAATCTATAACTAATATCCTACGACTCATCGCACCTATGGTAGGCTCATCACATAACATCGCATAAAAGAGTGGGGGAGGGGAGATATACCCTCGTTGCATGAGACACAAGGAAGTCGACGACGAGAGTGGTTGGTCACGGATCGAGCTTCATCCCCGGCTTCGGCTTCAACCCAACCTGCATCCATCATTTTTCTTCGCCCCATCTTCATACACTCCTCCATCTTCATCTTCACCTTTTTCGTATGCCTCCTCTTCTCCGCGCTTGGACAGGGGTTCTGTAAGGAAGGCGGTGCTCCGGTCGGGGAGAGGTGGTGGCTCACCGGTGTTGGCGGGGATGGCAACCGAGCAGCAGGAGGGCTACAGGGTGGCGGAGACGACGGCCGGGAGCAGCAGCACACTGGCGGCATGGCCTAGGGGCTGGGGCCCGAGCATGGGGCGGCCCAGTCGGTGGAGGAGACGGCCGGCCCGCCGGCGGCGACGTGCCGGAGGCGATGGTGGCGAGGCTGCCGAGGGAGGCCACGTTGAGGCGAGCAAGGGGAGGTGCGGGGCCGGCTGCGGGAGGCGATGGAGGGGGGGGCGCGACCGGTGGGGAGGGCTGCGGGAGGCACGGCGTCCGGGGCGAGCTCGCCGGCAGCGACGGGCTCAGGCGGCGGAGCCGAGGGAGGCGGAGGCACCGGCCTCGCCCGAAGGCAAAGGCGGCGGCGGCTTGGCGAGCGGTAGCGGCGGGGGTGAGGTGGAGAGGCGAGCGGGAGGGGGCGCCGAGGGAGGGGAGGCGATGGCCGGTGCCGACGGCGGTGACCAGAGGTGGCGGCGCGCTCGGGACAAGGCGGCGGCGGGCGAACAGGGCAACGCCCGGGCAGAGCGAGGCGGAGCGAGCGCGGGAGGAGCAGGAGAGGCGGAGGCGGGGCGGCTGCAGCCTGCTCGCCGGCGACGGGGCTCGCCAGCGGCGGCGCCTGCTGAAGGGGAGGAAGGTGGCGGCGGAGGGGAGAGGCGGCGTGGGGTGCGGGGGTGCGGGGCTGGGGAGGCCCGGAATGCCCCCTGGCCCATTTAGATTAGGGTTTTTGATTTTTTTTAATACTGGGCTGTTACACCCGAAGTTCGGATTCTTGAAGGAATCATATGTCTCCGTTTCGGAGCTCGATCACTCGTGTTGAAGAGCCAATTTTCTTTCAAGCCTTTGTTCCTCGAGGATGCCATTGCATCTCCTCTACTTCTTGGTGATTTTCCCCCTTCTGGAGGCGAATCTCGACCTTCACAAACTTCTCACGGCACACCACGATTGATTGGTCGCTCTTGAGCAACTCATAACCGTCTAAGATCCTCACCTCCAAGAGTAACAAGCGCGTTGAAGATGCTTGGAGGTGAACTGAGTGCTCGAGAGATTTTCAGTCTATCACGTAACACTCTTGTTCTCCTTGTCCCTTTCGGCTTCTTGAGTAAATATTTGGTGATCTAGCGTGACCTTCTTGACTTCCTTGAGTAGAACCGTTCTCTTTAGCTTTCTCACTACTCTCCTTTGCCTATCCACCAAGGGGATGTCATCCTCATCTGGCTTATAAGGAGAATCCTTATGACTGCCACCTTGCCTTCTTGTTTTTCTTCTCCCTGGCTCAGCTCGCAAGGCTCTTTCTCTCTCATCATCCATATCCAGACCACAACCAAATTCCTCGTCACACTCATGTTCCACATCCCTTATCTCAATTCCTTTTCCTTTTCTTGCCATCTGATCCCCTGTGAAAGATATAGGTAAGCAGCAAGGGGTAAGCACTCGTGAGCGACGGATGGAATCGACAAAACTTGATGGAGATGGTGCTATCCACATGTGATGAGTGAACAATCAAGCATACAAAGTAATGATCACGTGTGGTTTAAACAAAATCCAATTAGCAAATACATAAATAGGGCAAAATTTTGCACCTAAAATCTAATACGATGCAATAAAATCAAGAGGATCGAAGATGGTTAATTTTTCGGCGTTTCCACCTTGTATGAGTTTATGTAAGCACTAAAGTAACTTATTAATTTTAGAATATGACTTCAAGAGGAAAAAACTCAAATTTTGTAAATTAATCAATATATAAATGATGTAATTTCAAGAGTATTGATTTATTCACATTTGTAGGATTGTGTTAGTATATTAAAATAGAACACTCCCCAAATGTGTGTATATACATCTAAGGCACCAAATATCAATTTAAAGCATATATGAGCATGCAAGAGGTCAGGCCAAGTTTTTAGAATCAATGATATTAAGTTCATTCCTTAAGTCACAGAAATTATGCTCATTTAAGGGTTTTGTAAATATATCGCTGATTGTTTTTCAGTCCTTACATGGATTATCTCTATATCTCCTTTAGAAACATGATTCCTAAAGAAAATGGTGATGGATATCTATATGTTTGGTTCGAGAATGTTGGACGGGATTATTGGCAATTTTTATTGCGCTTTCATTATCACACAAAAGATATACATTTTTCATATTAATTCCATAATCTCTCAAAGTTTGCCTCATCCGTAATAATTGAGTGCAACAACTACCCACGAAAATATATTCGGCTTCGGCGGTGGATAGGGCTACGGAATTTTATTTCTTGGAGGCCCATGAAATTAATGATCAAGCAAGGAATAGGCATGTTTCGAAGCGTGTAATCCGAATTCGAGTATCTGACAAGATTAAAATTAGAACCATTAGGATATCAAAGTTTGCAGAGTGAACAAGATATCTTAGAATTCTTTTAACTGCCACTAAGTGACACTCCTTTGGAGCCGCTTGAAACTTTGCACACATACAAAGCTAAGCGTGATATCGGGCCTAAATACACAAAGATAAAGCAAGTATCTAATCATAGAGTGGTATACCTTTTGATTGACGGACTTACCATCAATGTTGAGGTCGAGATGACTATTTGTTTGCATTGGGGTTCGGATGGGCTTGGCGTTCACCATGCCAAATCTCTTAAGCATGTCCTTCATTTACTTGCTTTGACATATGAACGTTCCTCCTTGAGTTGCTTGATTTGAAAACTAAGAAAGATTGCAACTCCCCCATGATGGACATTTCAAACTTTTTAGCCATCATCTTATCAAACTCATCTCTAAAAAAATTATTAGTAGAACAAATAATATCATCACCACAAATTTGGCATATAGATAAATCATCATCGACCTTTTTTGTAAATAATGAGATATCGAGTTTCCCAACGTCAAACCCTTTCTTGACTGGAAAATCTCTAAGGCACTCATACGAAGCTCTAGGGGCTTGTTTCAACCCATATAGTGCCTTATGGAGTTTATAGACATGATTGGGAAATTTTAGATCCTCAAAACCAGGAGGTTCAGCCACATATACCAATTCAGAAATCAGTACATTTAAGAAAGCACTTTTCAAATCTATTTGATATAATTTAAAGTCATGATGTGAAGCAAATGCAAGCAAAATATCGATAGCCTCAAGACGGGCAACAGGGGCATAAGTTTCACCAAAGTCCAAACCTTCCACTTGAGTGAAACCTTTTGCCACTAACATAGCCTTGTTTCAAATAACTTGGCCATCTCCATCTTGCTTGTTTGGAAAACCCATTTGGTCCCTATTATGTTTTGATTTGGTCTTTCCACCAAGGACCAAACTTGATTGTAGGTGAAGTTATTTGGTTTTTCATGCATGACATTTGTCCAATTCGGACCATCGAGTGATTCCTCAGCCTTTTAGAGTTCAACACAAGAAATAAAAGAGTAGTGCTCACAAGAATTTGCAACACATGAGCAAGTGGTTACCCCTTTGTTCATATCATCGAGGATGTTGTCGACAGGGTGATCACATTGAACACATTAATGATCCCTTGGATGATGTGGAGCTTGTGATGTTCTTATTCCTTCTTCTTGCTCCAATGATGCACTTGAGTCTTGAATGAAAGTGGATGGCTCAGCTTGTATGGATGATGATTGTACAGGTTGAGTCTCCATGCTTACTGTCGGCTTGATCTCACCAATAGACATGTTCTTGATAGCTTGAGATGTATCAATGTCACATATATTACTTAAATCAATTTGCTCAACTTGAGAGCCATTAGTCTCATCAAATTGCACATCACACGACTCCTCAACACAACCGGTAGTTTTATTGAAGACTCGGTAAGTGTGCGAATTTGACCCATACCCCAACAAGTACCCTTCCTCACATTTAGGTACAAATTTAGACAATTTATTTTTCTTGTTGAGGATGAAACACTTACTACCAAATACTTTATAATATGAGATGTTTGGCTTGTCTTTGGTGAGTAACTCGTATGGGGTTTTCTTCAAGAGGTGGAGGAGGTATAATTGGTTTGTTGCATGGTAAGCGGTGTTGATGGCTTCTGCCCAAAAGCAATCCAAAGTCTTGTATTCATCCAACATTGTTCTTGCCATCTCTATTAACGTCCAGTTCTTCCTTTCCACCACGCCGGTTTGTTGAGGGGTCTAAGGTCATAAGAATTCATGCGTGATCCTCTCTTCATCAAGATATTTTTCGACTTGGGTGTTCTTGAACTCCGTCCCATTGTCACTTTGGATGTTCTTGATACTAAGTTTGAACTCATCTTGTGCACGCTTCACAAATATTCTTGAATTTCTTTTGCGTCTCACCTTTATCACTCAAAAAGAATACCCAAGTATGACGTGAGTAATCATCAACAATGACAATGCCATATTTGTTATCTCCAATGCTTATATAAGCAACAGGACCAAGAGGCCCCCTGTGAAGTAGCTCCAAAAGCCTTGTGGTGGTCATGATGTTTTTGGTGGGATGATGAGCTCCAACTTGCTTACCGGCTTGACAAACGCTACAAATTATATCCTTATCAAATGTGACACCTGTTAGTCCTAAGACGTGCTCATCCTTTAAAAGTTTGCTCAAATTCCGCATGCCAACATGGGCTAATCGGTGATGCCACAACCAACCCATGCTAGACTTAGCCATCAAGCAAGTCTCAAGCTGAGATTTATCCGAGTAAAAATCCACAAGATAAAGCTTGCCTTTCATGTCACATTTGAAGACTATTAAGGAATTATCTCTTCTGGAGACCATCACATCAATATCGGTAAATAAACAATTATATCCTAAGGCACAAAGTTGAGAGACAGAAAGCAAATTATAATTTAGGAACTTAACAAGTAGCACATTTGATATTGAGAGATCATTTGAGATGGATTTCTTACAAAGACCCATTACCTTCCCTTTGGTATTATCACCGAATATGATGTTCTCATGAGGTGATCCTTCACTTGTCAATTGTAAGAACATACTCATCTCTTCGGTCATACGATTAGTGCATCCACTATCAATAACCCAACTTCTTCCACCGGAGTAGTAGTACTACAAAACAAGTTTATGCCTTGGATTTAGGTATCCATTTTTGCATGGGTCCTTGCATTCTTTGGCACCCAAATAGTGCTTTTTTAACCTGCCATTCCTAGGACCAACATATTTGGCATGGATGTTTCCATCCTAGCCTGTCCTAAGAACATATGAGGCATCTAATGACCCACCGCCAATTGTCTTACTCAATTGGCTTTTCCTTGTCTCATGCCCATCGAAGTGTGAAGTCTCAACAAGCTTGCCCTTGGCACGAGTGAACTTCGTCTTGGGGTATTGGTGAGACAACCAAAACTTACCATTTTAGTTGAACTTTGGTGTGAATCCAAGCCCTTCATGATTGATAATTTTGACTTGGTGACTCAACAACTCATTTATGGCCTTACTACCCTTGTGAAATTTTAATAAACCAAACTGAAGTTGAGCTTTCAATTTTACATTTTCATATGCCAAACTTGCTTCATCAAGAGTATAATTAATTTCACATTTAGAGCATGGCATATGAACATCAATTATAGAAGTGCTAGGTAACTCACTAACAAGAGAAGAAGTAATCTTGAGTTTCTCATGAGTGGCATTAAGATTTTCAAGCAGTGTTTTGGTTTTGAGGTATCCAACCTCCAATTGAATGTAATCTTCCTTTAAATGCTCATGAGATTTTTGGTGAGCTTGTTTTCTTTGACAAGTTTTACCAAAGCATCACTTTTCGCTCTCTCCTTAGCGAGTTCCTTCTAAAGATTAAGATTCTTTTCTTTCTAATATAGAAGCAACTCTTCTTGTTTATCTTGAGTGTCATTTGCTTGTCTATTGTGTCCTCTAGTGCTTCTATGGTGGATGTGAAGTGAAATCGCTTACATATGGTATTCTTGTTTAAAGTATTTAAGAGTTCATCATCAAGCAAATCGTCCTCACTGTCATTTTCTAGATCACTACCACCATTTAATAATGCAAGAGAAGATAGGCGATTCATCATCACTGGGATGTTTGGAAAGTGATTTTGGTGCATTGAGGCTTCTATGGCGATGGCCGCAACACCATCTTCATCATCGTCGGAGGAGTTGGAGTCGGAGTCGAAGTTTCACTCTTCACCAATGTGTGCTTGAGCTTTGTAGTGCTCCTTGTGTAACACCCAAGTTTTTGGCATCTATTAAAACCTTGCCATTAGGCTTTGCTAATACCCTAACATTTTTCATTTGCATTTTGATCACATGTTCTCCTCGCATCATTTCATGTCATATAGCTAACACATGAAATCATACATATATGTGTATATATACAGCTGATAGAACCTTAAAATAATCTTCATGAACTACCTACTCAAATCTTTCATAAAATACATAACATATATGTGTGTGTGTATATATATATGAAGATACCCAAAATCCTAATCCTTTCCCCTCGGCATCATCGACAAAACTTAACCCCATTCTCCTCTCGACAAAAGATTCAAACCCTAAACCTAGACATGGTCTTATACCACCCCAAACCAACCTGCTTTACACCCCCAAGGGTCCACCTGGCAGATATGGGCCACACGAAACCCTAACTCATACCCCTTCTTCCCTATTTTTTTCTTTTTACAACAAAAATCCTAATATTATGATTTTATGTATCTTATTTGCTCCAACAATTCTGAGAAAATTCCACAAAATATATGAGACCAATATGCACATAGTTATAAAATCATATAATGATGCCCAGTACAAAATGTTCAAACAACATTTAAAATACAGAATTGGGCTGATTTTGCACTTGAACTACAACACCCCTAAATAAACAACAGAAAATCCCCTAAAATTCTACAACATTTTAGACACATACAGGATACCATATATGCAAAAATATCATTCACTCTAGTACAACATTTCTTAGCATATTCAACAGGGAATTTCTACCTTTTCTAGTCAATCCATGTTTTGACCTATCTAAAGTTCTTGAAAACTTGTGAAATGATTGCTCTAAAATATCTAGCATGAGAGGTGACCAACCAAGCCCTAGCCTTTCCAGGGAAAGCTCCTTTTTCCTTTTGTCGCCAATCCTAGCAATGCCAGGATCAGCATGCACCCTTTTCCCTCACCATCTCTCTACCTTTTGCCCCCACTCTCTCTAATGAGGACATGACCCCCATGGATATACCCGCTGCCACCTCTACTACCATTACTTCAACTACATCCACTATAAAGAACAAAAGGAGATTTGTCAAGATCGTGGAGAACAAGCGAGGATTCAAGTTCAAGCTCTCAAGAGGAGGAGGGAATGAAGTTCATGTGGCTATGACCATGTCCCACATGATTGGTGCTATACAAGAAGTCTTCCCACGTCACTTTTGGTCCAAGAAGAGCTAGAGATAGAGTCCCAGAAGATCTGCACTCTGATTCGGATTGCTAAGACATGCCTGACTTCAAACGTCTTTATCTCGAGCATACGGACTCCGATTTGGGTGATCTTGGACTCTTTGGAAGCTTATCTCGTGCTCTTTCCAACTTGTCCAACCCCATACCCAATTCCTTATGAGCAGATCGCAACAGCCAAAATAATCCAAGATTATCTCTGTAACAGATCACCTATTGTCTTTATATACCTCCTAGGATTCTCCCTTTAGTTTTTGGGTTTTATTGAGTTGTTTAACTACTGCTACATTATCACATCTTCAAGTCGTGTAGGACTACCGCCTTGTTTAGATTGCCAGTGGAATCCCAATACACTTTTTTTATTTCTTGTGCCAATTTAATACTCGTAATTTCATATTGTAATTTATCATTGTTCTTGCTGGGTTGCTTGCAGGAACTCAAACTTTGTTGTTCAGGTTGATTGCACCTACGACAAAGTCAATAACCATCGGAGATTGGTTTAGCGATTGCTAAGGCGTAACGTCGCGTACGGTATAGTCTGATCGTCAAGGTCAAACTCCACCAAACCGTTAGTTATCTTCGTCTCACCGAAAGATCGGGCCACCGTCTCATCACTCTCCAAAACTTTCCTGTAAGACTGTTCCCTACCTCGTGACGTGGGTGCGCATTCTAGGACATGCCATCCATGCCCAGACAATACTCGATGCCGATGCGTGCAGGGACTAGCCACGTCCAGAGCATGCGTAGCATGGACACAATGTGCATGCACGCTGACATCCACGTCCATCTTCGCTTCGGAGCAGCGCCACCTTGTCAGCACTTGCCCGGACCCTCCCTTGACCTCACCGCAGTGCGCTACCACCCCAGACTAGCCTTAGACCCCCGCTTTCTGTACAACATGTCGTGTCGCTTTGTCTTCTCTGTCGCTGCTTAATTCATTCCACTACCACAGAGATACTCCGCAAATACTCCGCCTTCGACTCCACCTCCACCGCCTACTTCATTCCCTCCTGCTCATTTTCTCCTTCACCATAGCCTCTCAGCTGTCACAACCACCGCCGATCGTCTCGTCGCCCTTCATGGGTCCTCCATCGCTGATTAGTTGGCCATCAACCTACTCATCCGAGGAGGACTCACCGAAGATGGTGGTCTCCTCCGATGAGGAGACCAACCACTTCGCCAATCGGACATTGCCGACCTTCGATGATGACTCTTGGATGGCGGATGACTTCCACGGCAGTGCGCCGCTGCCTGGCTCGGAGGAGGAGACCAACAAGAATGACAATGAGGAGGAGGAGGATGACAAGGACGAGGATGGCGGTCCGGAGTAGCAGGAGGAGGAGGACGCCACCGCCGCCCACCACTATTGTACTGATAACGGCTAGGAGAACACCGATGAGGATGACGACAACTTCGACGACTTCAACGACTCCGACGGAGGTGACGGCCGTAGCGACAGCAACGACGCAGCCTCCACGGCGACGACAGTGTGATCCAGCCCGCCCAAGAGGAGGCGTAGGCTAATTTAGAATATTTAGTGTATTAATAGTACTAATGCATATTAATTACTACTGTTATGTCCAAACATATATCTCTTAGTATTATGTTAATTACTACTCCTATGTATTACTTTTGCATGTGTTAGTTCTGTTCCAATCAATCTGTTCTGTCTTACTGTCCAAAATCAAAAAAACTATTACTGGCCGGTTTTCCACATTAATTGACTACTGAATCGCTTTCAGCCTGTTCAGAACAAAAATTGACTATACTAGAACATACATTATATTCGGTTGGGAAAAATGAACTGGCTGTATAATTCATACCGTCAGTTCATCCTAAAAACAGACTAAGATGACATATTATCTCAGTCAGATTCTTTTCTTCAACTGGTTTTCAATGGTGAACCAGCTGAGGTGGATATCCTTCGTGTCGGTTTTCCCATAACTGCCTGGGATATGGGGTCCAGGATTATCGTTTTTGTAGTAGTGCCCAATGTTTAGCCACAAAACAAGAGTAGTAGTAGCATCAGCTAGCTAGCTTAAGCATGTATAATAGAGTGATGTCATGTTTTTTGAAAAGCACCATGTAGAGAAATTTATTACTTGGAAGAGAGCCATCTCTAAGCGAAGAAAAAGCTAATTATATGCAAGAGAAGACAACTATTCTACTATTATACTAGATAAATTTTCATCATATATGCAAGAGAAGACAAACTATTTCTACTATTATACTAGATGTCCTTATTGCCATTTTTTGATGATATGGAGTGACACAAGGGAAAGATATCATCCTTATCATTGTACATTCCCTTGTACTAGTATTTGCCTCCCTTGTGCACCTCTGCACTATCATTAACCTCCATGGCACCGTAGTAGGTTTGACATAAGGTGGACTATCGAAGAAACTTGAAAACTCCACAACGATGCCATAGCAAGGCCTCCTCCTTAACTAGTAGACGCCAAGTGGGAATGGTTGAGGAGGAGCATGATAGAAATTAGGGTTGTCGACTTCTTCTGGATACGGCCTAGAGGGGTGGTGTTTGCCGACTTCTTCCAATGCAGGTTCCAGTTTACGCCATCAAACTTCTTTCTTCTTGTCCTTGAGTTCTATGGGATCGAGCTCATCCATCTCAATCCCAACTCCCTCCTAATGCTGAGCGTCTTCGTGCATATGTGTGAAGGTTATCTCAGCATGTGTCCCTTCCTCGAGCTCTAGTGCTTCCTTGAGCTCTAGCGATACTTGTACAACTTGAAGAGGTAGGGGAAGGGAGTCATCGGGCCCGCCGGGTTCCAACTCCGAGAGGGGAAGAAGGAGGAATATACCTACTTCGCTAGCAAGAGCTCGTGGTTAGGCTGGCACAAGAGATGGTTCTACCGTCAGCCTCCTCCTTCCTCCGGCATCAAGTACCGCGGGCTAGCGCCCTACCAGATTGACAACTGGTCGAAGATGCCATGCGAGACCAAGCAACTCAAGGCTCTTGTCGTGGAGATTGTGGAGCTCTAGGGGAGGGACTTGTCGACCTAGGACATTACTGAAGACTTCATCAGGCAGCGCCTGAGTCTCAGTGGCCTGGGAGTACTCGGACAAGGAGGACCCATCACAGGATTTCGAGAAAGGTAATCATTGTGTTGCCGTAGTTCCTCAACTAGGGACTGCTCTTCTTTTGACCTACTCATATTGTATTTTTCTTGTGCAGTCCTCAAACCCTCGGATCTCCAACTGCGGGTGAAGTTCATCTTCGAGTCGGCACCTCCAAAGGGCATGTCAACCTGCCGCTGCCAATCATGAGGGACCCCAAGGAGAGGAAGGAGATCTTCTCAGTAAGCTTATCCTGACCCTCCTTTTTCCTTCTGAGCAGCGCTAGATTAACTATAGCCGTGCTCTGGTATTTTGTAGTGAGTCGGCCGAGGAGCACCCGACCAGGAGGTGGAGATGGTGGGAGTGGTGCCTGAGGATGATGAGGATGTCATGGTCTTTGGTACGCTAACGCCACCACCTGAGTCTGCTGAGGGAGGCAGTTTGTCCACCACTAGAGCATCTGCGAAGATCCAGTCGAGAGTGACTCTTCCAGCAGCATCATTGACCCCTCCTCTATCTTCTCCTTTGAGACCTTCCCCCCAGGTACTTCCCCCCATGTCAGACGGTTGCCATGCAAATACATCTACGTTTGCCCAGAGGAAGGTTGATAGCATAAGTTCTTATTTCTAGTCCAGGTTGTGGAGCCGATCTGAACGGACTTGGATGGCTCCGCTAGGTTCAGAGGAATAGTTTTCACTTTGCAATGGATCTCCACGGCTACTTTAGGTCTCGAGTGCTTGATGTCCTTGTCGGCATGGCGTTATTCAATCATGTCTAGGTTGCGCTTCTCACAGTGTAAGCCGGATTATGGGCAGCCTTGGACCATGATGACACCTTTGGGATCTAGGATCTTCACACATTGATAAGCATAGTGCGTCGTAGCCATGGATTTAGCGAGGGTTCGTTGCCCTAAGATAGCATCGTAAGTTGTCTCGAAATCGACCACACCAAACAGAACCTCCTCTGTTTGGAAGTTGTCTGGTTTCCCTAAGGTTATTGGGAGCATAATTTGTCCAATCGGAGTAGTTGAGGATCGGGGCACGATACCGTGGAAGGCTTGTGACACCAGTTTGATGGAAGAGCGAGGAATCTGCATGGAGTTGAGTGCGTTGATGAAGAGGACATTCAAGGAGCTCCCTCCGTCCAGAAGTACTTGGGAGACTTTGAAGTTGTTGACAGTTGGTTTGACCACAATCGGGAAGCGACCTGGTTAGGCAAAGTTCTCGAGGTAGTCGGCTTGGTCAAAAGAGATTTTGACGTCCGACCACTTGACCGCCTATCAACTTGGGGGTATCGTGGCTATAGCTTCTCGAGCCACTATCTTGAAATGTCTCTTGGATTCTTAAGAGGCGGAACCCCCAAACATGTGGTCGATCCTCCTTTGCTCGTTTTGATAAGGTGTTGGGTCAGAGTCTTTGTCGCAGTTGGAGTCTCGGCTTTGGCTCGCGACCTAAGGTGCCTTTCCCTTGAGCTTCTTGGCCTCCGCCTGGACCTATCTCTTGAACACTCGGCACTGACAAAGATCGTGTCTGTAGGTCTGGTGGAAGTCACACCAGATCTCGCCGGTACGCTCCATGTTAACCTGAGGTTTATCCTTGATCCGGGGTGGTCTGGAACGCTCGTCGAGGAAGTTTTCCATGACTTCTCCTGTTCTTGTCCTCTTGTCGTTGCCTTCCTTGGAGAGTTTCTTTTGCGCTTGTTCTTCGAAGAGTTGTCGTGGAATCCCGGTTGGGGCCACTCGATGCCTCGCTCCCGCTCCTCGATGAACTGAAGAGCTTCTTTGGCGTTGGCTGCCTTATCGGCGAGGTCCATCAACTCCTTTACCAACCGCGGGATGGCCATGGCGACTTCCTCTGTACATCGTCGGTTCCTGCAACCTTGAACAAAAGCCTCAATAACTTCATGATTCATTACCTTAGGTACGTTGTTTCAAACTTTACAGAAGTGTAAACTTGTGCAAGGTTTCTCCTTTTTCTTGGAAGAGTCGGAAGAGGTCGCCGCTCTTCCCAGGACGTACATACGTGCCCTGGAAATTTCCTTGGAAATAGCTGCAGAGCTATTCACAGGAATGGATTAATCCAGGTTGTAGATTGGTCAGCCAAGTCCTAGCCGTCCTTTGAGGGTAGTCGGAAGATAGTTGGCCATAAACTTCTCGTTTCCCCTGTGGCCTCGATGGTAGTCGTATAGTCTGTAGGAACACGGCAGGATCGGTCATCCCATCATATTACTCAATTAATCCTGGTTTAAACTGAGAAGGCTAATGAACCCTTCTGAGCTCTGAGGAAAAGGCCTGACACCCGTAAGCGGCTCCCCGAGTAGGTCTGTTGCTTGGAGTAGGTGACCGCCCTCGGCCTTGGGTATGGTATCGAGTGTAGATACGACTAGGAGACCTATTTGAAGGAATCCTCGAGTGCCTTTGTCATGTAAGGTAGTCACACCGATCTGAGATGGGGTGACCCAAAATAGGTGAATTCCTATGTCGATGTGGTTGTTTATCATCCCGAGAAGGCTGATTTCAAAGATATTGCCTTTAACGACCTGACTCCTCACGAGAAGCATTAGAACGGGCCCTGCCTCTCGTGGAACTGTTAGCCGCAACTGCATGGTGGGAGGACTCAGCTTGTTCCCCAGCTTGTAGAAGGTTGTTCTCCATGTCGATTAGCCACTGTTTTCCCTCGGTGGTCGTAGGTCCACTGTAGGTGGCTGTCAAAGCCGTTGTCGTATTCCAGAGAGATGCTGAGCCGCTCTTGAGCTAAAGAGCGCAGTGCCTTGCGAAAGAGGAGTAATCTCTTGAACAGCTGGCCTAGGGTCATCCGCTTGAGAGGTTCCTGGCTGTCGAGATTGGCTTCCCATGTTTAGGTGCAGATCGGCTCCGCCGTTATCCCGAGAAGAAGGAGGCAGGGATCTGTTCTCGATTGCGAGGATTTTGTGGAAGTATCGTTCGCTAGAAGTCGAATCTAGATCCATCATGGATCTGCCATCGGAAGTGATCTCCAATAAGCTTCTTCGGCCATTTGTGTGGTCGGAACATGCGAGTGATAACCCGGACATAGGGCTTGCGTTACTCGTGTGATCACCTTGGGAGTTATGGGATCGTAGATTGACTCTGTATGTCCTGGCATACTCATCCATCAATGGATTCACATCATCATTGGACTCGTCATCAGGTGAGAAGTCGTCTAGATCTACTCGATCGTTCCTTGGCTTCTGATCAGTTGGAGGGGTGAAGTTGTCGTAGAACACCTCGTCGGAGAAGCCAAATCTAGTTATCATCTTTGGTGATGACGCCATAAGGGATTTATTGACGTCGATTGAAGAGCTCCTGATGGTTCGCGCCATCTGTCGATGAGGGTAGGGGATCTCAGAACTGGATCAAATGTGCCTACGACAAGAGATTTTTATATAGGTTCAGGCCTCTTAGAGGATAATAACACTATGTCATGTGAGTCTTATATTGATCTTGAGATAAAGTACAAGGGGTTATGGCTAATCTAGATGAGATCTATGAGTAGTCGGAGGTGAATGTCGAGGTTATTCTTTCCTTCTACCCGCTCGGAAGTTAGGCTACTGGCTATCCAAAGTTGCAATATATATTCAGGCTTCTGGCTATCCAAAGTTGCGATGTATTTGGCTAGCTTCAGATCAACTTGTGGGTGATCGAGATCTGTCTTCTCCGCAGGATCTCGGGTCCTTTTATAGAGGGTATACCGTATCATGGTGGATACGGACTCGTCTCCGAGTAGGACTCTATTTTCCTTAAATGTCAGGATCGACTTCCTTGTTTAAGGAGTCCAAAACACCTATGGATGGTTTTCTTATCGACCTAGAGTCCCTCTCCAAGGTACACATCATCCCGGGTATCCAGGGTACCCCTAGGTTTCTTGTGTATTCATATATGGATACAGTCGTATACTGTAGAGTTGTACTACTCGTCATCAGATAGAATTTGTTGTTAGTAATTCCATACTTTTTGAGACAGTCAGCTGTCCAACTCGATAAACACCACAAAATTTATTTACACTGAACTCGTCGCACGACCCATTTAGGGAATTGATCTTTATTTGTTTTAGTATCATTTAGATGGTTGTATTGATTATAAGAGTAGCATATCGTCACACTAATGGTGACGGTTTTCTTGCTAATGCTAGCCAAAATGTGGGATTTGTATAGCCAAACAAGATTCAAATGACCACGGACCTGCGTACCAATTTTGAGAAAAATTTCTCTAAACACGCTTGCTGTTGCCCTTTGTCTCCATGCAGAGCTACAAGCGCCACTAGCCTAGCCGATGGACCACACAAGGATATTATAGAAACTAGTAAGGTACACGTATGTTGCAACAGGACAAAAGAGAGATGTCTAAAGACATTGATAAAAAGGTCGCTCTATTTTGTGAACATGCATATTAAAAGTAACACGGGTGTGGTTTTTCACAATAATCTTGGCGTCTTTCTCTCACTTACTTCCCTCTCTGGCGGTCACTTATGTTTATCTCTTTCTCTCTTTTCGCCATCACCTCAGCTTGGCCCCCAACTTTGTGGTTTTTTTGCTCTGCCGCCATCCTGATCCAATCCATGTCGCTCTACCATTATGTGTGTGCCTTCTCCAACTTCAGTGGATCTCCGTCATGTTTCCCGTCGCCTTCAGCTCTAACACTTCAGAATTACTTAAAGAAAGGTCTAAGTTATTAGAAATCAAGGTTGACTGAAAAGTTGGAACGAAGGGATATATTTGACTTTTTAAACCATACATTGAGTGGAAGATTTGAGACTATACATGTGTTCATCTCATCGAACTGATCAAGATAGACTATAAGTTTATTCAAATCGGAGTCCAAATGAATTTTGGAGAGTCCGATAAATAAAGGCCGTTGATTTCACTTATCTCCTAATGCAACTCAATTTTGAAAAAAGAAAACAATGAAACCCGCCTCAAGCCGTGATCTCTCTCCTCTGATCTCACCCTTCCTCCAAGCCACTGCTGCCCCTTTTCGCACCACCACCGCTGGTAGAGCTTTCGCTATACCTACACCTCTCCAATTCAGTGCATCAATTCTCATATATGAACTAATTAGAGACTACCTTGCAACATGAACCTTGAATTTAACACAAATTCATCGAATTTGACCAAAATCCTAAAATTTCCCTTCTTCTTCTTCTTCTACTTCTTCCTCCTTCTTACTTCTTCTCCTCCTCCTTCCCCTCCCTCCCTTCCCTTCTCTTCTCCTTCCCCCAACTGAGCTTCTCTTCCTCCTGGCAGTGAGGGAAACCTAGCTAGGAGGGGAGGCGGATCGGCCGGTGTGGTGGTGACCGACGGCGGTGGCGCGACAAGGGGTACCGGTGGCTTCTTCTTCCTATTCCTTCTCCTCCTTTCCCTCCTTCCCTTCCCTTCTCTTGTCCTTCCCCCAATTGAGCTCCTTTTCCTCCCCTTGGTCGGTGGCTAGGGTAGCCCAGCTAAGAGGGGAGAAGGGTGAGATGAGAGGAGAGAGAGAGAGCATGAGTTAGGGTGGGTTTTATTTTATTTTAAAAAAAATTGAGACGGAGGAGTTAGTTAGAGAAGAGATTAGAGAAGAGAGATTTGTACGAGTTAGTTGAAAAAATCAGGGGACATTAGGAGTTAGTTAGAAAAGAGATTAGAGAAGAGAGATTGTGTGAGTTACTTGAAAAAAGGGGACGTTAGGAGTTAGTTAGAGAAGAGATTAGAGAAGAGAGATTTGCGCGAGTTAGTTGAGAAAAACGAGGGACGTTAGGAGTTAGTTAGAGAAGAGATTAGAGATGAGATTTGTGCGAATTAGTTAAAAAAAGGGAAATATTAGGAGTTAGCTAGAGAAGAGATTAGAAAAGAGAGATAGATAGTAAAGATTATCTAGATCCGGTAATAGAACATTTAATAAGTGCCTGCAGAAAGCTCAATAAAACTGGCATTGTACTTGAACAATTGATGAATTAGATGCTACGGTTGGTAATTCCTTTATCAGTTTCTCAACCTCAATAAGCTAGAAATAACATTTAGATTTCAGAAGTAACATGACATGGCTAAAGCTCTACCAAGAAATGAAATGATGACATGTACAAAGTGGTGAACATGTATAAAATTTGCTTTAATGGCAACCTCGTGATGCTACTTGTGGATGGTCACGCCGGAGTAACTTTTTGAAACAATATACACCTTTATGCAAGGATAGAAATTGAAAAATAAAATCTTTCTTTACTAAAAAAGATGGAAATTTAAATGACAATGACATACGAATCATTTATTTGAAGTAATGAAAAATTAGTCAGCAATGATATGTATTATCTGTATGGAGGGATAAAATTCTTGTTGGCACATGACATATATCTAATTATGTAGTCGAGTCACCCAGTGTCAACAAACAAGCTACATTGACCTTTAACTAGGATCAGTCTGAAATCAGACCTTGGAGACGATGTCAAGCAGCAGCTCCAGGAGCTCACAAGTGGCAGTCGTGGATGCGCGCTGCTAGAGCCAAGCGCAGAGCAATTCCATTGCCGGCTCTAGGAGCTCACGTGCAGCAGTGGCAGCTGCGTGCTGCTCGAGCTCCGTGTTGAGTGCGGCAAGTGTGGTGATCGCAGCGGTAGCTCCAAGAGCTCATAGACGGCAGTTGCGGCTGCATACTGCTCGAGCCCCACGGGAGTGCGGTGGCCACTCCAGGAGCTCACAGATGGCAGTCGCAGTTGTGCATTGCTCGAGCCCTGCACGGAGTGCGGCTAGCACGATATCCATAGTGTTGTGGAACCCAGCGACCTTGTCCCTGAGCTCGACGAGCAGGACATGCATGTGGATGGCGGTCATGTCAATGCCTTTGAGGCGGGTGCTGAGGCTAACGAAGCCGACGTAGACACAGTTGATGAGGGCATGGACGGCCAGGAAGTGGGAACGAAAAAAAGAAAATAACAGACTAAGCCGTGCCGTAAGGGGGGCTAATGACCTTGTCCTCGAGCTCAGTGAGTGGGGGGTACATGCGGACAGCGGTCGCGTCGAAGCCCTTGAGGCGAACGCTGAGGCCGATGAAACCAATTGAAGTCGCAGTTGACAAAGGGTGTGGAGCCGACATTACTCAACTTCTTTCTATCTATCTGGCCACACTCGCCCTTAAATAAACTAACTAACTAACATAATCCTTATTTTTAATTTTTATCTCAACAAACAAATAAAACTATTATTATTTGTTTATTAGTTGTGAAGGTATGATATCACTGTAAGAAGGGTGACAATATCATCACCTTCAACTAAAATTTGTAAAGTAGTATAGAATAATGGCCTGTTTGGTTGGGCTGTGGTTGTTGACAAACCTGCTGTTGGCTAGCTGTCTAGAAAAGTGAACATATGGCTTTTGGTTGATCCAAATCATCTACAGTATTTTAGAAATTGAGCATTGAAGCTTCAGCACATTGCAAAAAGCTGGCAGAATGCAACTTTTCTAAACAGCTGAATTTGCACTACAAAACCCACAGCTACCGTTGGCAAAAACTACTGAAAACCTGACCGTTTGGTTGGGCTGCAGCTTTTTCCAGTGAAAAGCTGCTGAAAAACTCAACCAAACACTCCCTAAATATAGATGCTTGGTCCACCGCCAGGCACGCAGTATGCTGGCTCTCCATGACACTGGGACCCACTTCGGTAGATCCTCCAATGACATGCCGGATCCTTACCGCCACCACCCGACACTCGAACCCACGTCACTGACATTTCGGCCCCACCACGGCATGAACTAACTATAGCCGCGGCATCTCATTCTCTCCCAGTCCCTGTCTCCCGGCCTTGTTTCCGTACGTCTCCTCTCCCTATCCCAATCTCCGCTTCCTCCTCGTCTCCGATGGCCCGCCTCCTCGCGCAAACCCTAACCCTAGCCCGCCGTGCCCCGGCCACCGCCACCCCCCTCCGCCTCCCTCCTCCCGTTCCGCGGGCTCGCCACCAAGGTCGAGGTCATCGAGATCGACCTCGCCGACGACGACGCCTCGGCCGCCGGCGCCGCCGCCGCGGGCTCCCCGTCGGTGGAGGTGGTGGGGATCCGGCGCCTGGAGGAGGCCATCCACGGCGTGATGGTCCGCCGGGCCACCCCCGACTGGCTCCCGTTCGTGCCGGGCGGGTCGTTCTGGGTCCCCCCGCTGCGGCGCCCGCACGGGGTCGCCGAGCTCGTCGGCCGGATCGCGGCGGCCGGGGTGGAGGGGGTCGCCCGCGTGGGCGGCATGGCGTACGAGGCGGAGGCTTACGTGCCCATGACTGAGGAGGAGGCGCTCTCTTTCTCCACCGCTCGGGGGTGGCCGTCGGCGGCGTACTTCGTGGAAGGTGAGCGGGGCAGGTAGCTGAGACGAGATCTCGCGATTAAGGTTTCCATCTCTGGTTATATGAAATACATGAACTTTGAGTAGTGCCGTATACGAAATCCATGCAATTACGCTCATTAATTGATATGATGGGTTCGGTCAAGAACATTAACATACTCCATACATTTTCGCAGTCAATCATTTACGGACTGTCATATTTAAGCTACATCTACTCGATGTAGTTTTCACATTTAGGCTATAGCCTCATGAAATGTACGGCATGCAATTGTAATAGTGTTTAGTTTATTTTCCAGATACTATGGGATTGTTATTCACCTTGCACTCTCTGTGGTTTTTAGTTGTTACTGCATACCGAAGTCTACTATTAAAGATAACTATATAAGTGAAATGGAAAAAATTTCTTAGTTTTGTTGTCCGGAGGACTTCTGAGCTTGTAGAGAACAAAAGGGAAAGGTTACTCAACACTCGTTTATCCTCTTTGTGTGTTGTTCCCATGTTTTGGTGATGTTTGTCCGACACCTTCTTCCATTTCCGTTAATGCTTAAATCATCATTCTATATTTCTATCCTAGGAATAAGTCACTCTTCAAACAACAGTTTTGCACTGAATTCTTGGAGTCGAGGTTGCGCATTTGCTCTCGAGTAGATCGCCGTGTGCCAATTAATCTAGAAATAGCATAAGAACTGTATAACTAACTTAAATTGGTAGGGAAAAACATGGAGCTGAAGTTAATATCCAGATAGCTTAATAGCTTTACATGTGCACATGATAACTCCATATTCTATTGTATATAAATAAATGGATTCTGATGCCATGAACAGAATTATTTCATCAACAAGTTGCCATATATGTCTTTAAACTTAGTACTGTATTATATTATTGAAACAACACTTTGCAAATAATTTTTTATTTGGTAATTGATGTAACTTACAATTTTTAGATCTCTCCATTTTGATTTATCTATTAATGAATGAAAGAACGAAAAGTAGAACTTAGAGGATGCAGAAGTTCACATGCAAATGCTAAACCATGGTTTTTCTATTATTTGTATTCTGCTCTAAACATGAATAGCTGAACTGTGTTAGTAAATGCCATCCTATATTTCCATTGTATATGATCAAGCAAAAGGCCTTAATACCTTATAAGCCCTGTTTGGTTCAGAGTTAAGGGGTGCGTTAGGGACTTAACCCGCCAAATGTTGATGGGTTAGCAAGATTAAGTTAATCCGGTCAAAGCTATTTTACCCCTGTAACCCAGGATTAACCTAACCCACTAAAAGTTGGAATAAGCTAACCACAACTAACCCTCCCAAATTCTGTTTTTCTCCCTACTAACCCAGCTAACCCACCTGATCTAACCCAAACAGTAATTTAGCGTAATGGGATCAGTTGCCAAACACAAAATCTAGATTAAGCTAACCTAGTTATTTTAATCTTGAATCTAACAGGCCCATAGTATTTGTAACATTTGGTCTAGATTCTTCTTAAGTACTTTGCATTCACAAATGTTTTGTTTTATATCTTGATTCTTGAGGCAGTATAACTTTAATGAAATTCACTTTCCTGTACGGAAACAATGACATCATATCTTTCAATGAACAAACAATGTACAGGGGATTAATAATATTTTTATTTGATCCCATCTGTACAGATCAAGTCCCTTATTGATGGTAGTAATTTCCTTGCACATTTTAACTTGAGATTTAGCTTATTTGCTCATCTGTTTAGTTTGTTCATAGGGAAATCTCCACGTTCCAAGATGAGATCAAGGAAAAATGCAGCTCAAACTGATGATGAAGAAAGCTGATCAGTTTGTACTCCATTGCCAGGGGTAAGGTGTCTTGATTTCTGTAGGAACTACTTTATAGTCAGTGAGCTGTTTAACAATTTAGCTACCGCTGTTGAAACTATCTTTTATAGGTCACTATTTGCTACTTGACGCGAAATATATTCATTTCGTACCGTCGAGCATTTATATGGTGTTCTGTTATAATAAGACCTGTCATCATTCATTACATGTCTGAGTTGCTATGATGTGATTAACTTTGGAAACCACCGTAGGTAGACCCGTCGTCAGCACAAAGGGCGCTTGATCGGTTGGTTATTTCACTCTTTAAAGGGTGGTGGGGTAATCTCACATTTGGCCGGGAAGGACAACATCGGAGGTTATCCTAATCAAATTTGTTGCCAACAGTTCCGCTTCTGTTCAAAGCCTGCCGCTTGTCAGCACAAATTAACCAGTTAATTCTTGGTCACTACATACTTTTTGCATTCTGCATAGTAATTATATCCACGATCGTTGTGATTTTCCTATGACCACCACCATCCTAGACTTCCTAGATAAAGCACTTTTAGATATGGCATGGATATGATCTCTGCTGTTTGCAGACGAGAAACTTGTCATGTTTTGCTTGCTAACATGACATTGTTAAGTATGCCAAAAGTAATTGTTCATAAGCACCTCTCTCCTACCATGCTCTTCTTGCTACATCGTGTGAACAGATGTAGTGGGAAACCTATGGGTAATACTGAAATTGAGGCTAATACACATGGAGATTGCACTGCAATCACACCTACATAACAGCAAGATGCCTTTGACCAAAGCAAATGTAATTTCAAAGTAATAGAAAATATGAGTTCCGTGAAACTGAGATAAATTTTCATTTGTGATAGCACTTGAAGTGCATTTCTGTTAATCTGTATTTCGTCATTCTTAATTAATCTCTCCAATGTCCCTCCCTTTATATTATAGTGAACACAACCTCACTTGTCATTTGTGCAATGCCCTAACCGATGCCATATACTGTTGTTGCTCCTGCACCACTGCCCTTCTATGTTGGTCTTGAACATTGTAGTTAACTGTTGGCCAATGAGAATAGGCCTCGTGTAGTACTATATATTTCTCTTGCAGGGTAAAATCAAATTGACCATTTCTTGAGGGTAACTATGGCAGTATGTCGTACCCTTTAATTATAATTTTGGACCCATCTCATCTTGCTTCATCAACAAGGGTGGAGCAGTGATGTCTGCTCCTACTCCATACATGAAAACAATGCCGACAGTGGAGCTTCCAATGAACTAGGGCACAATCGGCAAAGCCGAGGCTGGTTAGCTCTTGACCAGTGGCAAGGGCTTGGGACCATGTAATCATCCCTGCTGATGGAGTCACTGTTGTATGTGAGATCTAGCACTTACAAGATCTTTATGATTCTTAATATCGTGAAAGTCTACTTTTCGTCAATTGGAAAAGACTTTCTGATACATTTTAATGGGCCCTGAGTATGAAATTGCATGTGAATAAGCTGATCCAGTAGTTGATCGAAAGATTGTTGATTCCCACTTATAATCTGTTGTTCCTTCCTGGAATTTGCCTGTGTGACTGGAGCGAGGTTTGGATCTGTTCTTACTTACTCAACCAAAAGCATAACTGAGCTCACAACAATTCCTGTGTTGCAGGCTCCTACAGAAAAAGGCAGCTCAGAGTTGCATGACTCTGCTGTGACCCATGTACATATGGATGCCAAGGACCCCAGCACTGATTAATTGCTCCACCCCTCGCACTTGGAAGATAAACTGTTGCAACTGCTACGAGAAGTTTGCGATGCTGTATATTCACTCTGAAGCTGTAGTATTGTATCAACCAGGCCTTTTGCCATAATTTCGTTTGTACTAATAAGCATGGAGAGGGAAGCTGGATGTTGTTTCTCAAAGCGCCATCAAGAACTTGGATACTGGATGGCACGTGCCAACTGTGCTGGAAAAAAGGAAAAACTGAGATAAACACCCTCCCATCTCCCATCTTGGATGGTTACCATATAAAACTGTGTGTTAAACTGTCTCAAATCTTGAATTGTTAAAACTGCGTGACACATTGGATGTCATATGAACTGAGAATGCCTACTTATAAGAGTGATGAAAACTGTTGCTGTCATGTAAACTTGTATGGATACACTGTCTTACGTTACAGTACAGGAGTATGTGACACTATGAGTTTTGTCATCCTGTTTTCAAACTTATTTTCTTTTCTTTGCAAGGGGGTTCCAAACTTGAAGGGGCTAAGGTTCCGCTACGTACGTCACTTAAGAGCTCATTTGAAGAGGTTTGTTCAGACTTAGCAGACAATATATCCACTCTGCTATATTGTTTATACTCCAATACTCCTAATATGTAGCCTCTCGGATTCAATCAGAGTTTGTGTGATATGGTGCGAGCGCGCATGTTATCGATATCGAAGTAGACAGAGCATGTACCTGTAGAGAGTATCAAAATAATGACGGCGAATAATCACGAGGCTTATCGCGAATTTCTTAAGCAAATCCCAAAAGAGTAATTGGATTATCGCTCTTTTCTCTATAAGAACTTTCGGATCCTATCATATTGGATTTCTCTGTCACCTCCTCAGGGATTGTTTTGTTGGTCTGATCCTGACTGGGATCTTGGCCCAAACCACGTGGATCGTGTCTGGCGTGGATCTATTCTCGGTCTAGTCCATATCAGCGTTTGGATCAGAACAGACCGTGGCAGGGAATTTGCTGGTCCAAACCACCTTGATCCATAGGGGAGAAAAACATAGCCTCCGACTCGTGGAACGAATCCACGACGACCGCAGCAAAGTGTCCTCTTCCCCCGACTACAACGAACACGACGGCGCGGTCTCCGCGAGCATGCTCCTTCTCCAGAGACACCATCCTCCTCCCGGTGTGGTCGTAGACGGCTACGATGCTCTGGTTTTTGTAGATAGTTTCATCCTTCCCTGTTCTCATCTTCACCTTCCTTCCACTCCTCGTAGGGTTTTGAAGCCCATCGGATCTGTAAATTTTCTCTTAGATTCTCGCCTCCGGTGTATTCTTCTCCAGCCATTCAGCACCCAGATGCGTTGAGGTTGTAATGGATACTAGATCCCCATTTTGTGGTTTCCTAGTTACTGCCTTCATTTTGTTCTTGTGATTTGAGACCTCTTTGTACCGGCGTCGTGCACCAGGATCCACTCGGTGCCAACCTTTTTCTTCTCTGACAGCGGCTTTGTCAGTAGCCCACTGTTCACAGACGGACCAGCAGGATACCGAAGTCCGGCAGTTGGCGGCCCCTGAAGTCCTGGTTCCTAACAAGCAACTACGACAACCCAGTAGACGGTTTGCAGGCTGTGAGTGGGCTCGCTGAGGCAGCCTTGTAATCAGTATGTATATGAGCTAGAACTGAGTGTGAAGGGTGGCGAAGTACTGGACGGCTCCAACTGCTGCTACGGAAGGAGATAGAACATTCCTATAGAGAAATTGATTCCCAAATTCCTTGCGTGTTCTTGTGATTCTTCTGATAATTAGCTAGGAGTTAACAATCTGTATTAGAGCCTAGTCCTGGAGCCCGTTCATCACCACCACACCCGCTTCGCTGACCGAGCTCGCATGATGGCGCTCGAAAATGCTCCAATCAAGAGTTGTTCGACGCCATCTAGGCTTCCTTCACCAACGCGTTCGACACGCACCGGAAGGAGACAACAGAGCGGTACGACGCCACAATCGCTGAGCTCCACGCGGATCTGGGTGAGATTCGTCTGCAGATTGATTGTGTCGTCCACAACTCTCCTGCTTCCAAGGCGGGCGCTGGTCACCAAGCTACCGTCGGATGGCGAGATTAGCCCCGATGGGCACCATGAGAGCAGTCATCACCGGGGGAACGGACTAGGGCCATTCACCGCCTATGTCCCTCCTTCGGTCAGAGGTGCGCGTGAGAATCTGAATTCCTCTTTTTCTCGTTGTGATTTGTCTTAGGTTTGGGGCATGGCAAGATTCCAAAAGTAGATTCCCTCGTTTTGATGGCACAATCCGAAGCTGTGGCAAAGGTGGTGTGAGGATTATTTTGCTATGTTTGACACACATCCTTTCCTTTGGATTGCCATGGCCTCTATGCATTTGAGGGAGCCGCTGCACGTTGGCTAGAATCAATTCAGCAGCGCCTTGTACATGCGTCATGGGATGATTTTGCTCTTGGTTGTGCAATTGTTTTGTTTGCAATCAACATCAGGCTCTTCTCTGACAATGTTTCACATTTCCCAGACTAGCATAGTGTTGGATTATGTTGAGCGTTTTGCTAAACGGATAGATCAATTGTCGGCTTACGAGAGAGACACAACACCTATTCACTTCACCACTAGATTTTTGGATGGCCTTAAACCTGTTGTTCGTACTTTAGTTGCTCTACAAACGACCTGCCGATTTGGATACTGCGTATTCTCTTCCCTTGTTACATGAGGAATTGGGCGATGGCGTGAATCCTATCAATTCTCGACCATCTGCTGCGGCCGGACGGCGATTGCTCCAGTGTCCAAGCGGGCTTTTCCTCTGTCACCTCCCCCACTTCCCCAAGCTCGACCCCCACTATGGCCACTAGTAGAAGACAAGGGGAGGTGCACCCACAGGCATTTGGGCCCGACTGACGAGAAATGGGCAGCTCTTCGTGCTTATCGTCGTGCCCGAGGGCTTGTTTTACGTGTGGTGAACACTGGAGCCGTGATCATCAGTGCAAGGCCACTGTGCAATTATACGTGGTTAAAGAATTGGTGAATTTATTTCATCTTCAGGATTTTGAGTCCGTGCTGGGCGATAATGATGCTGAAGTGTTGGCAATTTCTCGCGAAGCCTCTGACAGGTTCAGAGTCACCTCATTCACTGAAAATTGAAGCTATTATTTAGAACAAGGTGGTGCTCTTCCTAATTGATTCAGGCAGTACCACATCCTTCTTGAGTTCCTCCTGTGCAACTCTGTTCGTGGGAGTTTGTCCCCTAAAGCGGCAGTTGCGGGTGAAGGTGGCTGATGGTGCAGTACTCTCTATCATTCTCACATGCCCTCTTGTACTTGGAGCTATGCAGGCTATGATTTTCAGTCTAATTTCAAGGTTTTAGCTATGGGAGGTGTCGACAACTAAACGCCGCGTCGGTGGTCCGGAAGGACCCCCTTTGGGATTCGGCCGGGAGGAGCTGGAACAGAAGCTACGATCTGCCTAGGCCCGGTTTAAACGATGGGAAAGACAGAGACAAAGATTTTATCCAGATTAAGGCCACCGCAGAGGTGTAAAACCCTATTCCTGGTTTGGTGTGTGGTGTATTAACGTTTTTTTTAGAGATTACAAAGCCCTTACTTGCTCGAAGGGAGTTCTTCTCCAAAAGATCTAACCCTTTGCATGGCCTCAGCTCTCCCCTTATATACCCGGGGGTTTACCACAGTGACCGAAGGGCATTAAATGCAATAGATGCACTGCTACGCGGGGGGCGTGGGCACGCCATGCCGTCCGCCGAAGGCTGCTGCGGAAGGGATGTTTGTCTGACAAACCATCCTCGAAAACCGGGTCTTCATGATGGGTTGAATGTGCTGGAGAGGACTTATCGGGCAAGCTACTCGCCACGGTGACAACCGTCCGGGTCCCACGGACTCAAGGGACGCACCTGGGCATGCCGTACCGTGCCCGAAAGTCATAAAGCCTGTCAGATGATAACTGACAGGCCTTATCATGTCGGTGGACGCCCGCGTTGGGCCTGGAGCAGGCACGCCTGCTGACAGGCATTAAATGCACCGGACAAGCCTTAAATGCGCCCGATGGGACACGTGGAAAGGGCCCGCCGGGGCCCTCTGGAAGGCGCCGCGATCCCCCGCCACGTGTACTGGTGGACCCACGAGGATTGCTCGGGGTCAAGGCCCCCGAGCGGTGTTCGGGGTAGAGCCCCCTGAGGGGCACTCGGGGCACCTTGCCACGCGGCACGAGGGAGGAACCAAAGGCGCTCGGGGACCCCCGAGCACGCATCCTCGACCACTCGCTGCACGTGGGCCACTTGACTAAACCCTAGGGGCCAAGTGGGCACAGTGCTCGGGGGTCAAGCCCCCGAGCGCATACTCTCGATTCCCACGACCTTTGGGTGACATGGCATCGAGTTTGGGCCTTTGCCGACGACTAAGGGAACTCTAGTTCCCCGTACCGCCGACAGGAGGCTACGACGGCATTCTAGGCATGGATTGGCTCACTGCTCATAGTCCTATGAAGTCAATTGGCTTCAAAAATGGCTGGTCATTCCTTATTGTGGTAGTAGTATCACCTTACAAGGTGTGGATTCCCATCAGTTTGACTGTACACTTGTTGAGTTGCAAGTTGTTGTTTTTGAGAAGTTGCCATCCTTGCCGAATGATATTCAGGAGTTGCTGACTGAGTTTGCATCAGTATTTGAAGCACCTGTGACTCTTCCTCCTCGGTGGCCTTGTGATCACACTATTTCCCTTGTTCCAAGAGCACGTCCAGTCAGCATCAGACCTTACCGGTACACTCTAGCCCTAAAAACTGAAATTGGGACCTAGGTTGCTGACATGTTGGCTAGTGGCATCATCCAACCTAGCTCTAGTGCCTTCTCCTCGCCGGTTCTGCTTGTCAAGAAAAAAGATGGTGCATGGTGTTTTTGTGTTGATTATCGCCATCTCAATGCACTCACTGAAAAGAGCAAGTACCCATTACCCGTCATTGACGAACTTCTTGATGAACTGGCCGGTGCTTCCTGGTTTTCTAAGCTGGATTTGTGTGCCGGTTACCATCAGATTCGCTTTGCACCCAGGGAAGAGTTCAAAATAGCGTTCCAAACACATAATGGACACTTTGAGTTCACTATCATGACTTTTGGACTAACAGGCGCACCGGCGACGTTCCAAGGCGCAATGAATGCTACCCTCCAGCCCTTCTTGTGCAAAAGCGTATTGGTCTTCTTCGATGATATTCTTGTCTACAGCCCCACTTACGCGGATCACCTTCTTCATTTATGGCAAGTTCTCTCACTCTTGGCGCAACATCAGTGGCAAGTGAAGCGTTCTAAATGTGCGTTTGCCCAGCAACAGATTGCTTATTTGGGGCATATAATTTCTGGTTCTGGAGTTGCCACCGACAACTCTAAGTTTGCCGCAGTGCGTGATTGGCCATTACCACGCTCGGTGAAGGAGTTAAGAAGTTTCTTGGGCCTCACTGAGTATTACCAGAAATTTGTTCGGCATTATGCTATTATTTCTCAACCCTTAACTCAGCTCTTGCACAAGCATACTGTGTTCTTATGGACCCCTGACATGGACACTGCTTTCTCTACTTTGAAGTCGGCATTAATCACTGCTCCGGTATTAGCCATGCCGGATTTCTCCAAGAAATTTATTGTGGAAACAGATGGATCAGATGTGGGTATTGGTGCAGTGCTCATCCAGGGGGAGCATCCTCTTGTGTTTGTCAGTAAGGCATTGGGACCTCGCACTCACGGGCTGTCCACCTATGAGAAGGAGTACTTGGCGATTTTGTTGACCGTCGAACAGTGGCGATCCTACTTGCAACACGGAGAAGTCTTGATTCATACAGATCAGCGGAGCCTTGCTCACTTAACTGATCAGCGGCTGCACACCCCATGGCAACATAAAGCCTTCACCAAGATGATTGGGTTGCAATTTCGAATTGTCTACCGCAAGGGCTTTGAGAACTGAGCTGCTGATGGTTTGTCTCGTCGCCCTCCCCAAGAGTCTCTCTCAGCTATTTCTCACAGCCAACCCTTGTGACTTGATGCTATTGCCACTGGTTATCAAAATGATCCACACGCACAACAACTTCTCAGCAAGTTGGCTCTCTGCCCAACAAATTTAGAGAACACATTCAGTCTGAAAGATGGCCTCATTCGCCAACATGGTTGTATCTGGTTGGGTCAGAACACTTCCTTGCAACAACAAATATTTCACGCCTTGCATTTGAGTGTGACGGGGGGTCATTCGGGATTCCCAGTGACTTATCGTCGCATTAAGCAGCACTTCTGTTGGCCTGGCATGAAAAAGTTGATTCGTCGATGGGTATTGGAATGTCAGCTCTGTCAGCAAGTCAAACCTGATGGCTCTCGATATCCCGAACTGCTGCAACCATTACCAATCCCTACTCAGGCGTGGCAGATTATTTCTATGGACTTTATTGAGGGGCTTCTCAGGCCGTTACAATTGGATCCTTGTGGTGGTTGAAAAGTGGTCTCGTTATAGCCATTTATTTCCTCTGTGCCATTCCTTTACAGCTGCTCACATCGCCTCTACCTTTTTGGATCAGGTGTTCAAACTTCATGGCCTGCCCCAATCTTTTTGGATCAGGTGTTCAAACTTCACTAGTGCTTTTTGGCAAGAGCTCTTCAAGCTAACTGGTACTCAGTTGCACATGAGCTCCTCCTACCATCCGCAAACTGACGGTCAGACGGAGCATGTCAATCAATGTGTGGAAGCATACCGCCATTGCTTCGTGCACTCCTGTCCGGCCAAGTGGGGTCAGTGGATGGCCTTAGCCTGAGTTCTGGTATAATACTTGCACTCATTTTGCCTTGAGTCATTCCCCCTTTGAAGTTTTATATGGCCATCCTCCTTGTCATTTTGGTATTTCTACTTTGGATACTTGTACTGTGCCGGATTTGCAACAGTGGCTAGAGGATCGTGAGTTCATGTCCCACTTACTACAGCAACAGCTAGTGCGAGCGCAACAACGCATAAAGTCTCAGGCAGATAAGAAGCGTTCTGAACACAAATTTGCCGTCGGCGACATGGTGTTCTTGAAGCTGCGGCCTCATATCCAGTCATCCATTTTCCCACGTGCACGTCATAAACTCTGCTTCAAGTTCTATGGGCCGTTTGAAGTTCTGGAGCGGGTGGGTGCCGTTGCATACAGACTCCTATTGCCACCGGAGAGCAAGATACATCCTGTGATTCACGTTTTACAACTGAAGAAAGCTGTGGATGCAACTCAACAGGTATAAACCGTTGTTACCTACACCTTCTGCTACCAATCAGGTTCCTGTGCGTGTGCTTCAGCGTCGTCTGCGTTCGAAGGGTGCTTCTTCCATCTCTCAAGTGCTCATGCAGTGGTCCGGCATTTTTGAAGACCTTGCAACCTGGGAGGATGTGGAGGCATTGCAACAACGTTTTCCGCATGCACCGGCTGGGGGGCAAGCTGGTTCTAAAGGAGGAAGGATTGTCAGCAGCCCATCGTCCACGACAGACCAGCAGGATACCGAAGTCCCGGCGGTTGGAGGCCCTGAAGTCCTGGTTCCTAACAAGCGACTACGACAACCCAGTAGACGGTTTGTAGGCCGTGAGTGGGCTCGCTGAGGCAGCCTTGTAATCAGTATGTATATAAGGTAGAACTGAGCTTGAAGGGTGGCGAAGTACTGGACGGCTCCGGCCACTGCTACGGAAGGAGATAGAACCATTCCTAATTCCTTGCGTGTTCTTGTGATTCTTCTGATAATTAGCTAGGAGTTAACAGGCTTCTCCCAATCTGTATCACGACTACAATGACCCACACCAGTTCAAGGTGAGGTGCATTTCCTGCAGTCTTCCGCCAATGGGGTGAGTTTTCATTTTCCAATAAAAAAAATCAAAGCATTGAATCCAGGGTTCAGCAACTCAATGGTAATCCTTTCTTGTTCTTGATTTGTTGGTAGTGCCGATGTGGGTTAGGTTGTAATGCTTTAGCCATTTGGTTTAATTGTCTACTGATATTTGTCATAGATTAGCAAACCAGTGTACGTGATTGCTTTTAATTCATTGGAAAGATAGCCATTACCTAGCGTATCAAACTAACTTGCTTGCAAATATACACAGCTACCCAGACTTAGAGCAATTTTGCAAGGTCTCCAGTTCTCAAATGGGAATACAAGTCTGTTGGTTGTTGTTTCAAACCAACTCACGGTTTGTGAAAATTGATGTTGGTGATCAGTATTTTAGTTCCCTGCTTAATTAATATGGCACGTAATTGGGCACAGGAAAAAGGAAAGTGCATGTTTCTTCTAGTTAATGACAGGAGCATGTTTAAACTAGCTAACCTGATCATGTACTGGTATTTATGCAAGTAGTGATAGAATAAACACCGCTGTTGGATTGTAATTTTAGTACAGTGAGTGAACTGATGTCCATGGTGAGAGTTTAATTGTAGGATTGTTTTTCTTTGACCTGTGTTCGTTTTCCTTGCAGATTTGGATTTTCATCTTCTGCACAACAATATATATAACTTGTTTCCTTCTTCACTGCTCAAATTTTTTAACATGCAATTTAGTTTAGATAGCTAGTTAGAGCAACTCCAAGGGACTCTCTAAAATTGACTCTCCATATCTTTATATGAAGAGTATATGGAGAGTCTCCTAAAAATTTTCTTCCCCATATTTCTTTCTCCTCCAATGGACTTTCCAAACATCACTCTCTATTTCTTTCTCCTCGCTCTGTCCGCTTGTTCTTCCGGGAGCACCGCCGATCCACGCCTGCCCCGATCCCCCCGTTCCTCTTCACCGCCACCGCCTCCTTGCCCTCAAACTCCACTCATCGCTGCTCTCCTCAAGCAAATCTCGTGGCCTGCTCCGGCAGCCTTCGCCGGCGGTGAGACGCTGGCACCGCTCATTGAGTGCCCCGACCTGATGGACGGCAACGCGGTGGGGAAGGTGCGGATGGTGGAGTCGGAGTTTGAGATGGCTCCCTCGCGTTCTTCTTTACCGCCACCGCCTCCTTGTGCTCCTTCTCCGCTAACGCCGCGTGCTGCCGACCACGGACTCGCGGTGCGCTCCGTGGCTCTCCGCGTCGCTGACGCCGCCGAGGCATTCCGGGCCAGCGTCGACGCCGGCGCGCGCCCGGCCTTCGCCCCCGCTGAGCTCGGTCACGGTGTCGGCCTTGCGGAGGTCGAGCTCTACGGCGACGTCGTGCTCCGTTTCATGAGCTAGTGGACAACACTGACGGCACAGAGGAGAAGGAGGGTGCAGGAGCACGCAGAAGTAGGGCGCAGGAGGGTGTGGGAGAGCGCGATGGCGAGCACGGATCGCTCGCCATGAGTAGCGAGCCGAGAGGATGATTTGGGGCTTAGCTATTTTTAGGGAGTGAGATGGAGAGTCCCTTGCAGCTGATTTTAGAGCATTGTTGCTAAATTTTGACTATAGAGAGAGAGATGGAGTCTCCCTTGGAGTTGCTCTTACATGTGAGTTTCTAACTTGTAGACGCCATTTTTTATCATGTACTAAATACATGCCCATTTACAGATTTTGACTATATCTGTTTTTCTGTTCTTTGCAGGTAGTTATACAACTTCAACATCAATATGTATCTAACTGTAGCAAACTTGTGCAGGTAATACTCATCATTAGGGGGTGTTTGGTTGGGCTTTTCAGCAGCTTTTCACTGGAAAAAGCTGCAGCCCAACCAAACGGCCAGCTTTTCAGCAGCTTTTGCCAATGGTAGCTGTGAGCTTTCCAGTATAAATTCAGCTGTTTGAAAAAGCTACCTTCTGCCAGCTTTTTGCAATATGCTAAAGCTTCAGTGCTCATTTTCCAAAATGCTGTAGATTGTTTGGATCAACCAAAAGCTATATGTTCATTTTTCCACAGTCACAGCAGCTTTTCCAGACAGCCAGCCAACAACAGTTTTGTCAACAGCCGCAGCTCAACCAAACAGGCTCTTAGTACATTGTTAGTGCTCATGTGTTAAGGGGTCTTTTGCATTATTGAGGTGCTGTCAGCTAGAATCACCTAGCCAAGATTGACACCATGGAGAAGGTGTTTAGGGTTTCCCTTGAACAGTTTTCCCAAGTGTGACTGTGAGAGCAGTATACTAGCTGTTCTCATTCCCTCTTTTTCTTTTCTTTGTTGAACCGCTCAATGATTCTGTTGTGTTTGGTAGCTTGTTGAGCCAACTCTGATTTGAAAGCCAAAAAGAGAGCCAACACGATGGTAGTAATGTTTATCAGAAGGTTTTCAGATTATTTTTGAAATTTTATGATCTTTCCTAGAATATTTGTTCAAAATTTTAGAGTTGTTTATGTTAAATATGAAATCCCAACCAATCCATATAGCTCTAATATATGATACGAACAAGCTTATAGTGGAGGGGATTGAGTTGTGGGGAGCGTTCCAACCCCATTGGGATTTGGTGATGGTATGGGGATCAACCAAATCTCCACTCGGATTGGTTCCCCTAGGGGACACATTCCCCAATTACTAAACAAGCCCTCATGGTTTTATATAGATCCAAGTACAATTGCTCTAGGATTTCTTTATAGCACACAATTTCAAATCCTAGTAGGTTAGGATATGTGTTACCTTTTCTTACATCTAAGGCACACAAGCATGTTCATAATAGTGTTTGTGCATATGTGTGTCTTAATGTAGGAAGAAAAAAGAAGAATCCAACTAAAACCATATCATAAAAATACAGAAATAAAATTTAATAGCTACAACAACTATAGCTGATATGTTGACACATATGCTATTCTTGTAGCTGCGATAACTCCAGTATGCTTGATCTGTGGATTCCCTATGAAATATTAATTGTATCTTTTGTACTTCTCTTCATTATCATATTTGTTAGACTCAAAATGAATTGGTTTGGACCTAGAGACAATAAAATCAGTAAGACTCGAAAAACCTCTCCTAATTTATGCAGTGCTAAACTTTTTTTATAACCATTGTATGACAATTTATTTTGCCGCAAGGTGTACCATAAAATTTAGTGCAGCTCAGTACATACTAACTACATACACGGCACATTTGAAAATGTAAAATATACCTATAGTAAAGTTAGTGATAGCTTTTAGCCTTTTACTAACTCTCACCAACGATTAAGAAACTTCTAGCATTTATCGTGTAGGGTACTTCATGAATTTTCCTCTCTATCCAAACAGTCCCTCAGTGATGTCTTCGTTTGACCTAATGGAAGGCAGGCAACTCGATCTCCTGCTTGTTTCTGATGACCAGTATATACAAAAGCATGCACATGCTTGCTCCCTACTTGCAACACAACATTCTCTTTCCAAAAAGTTAGTGAGAAGAGAAGAAGAAAAAAGAAGCGAAGGACAAGCTTGCATTGCAGAGTACTTAATACCGTCGCTAACACCGCCATAAGTGCGCCGGGACACGCTAATATTTCACCATGTGCCGTGTACTTAAAGACACAGAGCTCATTAAGGCAGTAATCTATACACGGCAAGTGCATGAGACCATCCCACCCTGTCCCTAGCTAGCTAGCTAGCTGCCCTGCCTCTCACCAAGTACACAACTTTCAAGATTCAGATCACCACCAGATCAAAGCTTTCATGAAGATTAGATTGTTGTGATCTTTGATTCCTCTAAGATCAAGAAGCCAAAGACAAAGTGAAAGATTTTGTTTGTTCGTTCTTCTTTCTTAGGACACAAGCTTGTTCTGTCTTAATTTATTTTTCTTTTCATTTTTTCCTTTTTGTGGGGGGAATGTATGCAAAAATCTTGTGCAATGTATGTGCCTTTGTGTGAGAGTATATGTGCTAGGTGTTGGTTGGGGCTAGTAGTAAGCTGATGCCAAATTAGGTGGCACCAACCAAACGCATGAGAGGGAGGGTGATGTTGCTGGCCCCACACCTAGAACCATGTGAGCTTGAAACCCTGACCTAGTGGCAGTTTGGAGCTTTCCTCCCTTTGCCTCTTAATTTTACAATGTCCAGTACATACGTAGCCAAAAGGTGATGTCGTTTTTCGCGTAGTTAGCGGTCCAAACTATAGTTGTAACGGTCCTCAAGAGCTTGGCCTAATAACCTGCGGCAGAGACAGGCGGGTCGACTCAGGCTAGATAGATGCAAGTCCCGTATCCTCGTTACAAAATAGCGCTGTAACTATTAGATGGATCTGATTTAACGTGAAAAACTTTGTGAAAAAGACGCAGCGACGTAATTCCACGATATGGAAGAAGTATTACACACAGGGAACGACATGCGTGCTGTCTAAACCATGTTAATCTATGTGGCTCTCCAAATATGTGATTGCTGGGTATATATATAGACGCAAGAAATAAAAAAATTTAGTGGATAAGAAATTGAGTTGTAATGCTACTTCTAGCACGAGTTGGGCACCATGTCCAATATGTACATGAATTTAAATTACTTTTTGTAATGATTCAATCTTGTAAGCTTGATGTAAATAAGAAACTTGAAGGTCATCATCAGTGAAATACATCATCACCTCATGCCATTCTTGCATTTGGAGTAACTAAAAGAAACCCTAACAAAAATGTGCCAATTTAACCTAGAATCAAACCCTAAATAAAATTTGAAACAAAAATATGCCAAATGTCTCCATGATAATTTTTATTGGTCTCATACACCTCAAAGAAGGCCTCTAAAAATATTCAAGAGCTTTGGAGATGATTATTTGAATAAAATGTTATTTAAACAAGTTCCAAATTGGTAGAACCGTAATATATTGGTGAGGTTTCCTACATTAAATTTTATGAAATTTCATATTTGTGGCTCATTTTATACCCTGAGCATGAATATAATTTTTCATGAATTATGAAAATATATTTCACCAATTTACAGTTGAAACCTTAATTATTGCATAATTGAACTTGTATTTAAATAAAATAAAATATTTTAGTTTAATATGAGTAAATTCTCATAGGTCAATAATAACCTAAAGACCTTATGTGAATTGTATTGGATGTAAACATTTATATTTGAATCACCTAATAATCCAAAATGAAATAGAAAAGAAAAGAAAAAGAATAGGAATGAAACTTTAACCCAAGTTGGGCTAGCCTATGGCCTACTTTCCTTCCTTCACTAGGCTGAACCTAGCTCCACCCTGCGGCCGCCCTTGCCCACACCCTTCTCCTTTTTCCTTTTTCCCTATGGAAAGCGCCCCCGCGAACGTCGCTTTCCCTTCCTCGCTGACTAGCTTGGCCTATTGGCCAAGCCTTCTCCTCCATGCAGGCGCGCCACGCGCCGCTGCATATGGACATGGGTGAGCTCGGCGTCTCCCTTCTCTGTGTTCCCGCGTGCTTGCCATCTCTCCCTCAACTACTTCATCGCTAACAGCGCCATAAACAACAGTTAGAGTTCCACAAACAACAGTTAAAGTTGACGGCATTCCCCTCCAAACCCTCTGCCATCAAAACTCCTTCTCTCGGCTGCCTCACCCTCCTCGCTCATTCTCTCGCTAGACCACACCGTCATGCTCTACCCATCGTCTTGTACCTCTTGTGCTGGCCATGAAGCTTGCTATCGAGCCGTTTACCCATAATGCATCCAGCATTCGCACTCCGGTGGCCGCGACATTGGCGGCCCCGTCGGGGGTTACAACATCGGGAGGTGAGCTACATCGGTGCACCATGCCTCTCGGTCCCGCGTCTCTCTTCCTAAGCTCACTGTGCCTTTCTCTCATTCCTTGGCATAGGGAATTGGCGTCGTGAGGTCTTCTTCTCCAACATCGGCTAGACCTGCCGATGTCAAGTTTTCCTCCCTTTGGTGAGTACGGTTCCCAACTTTGGGTTGTTTCGACACCCTACCTTCTCAAGCAACCCACCTAAATCCTTTTGTCTCTCCCGAGCATTGGCGCTCTCCCTCCACCATCGATCGTCAACAACGTAGGGATCGATGTTATCGTTATCAATGGAAGCAGCCAATGACCGCCCTTCAGGAGTCTCTGCGACATGTCTCCAACCTCACGTCAGGATTTCCCGAGTGGTCATGTCATGTCTTACCCTGAAGCGCTCGAACGTATTCTTGTTGTCATGAGCACGGAGCCACAGCATTTGAACTCCGACTGGCCTAACTAGTAGGTCTAGTCAATCAGGTGTTTAGCCTAAGTGTAGTTAGGATTATGAGCCCATGACAAGTGGGTCTGTAAGGTTTAGGTTTCTGGTTAGATCAAATTCAACTAGAGTGAGTGTGAATACTAGGTCCCATGCCTAACGGTCACTTAAATTAAACTGGGAAAAGATTAAAATCCTAACATCGGAACCCCACCTGTCATTGACTCACTAAAATAATGAAAACAAAAATGAAATTACTGTTGAATATGACAAGTGGGTCCACAGACCAGTGTCAAGGCTGACCCATGGTCCCACCTATCATCCTGTGTGGCTAAAGTGAATCTAGGTATAAAAGGTAATTCGCTATTTATATAAATAAGGAAAAGACAGAAAATGCTAAAAATAGTCAAAACTTGTAGGATTCATAGAAAATTCATGCTAATTCCAAATGAGATGAACTGTAAATTCATGGTCTGATATTTAGCATTTAATGGCATAACTTTCATGCATGTCTCTGTGACAATTTTTTTTGAAATTGTTGCTATGTGTAATAAACCCTAAAACGGACATATAAAATTTAGAAAATTCATTAATTTAATTTGACGACTCCAAACTGAGTCAAACCAACTATATTAGTTTTATTTATTTGTCATATTCTAGGATACATTTCATACATCATTTTAAAATTTTGTTATTGAGTTATTCTCTCTTTGACTTTCGAATCATTTTTTCGCTTCTTATCAGTAGATGCCGGCAATGAGATGTACTATGAAATCGATCCTTCTTAGGTTGAGGGTTGTGACACTCAAGGAAAGTATCAGCTTTTTGAATTTTTTATGATCAATTATGCAATGGATTTATTTATGTGATGATTATGCTTGGTGGCATATGTTAATTATGATTTCTTGTGATTGATGGAATCACTAGCATGCTAGGGTTTGATTATGGATCATGACCAGTGGGTTATGACATTAATTTGAACTAATGAAATATGAAACAGTGAGATATGAGAGCCGGGGTTTTATACCAACAGATGAATCAATGAGCTAGGTGAACGTAAGCACCCCAATCATTCGGTCGATGCCGGTTCGTTAGATTCTACCCTCTATCTAAGGGGGAAGTGTAATGTGAGGTTGTTGGAAAGCTATTGCTAGCCAGCTATGAAGGAACAACACCTTGGAGCACTTCCCAGATTGAGAAAATTTGATTTAATCTTGGTAGTCTTGCCGGCAATGAAATGAATAAAAATTTTGTGGATTTTATATGTTGTTCGTGATCTGAAATGTGACGATTAAATCTGAGAGTTGATTATTAAGTTGAATTCATGTTGGTTCATGTACTTCTATTATGTTCATGCTATGCCATGTTAACTTGAGGATGAATTACTTATGAAGTAATTTATTTGTCTCATGTATGCTTATGTTAATTGAAAAGAGCACGAATAAGTCTTGTGAGTAAGAAAGTGCTCATTGCAATCCCATTCCTTAATAATTGGGCAAGTCCCCTTTTGTTGTCTTATATGGCCATAAACCACAACAATTGGGCATTACTAACCTCGACACTTTTGTTGTAACTGATTTCATGCAATGGCTAGAAGAGTGAGTTCTCATGACAGATCTTATCCGAGAACATCTGAACCAAGCATGTCAGAGATGAAGTGGCAAGCTGATAAGCATTGAAGTGATCATGAGTTTGTTGTGAGGAGCCAGTCTATTTGAAATTGCAACCCTACATCCAATCTTCAGTGCCCAACCGTGCTTTCCATAAGCTGACATTCCGGTATTTTGGCCCATTGCCAGTACAGACATGTGTTGGAGCCATGGCTTATCGCCTGAAGTTACCTATTGATTCGATAATCCATCCAACTTTGGCGCGTTGCCCAAGGATCAACATGTATCTTCTCCTTTACCAAGTGCTCTTATTGATATTGTTGTTCCACATCAGATCCTAGATACCCATTGGCACAAGAAAGGAAATAGGATGATTCAACAAGCCGTGATTCAGTGGTCTCTACTGGGCACTGCAACATTGACCTGGGAAGATCTTGAAGAACTACAACAATGATTCGAAGGTGCCCCGGCTTGGGGTCAAGCTGGCTCTAAAGGGGGGAGGCTTGTTAGCAACGGCCCAGGTGTACTACTTAAAGACGTTATTTTGAATATGGGAACCAAAAAGAAGGAACATTCCTGCAGGCCTCATAAAAGACAACAACCGCAATCAATGGGAAGAAACCTGTTAACACCGTAGGCCCAATCCAAGATACCAAGGCCCAGAGTGGATTGATACCGCTACAGATGCAAGTTGGAAGGAGTGAAGCAACGAAGGCATCTAGAAGGATCAAGCTATTGTCGGCTCTTCTCTTCTTCCTCAGCTCTTCTCCTCTCTGATCACCTCCTTCCTCTTGTATCCAAGCTATTGTAATCCAAACTAGTGATTTTAGATCAATCCCAAGATGGTAGCTAACAAGGTAGTATTACCCCAAAATCGGGATTTTCTCCCTAAGAAGTCGAACCGCAATACTGAATCCTGGAATCGTGGGTCCTACTATATTTATGAAAAGATTACATATGTTCAATTATCTACACTAAAATAAATCAAAATTGATATAGGCGAATATGATTTCTATAGAACCGAGATGGAGTTGTACTGCTTCTCTAGGTTTCAGATGATGAATACTTTGCCACATAGTTTGTTATTGGAGTTTAATGTTAGGTTGTAAGAATTCAATGTTCATGTTTGAAATGTGTATATCGGATGATCCGGCATTCTGATCGGAAGTTCTGATGTATTTCGGAAGATCTGATCTCGACTATGTTTTTAGCGCTCTGGAAAAACCGGAGTCTCCGATTTAACGATCGGTAAGTCTGATGTGTTTCGGATGTTCTGAGTTTGAATTCGGAGGTTCAGACCTTCATCTCCGGAAGCTCCTAGTTTCTCTGGAAGCTCCGAGATCTGTGTGAACCAGATGGTCCGATGTGGTTCGGATGTTCCGAGGTTGATTTCGGAGGTTCGGACCTTCATCTCCGGAAGCTCCGAGTTTTTTCGGAAACTCCGAGGTCTGTGCGAACCGGATAGTCTGAGCCTGAAGTCGGAGGCTCAGATTTCCATTTCCGGAGGCTTTGAGTTCAGGTTCTGGACTCGACTGTGTGGAGTCGGAACTGAAGTCGAAGGCTCCGACTTTCATTTCCGAAGTGACCGAGTTCATTGTCTAGACTTGACTTCCAGATCGTGTTTGGGAGAACTAGAGTTTCTGATCCACGAACCAGATGTTCCGATAGTGAAAACATTTTATCCACGTGCTTTCTATTGAATTAGATTTTGGTTAATTTTTCTCCTAAAAAATTGATGGAATTGTTTTCTTGACTAACTTGGGTCAAGTAGAAAACTTGTGCTCGCAACCGGTTTGCTTGTCTACTAGTGTGCAGGGTTAACGAGTGGGACGGTGGTTTGGTCACGAGGATCGGCATGATGCCTGAAGGCGGAGATGCAATCAAGGTGGTGGTGACGACATCGGGTGGCTCAAGACGGAGCCTTTTCGGACAAGGCAAAGCTGGAGACAAGACGTGAGGACCAAGTTGGTGCGGGGTCAGTTTTGTACAAGTGCGGATTCCAACCGAAGCAAAATCAAAGAAATCGTGGCGGTGACCAATGATGCGGTTTTGGATTAGGCTTGCGGTGGTAGAAAGGTTTGAGGGTGGATAGGTGGCTTAGACGCTTTGGGATGTGTGCTGAGTGCCCTATGCCCTTAAGTGGGCTTTAAGGCGCAAGTGGATATGGGTATGTCCCTTCCACTATAAATAGGAGATGATGGATTTGTGAAATCCTAACTTTTGAAAAATCCTTTGTAAGAGCTGCTCAAGAGAGCTTTGGCCTAAGTGGAGAGGCTTCTAAAACATCAAGAAAATCAATACAAAAAGAGGTCCAAGAAAAGAGTATGTGTTCTTGAGTTTCTCTCTTTCTCTCTCTTTGGATTTCGTTTTCTTACATTTTCTCCTTTGAGACCTCTTGGATATGACAAGCTAGTGATGTAAGATCATGTTCATGTTAATTCCATCCTAGTATACCCGAAGAATCTCTCATTCTCATCATGATTTCAGATCTATATGGGTGGAAAGACAAGTTCTTGGGGTTTTCAATTTTGATTCTCTTTGTGGTTTCAATCTTGTCTTTTGGGGTTTGGAATATGTTGCTAGGATATGTGAGATGATTTTGTGTTAATTTCTTATCAACATACCTTACAAGGTCCTAGGAATCAAGGATTTGATTTTCGTTCATCTTATTAGCTAGGGCTGATTTTTGAAGGTAGAAAATAGCAGATAACAAATTTACTTTTTCTCTTAGCACAAACAAGACTTTGATATGATTCCAATTGGAATAGCTTCGTAAGTCGCTTGTCTATCACTATGCGAAATTTCGTTCAATTCTGTTGGGTAGATCAAAATCTGCGAACGATTTTTCGTGCAATAGTCTGCTGTTTTTGCCAATATCGGAAGCTCCGATTTCCTCGCTCCGAAAGTTCCGATCCACATCGGAAGTTCTGATTTTTCTAGAGAGTTTAGAAATAGGACCACTTCGGAACTTCCCGTAAGGTCGGAACTTTCGATATTTCAACTCCAGAACTCTTGATTTGTCTGGTTTGAGCTTCACTGACTTTGATTGCTTTTGTTGATAGTTTTCCGCTGCATTCTCTGATTAGAATACTTTGCATTGTATTCTTGTTTTTAGAAGAAAATTTTGAAACCGATATTCACCCCCCCTCTGTCGAAAGCCATTGATCCAACAAGTGGTATCAGAGCGAGGTCCTGCTTGTGTATAAGCTTTGACCGGCTTTGCAAGCCATGGCTTCCCATGGGTACTCAACTCGTCCTCCTATCTTCAATGGAACGGATTGGAAGTTTTGGAAAAACAGAATGAGAATTTTTATCTAGTCAGAGGGGCTTTCTATTTGGCAAATCATTGAAAGATATTTTACTCTTCCTAAGATAGTGACGCCTGCAAATTTAATTGATGTTGAAAACAATTGTAAGGCCATCAACTACTTGCTTTCCGGGTTAGACAGAAAAGAGCATGAGAGGGTTACTCATCTTGATACCACTCACAAGATTTGGTCGACCTTGATCACTTACCATGAGAGGTCTGACCAAGTCAAGATTGCGAGAGCAGATCAATTCAAAGTAGAATACAATCGCTTTGAACAGTGCCCTGGTGAGACAATAGCTAAGCTTTTTGCTAGGTTTGAGAAGATTGTGAACAAATTTAGAAGTGTTGGGGTTACCTATTCAGATGCGGAGATGGCTAGACATGTGTTGAATACCCTAGAGGCTGCTTATGAGGTTAGGAAGATAGCCATCCAAGAATCCGCCAATTTGGATACTCTCACACTTGATTTGCTCTTCTCGAAGCTCTGAACTCATGAGATCACTTCTGAGAACCGAAGCTATCAAAAGAACAAATCGCTTGCTTTGTTTGGGAACATAGTTTTGGATCCTTCAGGGTTGATCTCTTCTTGTGGGGGGTTCTGAAGTCTCAGGTGCGTGTCTTGTCTCGAGATCTTCGGGCTTGTCTCTTGCAACTTTGTCTTCTCTATCCGATGATCAACTTGAATCTCTTCCCGAGGATGAGCTCGCGTTATTTTCAAGACGCTTCTCTAGGGCATACAAGAATGTGAGAAATAGGAGAAGAAAGACCTCGGACATCATTTGCTATGGATGTGGTGAGAAAGGCCACATCCGATCTGAGTGTCCTAATCCTAATAAGAGAAACAAGTTTGCTTCTAAGTTTCAGGACAAGAGAAGAAACAAGTTCGAATCCAAGTCCAAGATGCAAGTGGCCCAGAAGAACCTTCGTCGGGCTCTCGCCGCCTTTGAAGGTGGTGATGTTAGCACCGATTCTTCTTCTACTTCCCCTTCAAGCAAGGATGAACCGGAGTCACCCAAGCACAAAAAGAAGGGCAAGAAGAAGGTGGAGCATGGCTTCACAGACATGTGCTTCATGGCTCAGGATAAAGAGGAGAGTGAGGATGATCTTGAGAGTGAGGTGAGCTACACCTTCGATGAACTTAGTGTCATGCATGAGAAGATTCAAGATATGTTTGATTTGCAAAATAACAATTTGTTTGCCTCTATTAAGAAGTCTAAGGATCTCACTAAGCAAGTAGATTCACCTACACTAGAACTTGCTAAGCTTAAGAGTAATGATGATGAGTGTGCAAGTTGTGATGTTTTACATAAAGAATTTCTTGAAACTAAAGATGCTCTTGCTAGTGTAAATAAATTGCTTGAATCATCTAGAATTGAATTAGATAAACTTAAGTTGAGCCCTTGCTCCTTTTGTGCCTCTAAGGATGATGATTTAGACTTGCTTAAGAAAGCACTTGTAACGCTCAAATCCTCTCATGCTAACTTGCTTTGTCTAGGATCTCTTGGATGTCCCTCTAGCATAGCATCTCTCAATGAATTGAATGAAATAAAGTTATGCTTTGCTCTAGGTTTCATGATGCACATCTTAGTCATTCAAGAACTCATGGTATATAAGGATAATCTAGCCAAAATAAAAACTGTTTATCTTACTGATTACATTGTTTACTCAGCTCATGCTAAGGAACTAAAAAATGCTAAGAAATAACTTGCTAGCACTAGTTCTAAAAGCACTCAAGAACTTCATGTTTAAAATGCAAATACTTGGAAGGTAGAAATAGAGAACTAAATCAAACTGTTTTAGAGATGAGGAGGCCTGCTTGTAATAAATGCTCAGATCTAGAAGAAGAAAATCAAGACCTAGGTAAACACCATCACTGAGCTTTACAGAAAACTCATCTTGGCTAATGCTACTGCTTTTAAGCTACCTGTTGATGCCTCACATGTTACTCTCTCTACCTGTACTTTTTGTCATGAACTTGAGAATGATATTTTTGTTATGCATGCTGCATTTAGGGAGAGGTTTAAGAAAACTGTAGCTGAAACTTGTAGTGTGACTTGTGTGTCATGTGAGTCTTTAAAACTTGAACTAGGAGCCTACAAAAAAATATATGAGAAGGCTGTTAGAGTGTCAGCTTCAGGAGCTTGTCTCACATGTGCTCCTTTGCTTAGGGAAGTAGACTACCTCAAGAAAACTTTGGAGAGATTTTTAGAAGGTAGGAAATAACTGAACATGATCCTAGATAAGTCTAGAGTGAGCTCAGGCAAGGGTCTAGGTTTTAATCATGTAGAAGAAAACAAGAACTACCCTCCTCATCCCATTGGTACTAGAGGTAGAGGCTTGATTGAGATTGCTCAGGGGGAGAGGAGGACAATGTTTAAAAAAGGTGGTTACTTAGAACCAATTAATCAAAACAAGAATGCTTCTGGTTCAAATGGTGTCACCTCACAGAAGGTTAAATACCATTGTACTCATGGTCGCAAGGATGGTCACTTGGTTGAGTTCTGCTTTCGACGTCTCAAGGAGGAGCGTCGTGACCGTGTTCATGCTCTTAGGAGTATTCAACGATACAATAATGCGTTGGATGTTCATAAGACAGACACGAGGTCTCAAAATGTTGAAGTTTTTAGTGGCTCTAGGAGTAGACAGGGTGTAGATCGCTTAGAGTCTTTTCGCTGTCCTCTTAGAGGTGGTTCGTGTACTTTGGCACGTGACGTTCCTTTGAGGCATGGTCTTGATCAAGGTCGTAGTGTTGCTCAGGATGTTGCATTGCATGCTAACCACTCACGACTTTCTGTTCCTGCTAAGAGAGTGACTCAGTACTGGATTCAGAAATTTTTGCTTACTAACCCCAGTATTGAGTCCACTCGCTATCGGTCTTTGTGTAGGTTGACCGGCGAGGGTTGGTGAACATGTGGCTTGTTGATTCCGGGTGTTCACGCCACATGACTGGAAGTTTCAAATGGTTCACCTCCCTCAACAAGGCATCCAGTGATGAGTTCATCACTTTTGGAGACAACTCTCATGGGCGCGTGACACACAAGGGCACGGTGCGCGTCAACAACAACATCATCCTCAAGGATGTTGCTCTAGTGAGTAAATTGAAATACAATATCATCTTTGTTTCGCAGCTTATTGATGATGATTATGATGTTTGTTTCAAAAAGAATGGGTGTTGCGTTCTTGACTCTTCGGGTGCACTTGCTTTTGGGATTTCTCGCCCTGGTAGAGTTTTTACAGTTGAGTTTAGTTCTTCTGAGTCTAGATGCTTTTTTTGCAACTAGTTCTTCAGTTCTTCAACTTTGACACCGACGTTTGGGGCATGTTGGTTTTGATCACTTGACAAGAGTTGGCAGCCTTGACCTTTTGAGAGGCTTGCCCAAACTCAAACCTGTCAAGGATTTGGTATGCGCTCCATGTTGGCATGGCAAACAAGTTGCAGCTTCCCATCCACCTGTCAATCAAGTGAAGACCAATGGACCCGCTCAATTTTTATACATGGACACTGTAGGTCCAGCTCGGGTCTGATCGGCGAGTGGGACACTACAAGAAACCCGTTAATCCGTGACGGTTTTCTCGTGACGTTTCCATAAATCGTCACAGATATCCCTTAGGTGCAGCAGGTTTAATGTGACGGTGATGTATTTATGACGGACAGATATGACCGTCATAGTTGTGAGATACTAATCCGTCACAGATAGGGCGGGAAGATAGAAAATATTGGGCGGGAGAGGCGGGCTGAGAGGCGGGAGAGGCGGGCTTGGGCGGGACAACACGCACGCGGGAGATAAAAATAATTCTTCTCCTCACCCCTATCCATTCGCCTCACCCCCACTGCCCCCCACCCCCGCCGCCTCCCCCCCACTCCACCCTCACCCCCACTGCTCTCCCAGCGGAGAGCCGCCACCGCTTAGGGCGGGCACCCCGTCGCCTCCTCGCTCGCTCTAGCCCTCGGTGCTGCCCCGTCCTCGAGCCTCCGGGCTCGGGCTGGCCCGCCGCCGGTCGCTCTCCCTCTCGGCTTCCGGCCTAGGGCTCGGTCCAGCCCCACTGGCCCGCCGCCCGATTGCCGCCTCCGATCGACGCCGCGTCGCCGCCCCGCCACCCTGCGTCGCGCACCTCGGCCGCCGCAAGGGACGGCTGCGGCTGGCGTTGCAGCCTGCCACTGGTGGCGCTCCGCGGTGTCTGGCCGCCGGCCTCCCCATGTCGTCATCTCTGGTAAGTCCCCCCTTTGCTTTCTAGGGTCTCGTCTCCCCAAAGCTGTCACGACCCAAAAAATCTCCTCTTTTTCCACGAATCTCACTCCGGGGTGTTGTTCGCAGATCCGGCTGTGATTCTCCTACATCGGCGCACTCCGTCGTCTGCATCCCGCAGGCATTTTTTCGCGGGATTTGTCTGTGCCGGAAGCAGCGGGATTTGCCGAATCGGAACCGCCGGCCTGCTCCGACGAACCGGTGGGTTGTAGGGTTGTGATTGATGGCTCATTTGGTGAACTTTTTTTTGGGGGGTGTTTTCGTTGATTGACGCGCCCGCGTGTGGTTGCAGTGTGTTCGTGCATGGATCTGCTGTAGAACGGCGGAGGGAGACGGCTTTGTCCATTGTGGCTTCGATCTGCTCTCGTGCTGTAGATCTGGAAGGTATCCCGCCGAAGAATCTCCGTTTCTTCACTAGCTTTTAGATTGAAGTCGCGAGCTTTTCCTTAGTTCGGTTTGTTTTTTTAATGATTTATAGCAGCTTTTCCTGCAGTTGTGACTGGTCTATACTGATTCTTTCTCTCTTTTTGGTTGGGAAATGGTCTATACTGACTCTTGAGTCATAGTAGGCTTTGAGCGATTTCTAATGTGTATCTGTTTGGACAGGGCGCGCTTTGCCATCTGTGATTTTGTCAAGTTTTTGCTGATATTTGCATCAAGATTGTTCTTTTGCTGGAGTTGTACTAGTTTCTGCTGTTCATGGGATTAAAAATGGAGATCTCTTAAAAAATGTTGCCATGGCTAAAATGATTAAATCATTGTTAGACAACCAATTTAATTCTTTGACTGTGCTGATTCGCGGTTTGACAGCAGCTCTAGTACTCGACCGATTATAGACTCCTTACCATTCTTAACATCTCCATTCCTGAAAGAATCGATGTTCATGAGTTGGATTATTTTCTTTACTGTTAAGGAATAACTTCACTCTAATTGACTGGCGTTAATCTTGTAATTCAGTTTGGGACATTTTGTGCTAAGTTGTGGTGTTAATGTTAACGTGTTTGAGGTTTTAAAATTAATATTTGCTTGTGTGCTCTACCAACTGTCCAGAAATACCAAAATCTGGTTAGGAATCTAATATATGTGCCCATTCTGGAATTGGTGAATCAAAGAAGAGAGTTAGAAAATGCAAGAGAAATTTGGCGAGAGCTATTGTTGTCTGGTCAGTAATTCTAAAGTAGCTATACAGGTTCTTACAGGTCTTGTTCAGAAAACTAAAACTTGGATCCTGTTGTTAATGCTATAGAGACTAATTCCCATCTATTTAGGAAGAAGGTTCTTTGATTCCTAGTTAAAATGGATTGTGATAAGGATATGTAATTGTTATTAGCTTTTATATACCTCAGAGATTATAGGTGTATTGTAGATATATGTAATGGTTGAGTACTCATTATCTTTTGACATGATCAAATAACCTATTATTGCTTATTTTCTACATGCATTCCTGGAAGTGTTTGCTATGTATTGCTGCATGCCATTCTATATGCATCTTTACTTAGCTTTGATCCTGATATGCTCTCCCCCTAAACTTAACCCCTTTGCTGCTGTGCATACCATTTTGGTTACCTCCTTCAAGTTTATAGCTAAGTCATATATTGAAGATAAGAGCTGGTACCACTCTTGATTCTGTGCTATACCACAATGATGGTTAGCATTTTGAAAGTAGATTGATAAGAATGGGTACTGTACTCGGTTTCTTTTGAGAATATATGCTATTGCTTAGACATATGTGTGTATTTCTATCGGATGTTAGCTGTAAAGAACAGAGCTACACCTGATCTAGTTTGGTTACTCAATCTATGGTGATTGAATTTGATAAGAACAGAATACTACACAGTTGCCTTAAAACCCTATGATGCAATCCATGTTATGAGGATTTTTGGTTTGAGACAATTAGGTGTCCAATTGATAAGAACAGACACTACCAAAGTCTCCCACAATTTCCTGTGATGCCAAATGGATTCTGAGGGTCTTCACTTCTAGCAAAACTTCATCTGTATGGGTATGCAAGGCCATGATAGTTTTGTATAAGAATATACCTAATTTTTAGGTTTGGATGGCAAGTGGTTGGCTTCTCAAGCTTGCTGGTGGCTTTGCTCCTCTTCTCGGCTGATTTTGGTTCTCTGATTTCCTTCTCCCTTGCTGCTCCAGGTGACTTGCATTCATATTTATATATTTATGTCCATCTACTGAACTGAAAGAACAGATATTTCATTTGGTTTAGTTCCATTTTATAATAGTTTGATCTGAGAAGAATTTACAGAAGATTAATTTCTGATAAGAACAGATTCAATATTTGATCTTGGTTAATTTATTCAGGTGCTTTTACATCTGAAGCATTTGGTATCAGTTAAGGTTGAGAGGCATATGTGTGCGCTCAGAACTACTAAGATCAGATGCTACAATTGTTCTTCAGCTAACTCTTATGTAAGTATTGCTTGATGCTAAACTGAATCCTGTGATAATTTACTTGTTTGAGAAAAAGGTTAGAGAATAGAAATCTGATAAGGACAGATGCTATTTTTGCTTTTGGCTAACTTAAATGTATGTATGGCTCATATTTAGATGCTTTAGAAATCTGGTAAGAACATGTACGAGTGGTTGGTTCTTAGTCATTTCTACTCAAGATGTCGAAGCTTAGGTTTAGCTGATGTATAGGTAGAAATATTTCAATGTAATTTTTATCTTCTTCTTCTTTATCCATTTGTAATCACCAATTGTTGTATCATGACATTTGCAATTCCTTTTAATCAATAAAGTTTAATTTCAATCATATTTGAACATATGTGAATGATGAATGATGGGAATCAGTGAGCTGGACCAAACGGACTACTGGGCTGGACCAAAAAATGGCTATGGACTGGACCGAAATAAACCTGTTGCCTGAAAAAAAGAGCTAATGGGCCGATAGAAATAAGTGGGCCCAAAACCATATTGGGCCGTGCACAACGCGGGCTACGTTGACTGCCACCTCGGATCCACGTAGATGCCACGTCATGTAAATCCGTGACGGTTTAATCCGTCACAGAGTCCCGGGCTTGGCCAGGGCCTCGGGGACTGATCTATGACAGTTTACGACCGTCACGGATTGGAGAACATCTGTGACGGTCTGGGGAAACCGTCATGGAAGGTGTCGCGGTCAATCTATGACGCGATATACATGACGGATTTTATAATCGTCACGGATGAAAATCCGTGACGGTTTTGAACACATATGTGACGGTTTCAATCCGTCACGGATTAACAGGTCTCTTGTAGTGGGAAGTGGTATGTTCTTGTCATAGTTGATGACTACTCTAGATACTCTTGAGTGTTTTTCATGGAGCATATATCTGAAGCATTTGAGTTGTTTCGAGATGTGGCTTTGAGGCTTTTGAATCTCTTTCTTGGTGCTTTGAAAGGTGTTCATAGTGATAATGGTTTAGAATTCAAGAATGCCTCTTTCGCAGACTTTCCTGCTGATCGCGGCATCGAGCATCAGTTCTCTACTCCACGCACCCCTCAACAAAATGGTGTTGTGGAGAAGAAGAATATGACTTTAGTTGAAATGGCTAGAATTATGCTTGATTAATATGGCACATCACGACGGTACTGGGCTAAGGCTGTTAGTACTACTTACTATGTGTCCAACCGTGTGTTTCTGCGAGCTCTCTTACATGTGACATCTTATGAGCTTATGTTTGGGAAGAAGCCAAATGTGTCTCACATGAGGGTTTTTGGTTGTAAATATTTTATCCTAAAGAAGGGCCTTCTTGACAAGTTTGAGTCACGCACTTCTGATGGTATATTGCTAGGTTACCCTGGACACTCGAATGGATATCGTGTGCTTAATCTTGAAACTAACACCATTGTAGAGTCTTGTGATGAGACTTTTGATGAGGCTAGTCCAGCTAGACCCGATCTTTCAGGTTCTCCATAGGAGTCCAGAGTCAATCTTTCAGGAGGAAGATGAGTTGGAGAGTGACGTGGGTCGTGCCCCCACTTCTCATGTGCAAGCTGTGGATCCTCTGGTTATTTCTTCAACTATAGCCGATGGTCCTATGTCCACTACTTCCTCTTCGGTAGGGGTACCCACTTCATCGGGCAGCTCAGCTTCCTACCTCTTCTTCAGCTGAGGTAGAGGCTGTCGAAGATACTTCCACAAGAGCTCCGGATTTGATCGGGGGTCCTCAGCGCACTCAAAGGGATCACCCTTCAACACAAATAATTGGTGATATCTCTGAGCGTGTAACACGCTCCAGTCCTCAGACTTGGCACATTCTACTTTTGTTGGTTCTTTTGAGCCCAAAGATATATGTCATGCACTTTCTGATGATAGTTGGGTCAATGTCATGCATGAGGAATTAGAGAATTTGAGAGGAACAAGGTTCGGGCGCTTGTAGAATGTCCACTTGGTCACAATGTCATTGGGACCAAGTGGGTGTTTAAGAACAAGCAAAGTGAAGATGGTATTGTTGTTTGCAATAAGGCTAGACTCGTAGCTTAAGGGTTTAGTCAAATAGAAGGCTTTGATTCTGATAAAACATTTGCACCTGTTGCTCTCTTGGAGGCTATACGCATTTTGCTTGTATTTTCTGCTTCCAAGAGATTTAAGCTTTATCAGATGGATGTTAAAAGTGCATTTGTAAATGGTTTCATTGAAGAAGTCTATGTGAAACAACCTCTAGGATTTGAAAACCCTAAATACCCTAATCATATGCACAAACTATCTAAGGCTCTCTATGGTCTTAAGCAAGCCCTAGAGCTTGGTATGATAGACTTAAGAGCTTCTTGATCCAAAATAGTTTTGAAATGGGTAGGGTAGACAAGACCTTGTTTCTTCTTAGGCATGGCAATGACCTACTAATAGTGCAAATCTATGTGGATGACATAATCTTTGGTGGCTCCTCTAATGCTCTTGTATCCAAGTTTTCTGAGATGATGCGTAGGGAATTTGAGATGTCCATAATGGGTGAGCTTCAGTACTTCTTGGGGTTGCAAATTAAACAGACAAAGGAAGACACCTTCGTTCATCAAGCCAAGTACACCAAGGATATCTTGAAGAAGTTCGGGATGAGCGATGCCAAGCCGCTTAATTCCCCGATGTCAACTACCACATCTCTTGGTCCTGGTGATGAAGGAGAGGCGGTGGAGCAGAAGGAGTTCAAAAGCATGACTGGCTCACTCCTCTACTTGACAGTGACAAGACCTTACATCCAGTTCACTGTCTGCTTCTATGCGAGGTTCCAAGCCTCACCGAGAGACTCCCACCGGCAAACTGTAGAGCGCATCATGAGGTATCTTCGATCATCCTTTGAGTATGGATTTTGGTATTCTTGCTCTTCTGTTCTTGGGATTCGGGGTTTTTCAGATGCAGATTTTGCTGGGTGTAAAATAGACTGCTAGGCACTTCTCTTGTTTCATGGTCCTCTAGAAAATAATCATCTGTTGCACAATCCACTGTTGAGGCTGAGTATGTTGTAGTTGCAAGTAGTTGTAGTCAAATTCTTTGGATGATCTCCACCTTGCAGGATTTTGGGTTGACCTTTGATAGTGTCCCACTTTTCTGTGGTAACACTAGTGCTATTAATATTGGTAAGAACCCAGTGCAACACTCTAGAACCAAACATATAGATGTGCGATTACATTTTCTTAGAGATCATGTTGAGAAGGGTGACGTCATGCTCAAGTTTGTTGATTCTGAAAATCGGCTTGTAGACATTTTCACTAAGCCCTTAGACTCTACACGATTTTGTGCACTCAGAGGAGAATTAGGGATCATACATCCCCAAGGGCTGGTGTGAGGGGGAGTTTTCTTTTTGGACATCATACTGTAACATAGTGCATTTTGCATCATTTGTGATATATCATGTGCACTTTGCATTTTCAAGAGCTTTGTTTATTATCCTTAATGTGACAGTGACTACTTAGAGTTTGCTATATGCCAAGACTTGATTGTCTAGCTCATCTCTCCATGACTTGGCATGTGTGCTCAAGAATTTGCAAAGCTAGCTTAAATTGGACAAACAACTTGAACTAAATTCTTGATCTTTTGATGAGTTGCTCACTAGAGAATCATCTATCTTTGAATCTCTTCATGAATCTAGTATTGCAACTATGATCTCTGTCTTGACTGGTCAAAAATAGGATTTCATAGTAATCTTGATAAGGACTGCTAGTGACTTGATATGCTTAGGCTATTGTGGCTCGGGTTGTAGAATGCGTATTGTCATTAAGAGTCACTAGTTTTGCTCTACATGCTTAAAATCTACCATTTGCTAAAGTAAAAGTGCTAAATCAAAGATGAACCACTCAAGGCACTTGCTCGTGCAAGAGGTAGTGTTTTGGTTGTGGCTAGTCTATATAATCATATGGAAACTGTATAAAAATTCGCAGGATGAATCACTCAGGATACATCCTCGTGCAGGGGGTTGTATTTTGCTTGTGTCTAATCCTTTTAAACATGTGATTGGTTAATCCAGTATGTGGTAGAGCATTTTGGTCCTAATCTTGATCGGTTGTCCTCCTAGTCTTGACTTGGCGCTAGGTTGTCATGCTTCACTCATGTTTAGATTTTTGCTAGTGTGACCACCTAGTTTGGAACTCATCATTAGTGAAATTTTTAAATGTGCTAAATAATTAAGATGCTAGCTTCTTTTCTTGCTATACATGTCTTTTTCTGGATTGAGGAATTTTTCTGTGGCATATTAGCACCTTTTGTATCTATTTTGGATAATTCTCAAAGCTTGCTAAAAATTGAAAAATTAAAAATGTCCATTCCACGTCATGCATACATGCTTATGCTTGATATTCATACACTGCATAGTCAAAGAGAGAGGCGTGAAGTCCCTTGATGACTATAGTGCCAAAGGGGGAGAGAAAGTTCATCATAATTTTGGCATATCCTTGCAAGATAGACGTGTGTACATTTAGTTTTGAGTAGAAATCAAATGCATAAGATCTATAGGAGTGAGGGGGAGTTCTAGAGACATTATTTTTGCCTGCACTTACATATTTGGCTTTTACTCCTTCAGACATTCACTTGGCCTGGTGCTTCTTTTATCTTTCCTTTGGCCAAGTGTGAATTCTTGCAACATCTTTATTTTCAAAAATTTCCAAACCAACTCCAATTTGATTGATTTGAGATGTTGGCAATATATTCATCAAATGGGAGATTGTAGAACCTAGATGGAGTTGTACTGCTTCTCTAGGTTTCAGATGATGAATACTTTGCCACATAGTTTGTTATTGGAGTTTAATGTTAGGTTGTAAGAATTCAATGTTCATGTTTGAAATGTGTATATCGGATGATCCGGCATTCTGATCGGAAGTTCTGATGTATTTCGGAAGATCCGATCTCGACTATGTTTTTAGCGCTCTAGAAAAACCGGAGTCTCCGATTTAATGATCGGTAAGTCCGATGTGTTTCGGATGTTCTGAGTTTGAATTCGGAACTTCGGACCTTCATCACCCGAAGCTCCGAGATCTGTGTGAACCAGATGGTCCGATGTGGTTCGGATGTTCCGAGGTTGATTTCGGAGGTTCGGACCTCCATCTCCGAAAGCTCCGAGGTCTGTGCGAACCGGATAGTCTGAGCCTGAAGTCGGAGGCTCCGACTTCCATTTCCGGAGGCTCTGAGTTCAGGTTCTAGATTCGACTGTGTGGAGTCAGAACTGAAGTCGAAGGCTCTGACTTTCATTTTCGGAATGACCGAGTTCATTGTCTAGACTTGACTTTCAGATCGTGTTTGGGAGAACCGGAGTTTCTGATCCACGAGCCGGATGTTCCGATAGTGAAAACATTTTGTCCAAGTGCTTTCTGTTGAATTAGAGTTTGGTCAATTTGTCTCCTGAAAAATTGATGGAATTGTTTTCTCGACTAACTTGGGTCAAGTAGAAAACTTGTGCTCGCAACCGGTTTGCTTGTCTACTAGTGTGCAGGGTTAACGAGTGCGACAGTGGTTCAGTCACGAGGATCGGCATGACGCCTGAAGGCGGAGATGTGATCAAGGTGGTGGCGACGACATCGGGCGGCTCAAGACAAAGCCTTTTCGGACATGGCAAAGTTGGAGACAAGACGTGAGGACCAAGTTGGTGTGAGGGCACTTTTGTACAAGTGCGGATTCCACCGAAGCAAAATCAAAGAAATCGTGGCGGTGACCAATGATGCGGTTTTGGATTACGCTTGCGGTGGTAGGAAGGTTTCAGGGTGGATAGGTGGTTCAGACGCTTTGGGATGTGTGCTGAGTGCCCTATGCCTTTAAGTGGGCTTTAAGACGCAAGTGGATAGGGGTATGTTCCTTCCACTATAAATAGGAGATGGTGGATTTGTGAAACCCTAACTTTTGGAAAATCCTTTGTAAGAGCTGCTCAAGAGAGCTTTGGCCTAAGTGGAGAGGCTTCTAAAACATCAAGAAAATCAATACAAAAAGAGTTCCAAGAAAAGAGTATGTGTTTTTGAGTTTCTCTCTTTTTCTCTCTTTGGATTTTTGTTTTCTTGCCTTTTCTCCTTTGAGACCTCTTGGATATGGCAAGCTAGTGATGTAAGATCATGTTAATGTTAACTCCATCCTAGTATACCCGAAGAATCTCTCATTCTTATCATGATTTCAGATCTATATGGGAAGAAAGACAAGTTCTTGGGGTTTTCAATTTTGATTCTCTTTGTGGTTTCAATCTTGTCTTTTGGGGGTTTGGAATATGTTGCTAGGATATGTGAGATAATTTCGTGTTAATTTCTTATCAACATATCTCACAAGGTCCCTAGGAATAGCTTCGTAAGTTGCTTGTCTACCACTATGCGAAATTTCGTTTAATTCTGCTGGGTAGATCAAAATCTGCGAATGATTTTATGTGTGATAGTCTGTTATTTTTGCCAATATCGGAAGCTCCGATTTCCTCGCTCCGGAAATTTCGATCCACATCGAAAGTTTTGATTTTTCCAGAGAGTTTAGAAATAGAGTCACTTCAGAACTTCCTGTAAAGTCGGAACTTCCGATATTTCAACTCCGGTACTTCTGATTTGTCTGGTTTGAGCTTCACTTACTTTGATTGCTTTTGTCGATGGTTTTTCGCTGCATTATTTTCGCTGCATTATCTGATTAGAATACTTTGCATTGTATTTTGTTTTTAGAAGAAAAATTTGAGACTGACATTCACCCCCCCTCTGTCGGAAGCCACTGATCCAACAATTTCAAATAAGTCAGACCTGGGATTCAAATTGTTTCGAGATTATACCTAGAATGGGATTCAAAATAGGACTCAGTCTACATGGCCCCATAGGGTGGTAGATTCTTAGGATTAGAGGACTAAAATCAGGAACTATCTTTGATAGCAACGTATAACATGAGCTATCAAGTGTCAATAATATGGTTAAACCATCGTTGAAAACTGAAACTCTTAAATAGTGGCGAGAAATATAACGTGAGCAAGTGCTACTACCATACGTAAGGTGGAGGAACATAACATGAGGTAGAGGCATGTACGTGCGTGCAATGCCACGCGCCATTATAGATAGTAATACATAACGTGGTAGCTTGTCGGATGCACCATTTACCTGTTGGTTGTTGAGTGCCAGTAATACGGTACGACCGTTACATTACGACAAATACAACATAAGCCAACAGATACCACCACATGGCAACAAAAATTCTAGAATGAGCCAACAAGTTTTTGTTATCCATCAATGTTCTAGTGTGAAAAACAATCTACAAAATATTAAAAATATTCTCTCAGCCCTTAGGCATTTATCATCTTTCTTGTTCTCATCTCAATTTTATTCTAAAACCGCGAACAGGAAACATAGTTATATTGTTGTTAGTTAGGGATTATAGAGGTTAACTAAAATAAGAAAATACAATAAAAGAATGATTGACGAGAAAAATACCTAAGTGGCGCCGGGTAAAAAATAAATAATGTTACACATTTTGAGGTATTCTAAAAAAAAGTCAAATATGTATGTTCGAATACAATGTGCACTTCTAAATTTTTTTTTGGAAAAAGTATCTATTTCCATCATGTTAAAAAGAAGTTACACATATAATTACTATATTAGTCATCCGTCCTCTTTTTTTTACAAGAAAATATATATTTCTCGTAAAAATTTATAAATAAATACAACATTCATAACTACGGATCCTTGTGCGGTTAGAAGGCTTAGAGAGGCTACAGGAAGTTAACCAAAAACCAAAGCGGCAACAATTTTTTTAAAAAGAGGAGCAGCAGGGCTAGTGCGAAGCAAACCGTCCGGTGCACCAGGGGCTTTCCTTCAAGTTGTTAGCGCTCCTGCCTGCCAAGGTCCACCAACAGAGACAGACAGACAGGCAGGCAGAGAGCTTCCTTCTTTTTCCACTCACGACGCCGACGGGGTCATCCAACTCACACCACCCTCCCCGCCCCCTTCTTCCATTCCACCGAACCACGTACGCGCGCCGCCTCCGAGGGATCCTTTCCGCATTCCCCCCGCCCCCGCCGCCGCCGTCGTCGCTGCTGCTGGACTGGCGTGGAGCGGAGATCCACCCGGAGGTAGGACTGGTTTCTTTGGTCCGTGACGAACCCTAACTTTGCCTGGATTGTTCCGGGAGTTTTGGTCTTCTTTTCTTTGCTGTGAGTGTGAGCAGTCTAATCCGAATCTTCCTTTCTTTCTCTCCAATCCCGTCCGGTTTTTCGCGGATTTGTGTTTTTTCTTTTTTTGCTACTTGGTGGAGGGAGTACTATTTATCAGCCAGCAGTTTATTTTTTCCAAGAAATTTTGGAGGGGTCGTTAGGTCTGCCCCTGCAGGCTGGATCTAGTGTTGGTTTATGCGAACTCTCCAGGGAATTTTTGTGCTCTTGGTCTGTGAGAGATTTGCCTGGATCTGCAGGCGCTGGCATTGCTGCGTGAGTAGAATGTGTTGTTGAAGCTTACCACTGTCTAGTGAGTAGAAGATGCAATCTCCAGGTTATAGGTTAATACATACATGCATGCTGGAGAAATAATCTTTGGAGGAGTAGAAAGAATATTCTCTTTTCAAGGGTTTGGTGGAGTGGATTGGAGGTTATACAATGTGTTGCTGCATTTCTTCTTGTAAACCATGCTGGCATGTACCTGCCTGCCAGGGTTCTTTGCTGGAGCTTTAAGCTATGCTTACTTTGAGATCTAATGGTGTCGGTGGCAAATTTGTTTGTTTATTCCGCTGCCTGCAACCCGCCGAAATCATTTGGAATACTCAGTCTTGCTTTTGATGTAACCATCGCTATCATTTTTTTTTCATGGGATGCTTTAGATTCTTGGGTGAGACTAGGATCTTCAGTGAGCCGTCTCCACGAATTCTGCATGTTTTCGGGGGCTTGTCTGTACTCTTTAGCTTCTTTTGGAGGTAATTAAGCATTACTTTATCGCAATAGTGCGCGTTACCCCTAAAATGTTGCTGAAACCTCAAATGGCGCTGCTAGATCAAAAGATGAAGTACCTTAGGCTTAAATGACTTGCTTGTGTCTGTTCTGGCTGTAATTTTGCGTACTTCGAGAATAAGACTCTTTGGTAAGGTTTGTAGTTTTACCCTGCTTAAAACTACAGCATGAACACAATTATTTAACTGCCTTTCCTCTGCCAGCTTTACTTACCCATTATTGCAAAAGTATATTTCCTGAATTGTGCCATTGTTTGACGTAATATGTTGATTTTACAACGGACTATTTTATGTACTTATGTGTAAAGAAAAACTTTAGTTCTAAATCTTTGTTTGTTGTTGTCAACATGATGCTTGCATGGTGTAAACATGGCAACATCCACGAATGGAATTTGCTAATTTACTTTTGCTTCATTTGGTAGGAGTTATTACCTAATTAATGACACTATGTTTTGCAAGTATTTGCGTTGGTCTAGCTTTATGATAGCTGTATTACCACTAGGCTCTAGCTATTAGCTAATATATATCCCTCCAAAGGAGGAAGTGTTGGACTATCAGCCAGTTGCCACCTTGAACTAGTTGAGCTGTTGCGATTTGTTGTGACTTGGTAGAATTCTGTGAGAATGTTCTTCGTCTAAAGGTCTGTTCCCAAGTCCCATCTTTAGTAATCCTTATGTGCTGGGTAATTCTGCCTTTTTCGAGTTTTTCTTATTCATATTTCATACATGTCGTTTTTAAATTGCTTCCTCTTAATGACATAACTCTGAATGTGATGTGCATATCCTTTTTGTAAGCCCAAATTGATGTAAGATGTGCTTTTTTCAGGTGCTGATGCAAGGTGTTGGTTGTATCTGAGAATGCCGGTGGTGTGTTCAAAAGCTTGGTAGTCTCGTTTCAATACACAATACAAGTACTTGGCCTTACTCTGGTGTCATAGTTGAATCTGTTGGTTCAGAACATGGGTTCTCGGTTTCCGTCCCACCAGTTAAGCAATGGGCTTTATGTCTCGGGGCGACCTGAGCAACCTAAGGAGAAGGCCCCGGTTATTTGCTCCGCAGCTATGCCATACACTGGGGGAGACATCAAGAAATCTGGAGAACTTGGCAAGATGTTTGATCTCCATGCTGAGAAGTCACGAAAATCTGGTCCTTTGGGTAATCAACCTTCAAGGAATACTTCATTTGGTGGCGCTGCTTCCAACTCAGGACCAGTTTTTTAATGCTGTTGGTCGATCCAACTACTCTGGTTCTATTTCATCATCTGTTCCTGGCGCTGGAGGTTCGGCAAGGGCAAAATCTAATTCTGGACCGCTCAATAAGCACGGAGAACCAATGAAGAAATCATCTGGCCCCCAGTCAGGAGGAGTGACCCCAATGGCTCGCCAGAATTCTGGCCCTCTACCTCCTATTCTTCCTACAACTGGGCTGATCACATCAGGACCTATCTCCTCTGGACCACTTAATTCATCGGGTGCTCCACGAAAAGTATCAGGCCCTCTTGATTCTAATGTATCTGTGAAGATGCGTGCCACCTCTTTTGCTCATAACCAGGCTGTTACAAATCTCAACGAGGAAGATGGCTACTCGATTAAGGCCAGTTTGCCAAAGCCAATACTCTGGGCGGTCATTCTGCTTTTTGTGATGGGGTTCATAGCAGGTGGCTTCATCCTTGGTGCTGTTCATAATCCGATTTTGCTGGTAGTTGTCGTGGTGATATTTGGGTTTGTTGCTGCACTCCTGATTTGGAACATTTGCTGGGGAACAAGAGGTGTGATTGGGTTTATCAGTCGCTATCCTGATGCTGATCTTAGAACGGCAAAAGATGGACAGTATGTGAAGGTTACTGGGGTATGTGTAATACCAGCTACCTTTTTGGACTTATCCTATTATTCTGCCTATCCGTTCCATCCTTCAATGTTTTGCATTTAGTTTCTCTTCTGCGTGCTACCGTTAGAAGTAATTCTCAAATTACATTGTTTCTCGGTGGCTCATGTGACAAGACGTGTTATCGTCATATCTTGCCAGTTGTGTCACAGTGTTTTTCTGAGTTGCTTTGTTAACTTGCAGTATTAGTAATACCACCAACTGTTTCAGTATTAAGGTGATTAATACATAGGTTTGACAAAATACTTTAGATGGTTTTCAACTTTGGATGCAGAGAACACAAAGGGCTCCTCTACTCTTATAGTTCTGATGAGTATCATGGGCAGATAACATAATATAATACACATAAGATTGACATGTTGTTTTCCTAGTACAAGGACTTGAGATCAATGTGGCATCTTGTAATCTAATAATTTCTCGAGAATTTTTTCTTTTTGTAGTTAGATTACAGTTACAACTGATTTAGTAGTAGCACTTCTGTATCCAGTAGTAGCCAGTCCTCATTTATCATATTGAACTTCACAGGTTGTTACTTGTGGAAATTTCCCCCTTGAGTCCTCATTTCAAAGGGTTCGAAGATGTGTTTACACTTCGACCTGCTTGTATGAGTATAGGGGTTGGGACTCAAAAGCTGCTAACACTCAGCATCGCCGATTTACCTGGGGACTACGGTCAATGGAGGTGAGCTTCGTACTAGCTGAAAATTATGTCAAGAAGATGTGGATCTCTCAATGAGCTAGTGTCCTACAATTATGAGATACTATAAAGATTTAATTGATGAATCCCAACTATTGCCATTCTTATCACCTTAATCATGTCTCATCTTACATTTTCCTTTTCTTTGCAACAATTGCAGCGACATGCAGTTGATTTCTACATCTCTGATTTCCAATCTGGGCTGCGAGCATTGGTCAAAACAGGATATGGGGCACGGCTGACCCCGTATATTGATGAATCTGTTATTATTGACGTAAACCCAGAAAACAAGGACATGTCCCCTGAATTTCTGAGATGGCTACGGGATCGAAATCTCTCAAGTGATGATCGGATAATGCGCCTAAAAGAAGGGTACTATTATTTATTTGTTCTGGTTTTTGCATCTGGAACGCATGAGCATGGAGACATTGCAGTCACAGCCTTTCAAATATAATTATCCATTTCATTTGAGATAGCCGTTTACACTGCAGATACATCAAGGAGGGAAGCACTGTGAGTGTTATCGGGGTTGTTCAAAGGAACGACAATGTGCCGATGATTGTTCCGCCCCCTGAACCCCTCTCCACTGGCTGCCAGTGGGCCAAGTGCATCCTCCCAACTAGCCTTGATGGACTAGTCTTGAGATGCGAAGATACATCAAACGCCGATGTAATACCAGTTTAGCTAGCTAGCTTCGTTCTGGCAGTTCATTGGGAAAAAAGAAAAATGCATGTCAAAATATTTGACTTTGGATTTGTTTTGTGGGATGTTAGGATTAAAAAATGTGCAAATGCAGGGTGTGATTATGGTTAAGTACAATATCGGTGGGTGGTCAGTTACTCGGGGCTTGATTGTGTAGTATTTTTATGTATGTTGCTCTTTTTTTTTGTTGACCTGTAACATGGATGGCTTGAGTACCATAGAGTTGTTTGGAGTTTTAGTGGAATCAAGTTCATATTTTTTTTTGGGGGGTTGGTTGGGGGGGGCTGTAGAGTTCCAGCAATATCATAAAACATTCCTCCAACTCCCCTTTATGTATCTGTTCTATACATAATTCCATCTCATGGTAAGTATATTTTCATCAAGGATGGAAATTTGTCAAGGTATTTTCTCCAGGTTTTGTTATGTATGTGGCTTTTGATCTTGCAAGATATGATTGGGTGAATATGCTTACACGAGCAGACAACTTCCACTTTATTCTCTGTTTCAAAGGACATTCCCTGTCTGTTGGTTGTAAGAAACTCCTGTCATATTAACCTGCCGTTTGGCTGCCATGTGAAGTAGTTGCTCACGCGGCATAGTCGCATTTTCCTTTTTCCAGACGAAAATAACCTTCCAAAGACAAAAGGAGGGTATTACATACCAAGGAAATTTTGCAACACCTGTTCACAATATATGGGGTTTTGTTGTGAAATCTGGTAACTAAATTCTGTACGTTTTTGCTCAACAAAATATAGCCTTTTTTATTTGAAAATTAATTATCTTAGCTGTCCGTTTTCCTCTAAAATCCATGAAGGGTATACGGCATTGAGTTCTGTTCAAAGAGGCAAGGCACCTGCTATTTTGTAGAACTTGCTGGATGTCTACGTTACAAAGGAAGTAATTAAAACAAGGCGGCGACTAGGCGTCGCCCGAGCGATTGATTCAACTGATCGGCCTGCCAGCCGTCCGATTCCAGGTCACGCGGCCGTTGGATGCCTTACCTGCCTCCACCGAAAACTCCGCCGCATCCTTTTGTGTTGCATCGCAACAAATCCCCTTTGGGGCTTCCGACGGGGGCGCAGCGTATCTCGCCACCCCCCATGCTCGTCGCCCCCGAATCTCGTCGGGGATCTCGTCGGAGCACTAGCGTGACGCTTCCACAGAACTCCGCAACAAAATCCATCGCATCCTGCTCTGTTTCATCGCAACAAATTCGCCGATCCTACTCTGTTGCTTCGCTCGCCACCCCCACGCTCGCCACATGAATCTTGCCGGCCACCTCGTTGGAGCGCCGGCGCGACGGCTACAAACACATGCCATGGCGCATCTCGTCCACAACATAGAAGCTCCTCCAAAAGGCAGCCCGTTGTACTGATCCCTTCCACCGGTTGTTGCGAGCTCCTCTACTGACCACCTCCTCATCGGCGTGCACTCTCCAATCCACCACAAACCAGAGGGCGAATGCTGCAACCAGCTGTGGAACTATACCTCAATCCACCGGTTGTGTTTGGCGATGTACCTCAAATAAGCTCCAGCCCAATGAATTTGGTAAGCTTCTGTAACCCTAAACCTAAACCATGTTGCATGCAATTTTTCGATTTTGATTGTGATTGGTTGCAACATTGGTGACGATGCTATAACATTTGTGATTGTGATTCGTTGCAACATTTGTGATTGGTGACAAATTTGTCCATGATAGTGATTTTGTAGCACAAGGGGAAAAAAGAAGATACATTTGTGTTTCTTGCCTCAATTGTCATTGTAGCAAAATAACTTTGTATTTTTGCAACATAATGGTGGTGAAGAAATCTACATGATAGCTATTTGTGTTAGAATAAAAAGAAGAGGATTAAATATGAGTTGCTTTTATAGTATTTTTTGCATTATGTATACTGTCATTGCAGTATAGTGAAAAATGTGTTTATTGTGTCAACTCTTGATGTTTGTTTGGTTTTTCACCCAGGATGGTGACGATGCTGCATCAAACGGCAACCCGGTGAATGTATCTTTTAGCAATGGTGTGGATGGACAAAGTGCGTCAGGTGGCAGTGACATGGATGTTGGAGGTGACATTGATGATGATGCTGTTTCGTCGCAGCCAGTAGTGCCGTTTGTTGGGATGACCTTTGACACAATCGAAGATGCCCAAAGGGTCTATTATGAGTATGCTTTCAAGTTAGGCTTTGGCACGAGAATTTTGAGCTCGAAAAACAGCCAGAAGAGAGGTCCACCAGTTTTAATCAAGAGAGTCTTTGAGTGTGTGCATGCAAGAAAAACACCTGATAATAGTGCGTCGACGAGTACCTCAGAAAGTGCTGCGACGGCAGATCGGGCAAGCAGCAAGCAAGCTGGTGTTGTGAAGGACATGTGCGTCACAAGACAGCGAAACAGGATGTTGCGGCATGATTGCAAGGGGCATATGGTGGTTGGCATTAGAAAAGGAAACTGGACTGTGATTGTTTTCAGTGAGCAGCATACACACCCGATGGTGCAGCAAGTTGGATGTCGTAGGTTCTACTGTTCTCACCGCAAGGTTCCGAAGGAGGACTACCAGTTCCTTGAGACATTGCACAAACGTAACATTTCAACTTCTCACATCATGGTTGTGTTGGGGGACATGCTTGGTGGTATCAGGAACTTGTCTTACACCAAAAGGGATGTTGTGAACATAAGGACACACTTGAGGAAAGGCCTGACGTGGCGAGACATGGCGGTTACAATTGAGTATTTCCAGAAGAGGCAGGCGGAAAGCCCGCACTTCTACTATGCCACACAAATTGATGAGGAGCAAGCAGTGTGGAGCTCTTTTCTGGGTGGATGGAAGGACAAGGGCATTGTATCAAAAGTTCAGAGATTGTGTTTTCTTTGACACCACTTTTTACACCAATCGATATAACATGCCCTTTGCACCAATTGTGGGGATAAATAATCACATGCAGACAATACTTTTGGGCTGCGCGTTGCTACCAGATGAAAAAATCGATACGTTCAAATGGGTTTTCCAACAATGGATGTTGGCGATGAACAACGAGCACCCAATCTCGCTCATGACAGATCAGGATCAAGCGATGAAAGCGGCGATATTAGAAGTGTTTCCTGAAACAAAACACAGATGTTGCAAGTGGCATGTGTTGCGGAAGGCGCAAGAAAAGTTGGGTAGATTGTTCAACACAAGGCAGGGATTCTCAGACGCCTTCTACTCTTGCATCAATGATTCAGATACAATTGAGGAATTTAAAAACTCTTGGCAACACATGCTGCAATGGTACGATCTGGCCCAAAACACCTATCTGAAGAACATGTGGCATAGTAGGGAGAGCTGGGCGCCGGCGTACTTCAGGAAAAAATTCTTCCCATTCACAAGCACAACAGGCAGATCTGAGGGTCTAAACTCATATTTGAAAAAGTTGATCCACCCGCAAGACTCTGTGTGGACATTTGTCCAGCAATATGAGTATATACAAGAGACGATGCTTGATCATGAGGATAATCCTAGGTTTAAAGACGAGACCACAAGGCCACCACTTTGGGGAGGGTAAGCACTTTTCTGTATTTTTGTTTCCTAGTGATTACAGAATATTTATCCCTTGCAGCATGCTTGCAACATTTCCACTATGTTAATGCAACAAATCCTAACATTGTTTGTAATAAAAATGTTGTGTAGTTACAACATTGAGAAACAGGGGTCTGAATTCTACACAAGGGGAGTGTTTGACAGGTTTCAGAAATTGGTGTCTGCTTCTACAGGGTTTATCATCAACCAAGCTGGAGGGGAAGGTCTGGTTTTTAAGCTTGTTGCGAGCAATGGGATGAAGCCAAAGACATATAGGGTGCGTGCTGTTATTGCAGACAACACATTTTCGTGCAGCTGCAATATGTTTGAGATGGATGGATTGCTATGTTCCAATATCATCAGACTTATGGTTCACTTGAATGTGCAAGAAATCCCAGAAAAGTACATGCTTGAAAGGTGTCCATAATGGCAACGACGAGTGTACCGAGCACGGGTCAGCCTATGAAATTTGCTATCCCCATGACAAATACTTTGAGATACAATGCCTTGTGCCTCGGATGCATGTTTTGACGAAGAAACATACCGTATAGTCTCAAATGCAATTGATCAGTTAAGGATTGTGGTTGCTGGTGCAAAGAAAGGAGTGGATGGTAGTAGACAACTAGAAGAACAAGCTTCAGCTTCATGCACGTTGCAAAACCCGCCAAGGTCAGCCAAGAAAGGACGTCCATAGGAGAAGTCAAAAAGAAAAAAGCCTCTAGTTGAGTTATGACAAGAAGAGAGCAAGAAGAAGGTGGGGAAAAGCAAGGTCAAGTGTTCATATTGCAATGAAAATATGCACAATGTCCAGACTTGTCGGTACTTGAAGGCTGCGATGGAAAGAGATGCTGAGTTAGCTGAAAAGGAACAGGAAGAAATGGAGCTAAAAACTCTAGACCACCTCCTATGGTTGCAGTTTGCAGCATGTTCAAACAAAGGTTACAACATGTAAGATAAATTGTTACTCCATACAACATATTCAAACAAAGGTTACAACATGTGCGATGAATGGTTGCAAATTTTAAATTGTGTGGTTGAAGCATGTGAAAGTGTCATATGCAGGATGGCATGTCTTTTATTGTGACCTAACATTTTCCACTGTGATTGCAGCATGAAAGTTAGCATGCATGAGGTTGCAGCATGTTCAAACAAAGGTTGAAACATGTAAGATGAGTAGTTGCAGCATGTTGAGACAAATGTTACAACATGTATGATGAATGACTGCAAAATTTAAATTGTGTGCTTGAAGTAGGTTGCAGCATGTTCAAACAAAGATTGAAATATGTAAAATGAGTGGTTGCAGCATATTCAAACAAAGGTCACAACATGCAAGATGAATGGTTTCAAAATTGAAATTGTGTGGTTACAATGATGTTGCAGCATATTCAAATAAAAGTTGAAACATGTAAGATGAGTTGTTGCAGCATATTTAAATAAAGGTTGCAACATGCAGGATGAATGGTTTCAAAATTGAAATTGTGTGGTTGCAATGATGTTGCAGCATGTTCAAACAAAGGTTGAAACATGTAAGATGAGTGGTTGCAGCATGTTCAAACAAATGTTACAACATGTACGATGAATGGTTGTAAAATTTAAATTGTGTGGTTGCAGCAGTTTGCAGCATGTTCAAACAAAGATTGCAACATTAAAAATGAATGATTGCAGCATGTTTAGACAAAGGTTACAACATTTACGATGAATGGCTGCAAAATTTAAATTGTGTGCTTGAAGCAGGTTGCAGCATGTTCAAACAAAGGTTGAAACATGTAAGATGAGTGGTTGCAGCATGTTCAAAGAAATGTTACAACATGCAAGATGAATGGTTTCAAAAATAAAATTGTGTGGTTGCAGTAGTTTGCAGCATGTTCAAACAAAGGTTGCAACATTAAAGATGAATGATTGCAGCATGTTCAGACAAAGGTTACAACATGTACGATGAATGGCTGTAAAATTTAAATTATTGCAGCATGTTCAAACAAAGGTTACAACATGTATGATGAATGGTTGCAGCATGTTCAAACAAAGGTTACAACATGTACGATGAATGATTTCAAAATTAAAATTGTGTGGTTATAGCATGTAAAAGTGTCAAATGCAGGATGGCATGTGTTTTATTGTGACCTAACAACTGAATGGTTGCAACATTACAGTACAAGAGAAGGAAATCGTATGAATTCAAAAATCATAAGACCGTTACAAGTAGCAAAGTATGCCACTGAGAAATATTACTTACAAAAGAATCCATGACTAAAAAAACTACTAAATCCATGACCATTGTACTTACAAAAGTATCCACCAAACCTTGTTCAAATCATTCAAGCAAGCATCCAACAATTCCAAAAGACAAAAATGAGTGATATATTTACACACCATGAGTTATTTTTTTGCTACCATAACATCTGTCAAAAAATCTACAGCCCTGAATTCTATTAGTTAGTCATGAAACTTCACTTCTTTCCCTTGAGTACCCATGATGAGTCGACAGAATTAAAAGGGTGGGAGATGAGGCTTGCTGCGATGACTTTGCGATAATTTGTGATGGTATCCTGAAGACAAAAATAAGTGGAGAAAAAAGCAATGTAAACAGAACACAACATTGATCAAAGAAGGAAGTAAAATATATTAATTCACCTTTTCAAACATCTTCATGATCTTCCCATCCCAATTCTCCATATATAGCATTGTGAAGAAGCCGCAATCAAACCTTTGCAACAAAAAAGAAAATATGGTTGCAGCATGAAAGTTAGCATGTATGAGGTTGCAGCATGAAACAACCTGAGTGAAAGAAACATCTAAAAGCATTGTACTTACAAAAGAATCAACCTGAGTGACATGAAATCACATAACCATTGTATTTACTAACGCATCCAACAAACCATGTAATCAACAACCATGGTATGGTTTTTGAGTAAAAAAGAAACAAACATGAAAACTAAGAAATAGACTTACAAAATGTTTTGTTGGGGATACCCAACGGGTGTGACGCATTGAAAAGATATTATGTCCAACTTGAAAGCATTTGCCTCAGTTACGATGGACACAAAGTTGGTGACCTATGTAATTACATACATGGGTGCACACGAAAATATTTAAAAGGAAGGGGAAAAAAGTAGGACAATTGCACAAGTTGCTAACCAAGTTGTTCGCTGCATCACGCACAATACTGTCATCGCTGCTCTTAATGGAGTCAAATATGTTAATTTGCTTGTGCAGCAGATTTATGCAGCAAAGAATCCAGTACTTGTTGCGAACAATTGGGAAGAAGAGCTGCCATATAAAAATGGTTGCAGCATAAAACAGAGATGTTTGCAGCATTAGAGTTGTGGAGTTGTCATATAATAATATGCAGAAAAAATAGTTGAAACATAGAAACTAACTAGATCAGCTTTGGCAAGTTTGTACCTCCACCAAACCTTGTTGAAATTATTCAAGCAAGTACTGGTTTTGAATTGTGTTGGATCCTCAATTAGTTGTCCCTAGATCAAAACGGAAAACAATATGACACAAAAGACAAGAAACAAGCAGGAAATGGAAGTAATGAATGGTTGACCACCAACAAACAAAAATAGTTGATTGAAAAATTCTTACTATCATTATCTGAGAAAATACAAACTTTTTGCAACCGCGCTTTTTTTGTATCAGAAAGTTGTGCTCCCATATTGAAGCTCTCGGTATAAAGGTACATAACCTCATTGTCCATCTGGCCACGGGGCTTGAGGGATGTTTAGAATTTCTCATACGACACAAAGAAACCCCCAATGTTGACAAAAGGACGCCTGCACAAAGCAGACATATAAAAAAGCCCGCTGTTAGACGGTTGTAACATTACTATGTTGTGGTAGCAACATAGACTCAGTGCTTATGCAACAACAAACAAAATGAATGGTGTGTGAGCAGAAGAAAGTCTCACGGTTCCTCATTCTTCTTGGGCCTTGTGGTGATGCATTTATGCAAAATGTACTTCTTGTAGATGTCGTCCATTTCCTCATTTACTTTGATCTTTTTCAGCTTGGGTGCACTGTCCAATTGCTTGGCACGCCTCTTGTGCCTAGTTTTCTTCTCATGGGTGCTTTGACTGATGCTCACATCAATGTGGGACATCTCACCACCTTAAAAAAAGAAGCTAAGAAGGCTAGGGCATCTCAGCATTAAAAAAGGATGAAAAGCTGCTGCAAAAATAAAGATACCTGCAGGACCCGCTGATTGAGATGGGATTGGAGAAAGAGGTGCTGCACTGTTGTGGTCCGGGCTAGGCTCGCTACTATAGCTTGAGCCAGAAGGCTTGTCAGAGAAATATGGGAAGAGATCAAAGCTAGGGCAATCTTCATCATCCCACATGCCGGCTGGAAGACTTCTGGGCGCTCCGCAATACATAGCTGGACTCCGTGGTGACCCTGCATCCTTGCTTGTTTCATCATTCTCAATGCCTAAGTCTGCTAGCTTGACCACAACCTCTCTGACAATGCTCCCATTGCCCCCGGTGCTGCGATCCTCTCCAACCTTGTTGCCACCAACATCATCATCAACACCAGTCGGGGCAGTGGCATTTGACGCACCCTCATCTTGGGCAGGCACACTTGACCGACCCTCTCCCGGGGTAGCCGCTATGATGCTAGTTGGAACTGCAGTAGAGTGGACATCGCTCAATGATGCTGCCATCCGACTTGAATGGATTGTTTTGAGCATCTGTCCAAAAGTCTAGCGCCCCATCGACCTCTTGAACATAAATCTGTTTGTGCTTGTCATAAAGCGGCTTCAAGTGTTCCGGCACATGTTGCAGAGAAGGTGTGAAAATTGCAACAATGGTTAAATGCATATGCAACAATACCCCATTGCAACAAACAACAAGCTAAACTAATGCAACATGTAAAAAAAATTATGCAGCAAGCAGAAACCTGTAATGCAAACAAATGCTAAAACACCCCATGCAGCAATGCCATTGCAACAAGCAGAAACATAGACATCTAATGATACATTGAACAAGAATAAAACCAAAAAGTAGGACATACATCATAAACTAAAGAAAAAAGGAAAATTTTACCCCAAGGTGTTGGCTGGTGGGTAACGACTGTTGAAGCCAATCATCCAACGACGCGGATGCGTGGACTTCATACTTATCATTCGCTGGTTCTTGAGCACGTGCTTTGACATATGGCGTCTTGGAGAACTCACGGAACTGCAAGCAAAAAGAGCACCCACCAAGTATTATTTCATTAACTATGTACGTAGAAAAAAAAGAGATGGGAAAACATAGAATTACAAGACGCTTCCAAAAAGCCACTGTGTTGAGGACAAGCTTGTTCTTGTCATTCGCAATGACGAACTCAAAGTCGGTGTCGCAAACGAAACAAGCTCGGGGCAGTGAGTAGTTGATCGCATGCTCATTTGCGCGCAGCGACGGGAAATCCAGATGATCCATATAAATGGTCTGCACAAACAATGAAAAAGAAACAAATAATCAGCACATGTGTAACAAAAAAAAGAAGTTGCTCAAAAGGAAAAGAAAATACATACCATAAGTAACGGTAGGAATCCGCCGATAGAAAACCCTACCGCCTTGTTAGCCTTCTTCTCCTGGAACTCTGTAACCTCTTTCATCACGTTATCCAAGATGTGCTCATCCCAAGCAAACTCATGGACTCTATCCATGTCAACTAAACTAGCTAAATACTCCAAGGGCACCATATTGCCGCCGCCGGGGCATAAGACTGTTGCCAATGCAACAAGGATGAATGTCCTTTTGACAACGACATCATCTTGCTCTGACTCCAATAGACTGATAGCCTTTGCAATTCGTGCCCTGTCCCCAACTCTGTACATGTTACGAAGATCGGAGTGAGCCGTCCTACTAAGCAACTGAACTGGCCTATCACTCGATGGGACACCGATGACCTTTTGAACAATTTCCTTTGTGAACAAAATTGACTTGTTGCGCAACCTGAACTCACGAAGCTTCGGATTGATCTGCATCACAACCCATTCAACCAAGGCATTGGGCACAAAGAAAGGCGCAATCCGGAGAAGATCTCCAAACCCGCAATTCAGAACAAGCCCTCTCTTGTGTGCGTCCTACTTTTTTCCACCACTTCATGCAACCTTTTTGCTGAAAAACATTGCCCAAAGCAAGCCATGTTTGCAACTGAAAAATGAACAACACAAAAAGGTAAAAATGTTGCAATAGACTAGATGCTCTTATGCAGCAAAAAAACCTACTCTTGCATCCACTAAACACCTTCCTAAAACATTAAAAAAACTCGATTACCCATGACCAAATCATGGCTAAACATGGTCCTTATCAATCATCAACAAATTAATCGTGTAGGGCTATCCCTAGCATGGGTGCCATTGCCACAACCGCAAAAAAGGAAAGCTGCAACAAATGTAATTTGCTTCCACACTCAATCCGTCCCCAATAATAAGCTAGTAATCACTTCGCTACAACAATCTAATACTTGCGCTACACATGTAATCGCCCGGGGGGGGGGAGGGTGACGATGACATGGCACCCGGGTATCATCAAGGCGGACGAATCAGACCCTTTGGACATAGGGTGGACCGGGCCGACTACTCGGAGTCCGACTCCTGCACGGGGGCGCCTCATCGACTTGGAGTACAAGACAGAGATAAGCATACATCCGGCAATCCCGGATTTGGTTGTAACTAATTAGGTAACCAATCTGTTAACTGATCTGGACCTTTGTAACCCTACCCCGGTCGCCTATATAAGGCCTGGTAAGGATCCTCCGATTGGTAAGGTTTTTAGTATCTTCTCATACACACACTACAAGAAATCCGTTAATCCATGACGGTTTTCTCGTGACGTTTCCATAAATTGTCACAGATATTCCTGAGGTGCAGCAGGCTTAATGTGACGGTGGTGTATTTATGACGGACAGACATGACCGTCATAGTTGTGAGATACTAATCCGTCACAGATAGGGCGGGAAGATAGAAAATATTGGGCGGGAGAGGCGGGCTGACAGGCGGGAGAGGCGGGCTTGGGCGGGACAACACACGCGGGAGATAAAAATCATTCTCTCCTCACCCCTAGCTATCTATTCGCCTCCCCCCCACTGCCCCCCACCCCCGCCGCCTCCCCCCACTCCACCCTCACCCCCATCCCCGCCGCCTCCCCCCACTCCACCCTCACCCCCACCCCCACCGCCTCCCCCCACTCCACCCTCACCCCCATCCCCGCCGCCTCCCCCCACTCCGGTTGCCTGCGCTCCTCTCGGGCCTCGCCGCCTCCCCCCTCGGGTTGCTCCGCCGGCCCACTCGGGCCCCCATCACCGGCTGCTTACTCCCACTCGGCGTCGCTCCCCTCTGCCTCCGGTTGAGCGCCGCCATCCTCGGGTGACTACGCCGCCGCCAGGGGCCTGCCGTACCCCTAGTCGCCCTCGGCCGCCGCCCCCTTGGCGCTGCTCCGCTCGGCGCCACTCCGCCGGACGGTGGCGGAGTTGGCCGCCACCACAACCGTGGTGGTGGCGCCACTCCCAGGTAAGTCTCCTCCTTCTTCTTCCTTTCTGATTCTATTTCCCCCAATTCCCCAGTTCTAGGGTTTCTCCATTCTGGCTCGATTTCTTGGAATTGGTAAGTTTTGGCTTAATTCAAAACCTGATTAGGCATTGGGTTGACTGGTTATAGAGCTTGCATGGGTAATCGTCTGATTTCTTGCACGGTAGGCATGAGTATAAACTCTTGCCATTTGTTCCTGCCGTGCCCCAATGTCTACTACTCTTATGTCTGTGGCCAATGTTTGTTAATAAAAAGAACCGGTACTTTATTTTGCTCTGTTAGCCTGATCAACTCTGCATTTATTTATATATACGTCAATGCCATCATTTTTTTTGATATGCCCCTAAGCCTAAGAACAGATGTTACATTGGGCTTTAGCTGAGTATACCAACTCACTTTGTATATAACCAAGAGTACACAATCTGCTATACTCTAATGTTTACTTTACCTACGACTAGCTAATTTGCCAGCATGATCTGATATTTAGCATGCAGTTCATTTAGGTTCATTTAAGTTATACCATGCAGTTATGTTTTAGTTTATTTGAGGCTTATTGCTCCCCTGTAATAATATGTTTGCCTTTGATCAAACTTTGACCCAAGAAACAGCACTTCAGTTCATTTAGGTTCATGAAGCTCTATTTTAAGTCTATTAGTGTAGATACGTTCTCTTCCTATCACTGTTTTTGTCCTTGGGTATATTCGTAACTGAACCTCTACAGAGTATAAACATGAACTCAGCTTTATACTAATGTTGGCTTACTACACTGGAAGCTAGTGTATGAATTTATTTGTCACTGAAGAATAGATTGCTAGCTTGGTCTTAATCGTTTTCTGCTTCCTATATGAATGCATTATCAGCTATTTAACTGAAGGAGCAGGTACTAACATTTGGTCATTAGCCAACTAATGTCCATGCTGATTTCTGAAGGAGCAGGTACTTTTTCCATTCTCTGTTGATGTTTTACCTAGCACTGAAAAGAACTACTACACCTGGTCTTAGCCTCCCTCACTTGTCCCTTATACATTTTATGATTAAGTTTGGTAATGCCCAGCTGTGATAAGAACATACTACTTCTTGCTCCTAGTTTAACTTACTTCTTGCTCGCATATGCATTGGCTATGGGTCTGAGAAAACAAATGTTATGCTTGATCTTGGCTAAGTGTCTTCTGCACCTAAGCATGTGTATATAAATATTGGTTATTAGACTGAAGAACAGCTGCTACACCTGATTATGGTTGTTGTTCATATCCTGATTCTTTGCTATGCTATTATGATGTTTAGCATTTTAAAGAAGATTAATAAGAATGGATACTACTGAAATGGTTAAGGCTATGCTGTTAGTTAGGATTCTTGAATTATTAAACTACCGATAGAGGTATGTTATAGAAATGCTGACTTAAGACTCTGGTTTAGCTGCTAACAAAAGGTGTTGACGATTATCTATATCTTGCCATCACTTGCTCATGAATCATTAATAAATTATGTTTAGGTGATGATGCTTATAACATTGTTTTGAAATACTGAATTCACTAAGTTGATGATATAAGTATACTGGTTGGGCACTAATCTAGACCATTTGGTGATATGACGAGAGTGGTATTGCAATGATTTCCTTGTAGTTCTAGTACTCTAGTCCATTTACCTATCAAGAAAATTCTTCATGTATATCAGCCCCTTTGAACTGATACAACAGATTCTATACTTTATTTAGTCTGCTCATTGTTGTGATGCTTTATCAGAGAAGAGTTTGGGAAATGGTGATAAGAACAGATAACCCACTTGTTTCTAGCTTAAGCACCTAATTCGGTTCTGAATTTACTGTTGTAAATTAACTAGGGTATGGGTACTACACTTGATTGGTTCATTGACCATTAGCTAAATCTATGCTGTTATTGGGGTTTGAATACTTAATGGTATAACTGACAAGGATATATGCACTATGCGCGTATGTATGTGTTTGAAGTATTTACATTGATGAAGAACAGATGCCACTCTTATCTTATTTTCCATTTTGCTGTGCCCCAACTTAAGAACTAGATTTGAGAGAAGTATCATTTTTTGGATAAGAACATATACTGCACTTGATTCTGGCTGATTTGGTCTATTTGTTTCATAATTCTTTCATTCATATTTATATATTTATGTCCATCTACTGAACTGAAAGGACAGATATTTCATTTGGTTTAGTTCCATTTTATAATAGTTTGATCTGAGAAGAATTTAAAGAAGATTAATTTCTGATAAGAACAGATTCTATATTTGATCTTGGTTAATTTATTCAGGTGCTTTTAAATCTGAAGCATTTGGTATCAGTTTCTATGTGTATGTAGTTTACATACATGTTTTTCGACAACTGATAAGAACAAGTTGCTGCCATGATGTCTATTCGGTTGCCTTAACATATATATAGAGATGTTTTTTTTTGAAACTTGAGAAAGGTGCTAAGAAACCTGATAAGAACAGATTTTCTATACATGTTAAACCTAGATTAGCTGGATGATTACATGAAAGCTAATTCAGCTTAACAAACTCATGGTTGCCTAATTCACGGAGATTAGTCTGAACACAGATTGACTTATGGAACTCAATGGATTGATGCCTCGATTGGTTGCCTATTGCTGCCTTCATTTAGTTGCCTAAAGTTGGTTCACATGTTGCCTTAAAACTCTGGTGCCTTGAAAAGAATTGTTCCATAGGTCAATACTGTTCTTATTGAATTTAGAATTAGTTCTCTAGGTTCAGAAGGCTGATCTCCAAAATAAAACATTGCATCTCCCCAGGAGATGCAAACATTTTAATCCTAACCAAAATACCCTTTTGTAGCTCCTTTTCTTTGTTCAGGTTGGAGAATCAAGAATTGGAGAAGATGATGAAAAAAAAGGACTAAAGAGAAGAATGAAGACATTAACTTGATTTCTTTTTATTGTAGATATTTTGTAATACTCATAGTTTGTAATATTGAACCCTTTGTAAATCAAAATTATGAACTCCCGTATTTGTATTCGAATTTATGAGTATTCCTCTTTGAATTGATTTGTATTACTCATGTATATATGTACATATATATATATGTGAATTGTTTATCAGATGTACATGTGTGCGATATGAATAAATTTTTTTAAAATTTCTCTCAAATCGATATGCATGAATGACATGTTTGACTGCCATGTCAGATCCACGTAGATGCCACGTCAGATCCACGTAGATGCCACGTCATGTAAATCCGTGACGGTTTAGTCCGTCACAGAGTTCCGGGCTTGGAGATCCACGTAGATGCCACGTAGATGCCACGTAGGGCCAAGGGGACTGATCTATGACAGTTTACGACCGTCACGGATTGGAGAACATCTGTGACGGTATGGGGAAACCGTCATGGAAGGTGCCGCGGTCAATCTATGACGCGATATACATGACGGATTTTATAATCGTCACGGATGCAAATCCGTGACGGTTTTGAACACATCTGTGACGGTTTCAAACCGTCATGGATTAACGGGTTTCTTGTAGTGACATAGCTCAAGCAACCTCGAGATCAGTTCTCAAGGGCTTGCGGCACTCGGGATTCCAGCTATACTAGCCGCCAAACACAGGACGTAGGGTATTACCTCTCCGCGAGGGCCTGAACCTGTCTAAATTCTGTCTCCCGTGTGCACCCATCTGGATTTGCTGTGCTCACACCGCCCCATATTCAGTATTGCCAGAATAATACTCCGACAGTTGGCGCGCCAGGTAGGGGAGGTGCGCATAGATTCATCTACATGAGTCTGGATGGGTTCCGCCAACAACAACGGCGTTTTCGTCCCAGGAAGCATCATGAGACTTGCTTCCTTGGACGTTGTTCCGGATCCTGGACAGCTTTTCTGATTCGGAAAACTAAACTTCATTGCCGACAAGGTCGGCAAGCTTCACCTCTGCTACTCGACAACCCATCGATCGGTGGAGGCTTCACCAACTTCTTTGCTCGGATTCACCCCCGAGTCCACGGCTTCAGCTCCTCTCCCTAGGGACGAGGCTATGCCGAAATCGGATCTGTTGTTCGCGCACGGGTTTTCACTCGTCGAACAAAGGTCCCGACTGGTTGGTGCTATCGATTCTCTCCTTCCCGTCGTCGAGTATAACTCGGACGAGTACGAGAGCTCGGACAGTCACCACCCATCCCGGGAGGTCTTCATGGCCAACCCCGACTCGCTGGACAACGACGGCGATCGATCAGTTCCCATCGTGGAGCAAACGCCGACTGAGCTTGAAGCCACTCGACTCCGTCTCCTCGCCAAGGAAGAGGAGTTGATTGAGCAGCAGATCAGGCTCGCTCGTCAACGCGATGAGCAACTACGCAACGATGACATGAGGGCTCGAGGACGCCAAGTCCATAACGAATTCTGCATGCGTGAAAGGGACGGGGTTCCAATATTCCTGCTTCGTAGTCACAACATCGTCGCTGCCACGATGGCGGCACGCGCCATTAATGTCCCTGAGGGCACCCCGGGACATGACGAACTCTGGCGACTCCGCATTCTGCTAGAAGAAACAGCTCTTCAACAGGCCGAAGTCTCTGGGGACCACGCGCGCTCTTCAGCAAGTGCTAGGAGTCGGCGCTCTTCACCTCCAAGAAGCCCCCCAGCCGCGGAGCGCCACCGAGCAAACCCTGACCGTCATCAGCCGGCTGGAGCGGTTCACAACCAACTCGGGCCTAATTGTGATGCACGGGGCACCATAGCTGCACAGAATCGTGCCCGTCAGGACGCGGACAAAAAACGCTCGCCGAGCCGGGTCGGTCCACAGCCGACTTGGATCGGACCGTGAGGCGCGGAACCCTGCTGACGTCAGACGGATCACTCATCGTGGTCCCGAGAGGGATGACCGCAGTGATCGCCACGATGATAGCGGCGCCACCAGCCGGGGTCGCTCTCCGACCTCCTCAGGCATGGGGTATGCGGGCCCAAAGGCGTTTGGTGCTCGCATCTGCAGCGTCATCTTCCCGTCGTGTTTCCGAGTCACCGGCATTGATAAATACACGGGTGAAACTCGGCCCGACATCTGGCTGGCCGACTACCACACAGCGTGCAGAACTAATGGAGGCAACGACTACGTCTCGATCCATTTCCTGCCACTGTTTCTAGCTGACTCAGCTCGAGCCTGGCTTACCAGCTTAGCTCCGGGTTGCATCCAGTCATGGAGCGACCTCGAGACCCTCTTCGTGAACAACTTTCAGGGCATTTACAACAGGCCTGGGAATGCGTGGGATCTCCACAGTTGTACCCAAGAGGCGAATGAGACTCTCTGGGAGTACATTCAGCGTTTCTCCAAGAAGAAGAACTCTTTACCAGAGGTCTGAGAGGGTGATGTCATCATCGCCTTCTCGACCTCATTCGCAAGATAGCACGCAAGAACCCTCAGACTACGTGCGAACTCTTCGATATCGCAAATAACTTCACCACCGGCGAAGAGGCCGTCCACAGCGCTACCAAAGACGACAAGGGCAGAAGCAAGGGCAAGGCGTCCGAGTCCCCCAGTCGGGATGCTCACCCCGAGTTGTCTAGAAAGAAACATCGAAAGCGCAAGGGTGGAGATCTTGTTGCTGCAGCCGATTGCGCTCCACCGCGCCGGCCTCAGCGCAGCAACGCGACTTTCGAAGAGATGATGAGTCAGCCGTGTCACTTCCATGGACCCAAGTCCAACCACATGATGCGCGACTGCAATCTCCTGAAGAATTTGCACAAGCTTTACGTCCCTAACCGGAACAAGAAAGAGCCTCCTCAGGATGAAGGCGATGAGTTCCCAAAAGCACCGCCACCCATTCTGCACCGCCGTCGGAGAAGGAGCCGAGCCACCGCGCTGCCGCCGGAGAAGAACCACCGTCCATCCTTCCCCCTTCTCCTCCTGTCTGCTGAAGAAAACAGGTACACACACATGGTTATCCCCTGGAATTTGGGAAAAAAAGAAACAGGAGAAGCTAGGATGCATGCTAGGATGATGGTCTTTTCATTTGGCAAGAACAGATACTAACTCAATCTTAGTATTTCCTGGGGTTTAGCATGTGCACATGACCAAAAGTGCTTTGGTTGTTTAGGTTTAACATGATATAGGATGCCCATGCTATGCTTGAAGGATGCATTATCTCTGATGGCTATAATATATATAGATATGTGTGTGCATGCTCAAGAATATGAAGAACAAATACTAAACCTGATTTCAGTTGTTCTCTGTTTTGGTATATACATGTGTCAGGTTATTAATCGGAGAAAGAACAGATGCTACACTTGGTTTTGGTTTGCTTATATGCATGTATGATTCACATATAGATGTTTTAAGAATCTGTTAGGACATAAACTATGCTTGGCATTAGTTGTTCTTTGATTTCTCCATGTTGGTACATTGTCGTGGAGGGATACCTAATAATTATAATCATTGGTCTATAGTGAAGTCCAGCTATACTCAGTACCTTAGCAGTGGAAATATTTGACTAATCCATGACAAACTGCCAATTCACAACTAATGACCATCAATAGAGATTATGGTAGATGAGCTCAATGGCTGTAAGAGGGTCATTATAAACAAATATTTGCCTTATTGAATTTTTGGCAATTCTATTGTGATTGTTGCTCGGTTCATAAACATAATTCTGCTGCTATGTATGTTCCTTTTCAGCATTTTAGTTCTCTGATGAGTACTGAAGCTTGTTAAGTTGTTACTGGTTTTGTGTTAAAAGGATTTCCTTCCATTTCTAAGAAGATGATATTACATTGGTTGAGTCTACTACAGGGTGTTACCTCAATCAAATATTCTAAACTTGGCTATTAGAGTAGTTCCACACACATGGCTATATGTGTATCAAATTACTATAGTAAAGAACATATGCTGCCTTGCTTTGTTAGTTTACACAGATATGTCAGACGCCAATTTTTCTTCTTCTAATTTCTCGTCGGGGCACTCATCGTTGTCGAACCCTATTTCGGGCAACGATGAACGAAGTACGCAAAAAAGAAGTCGAAAGCCCCGAACAATGTCGGAGGCCCCTAGTAGACGTATGGTCATCACGCAAGTATCTACGAAGTCTGGTGTGCCGACGAAACCGGATGACGTAGCAAACAAATTTCGCACATTCTGCGGGATACTTGGGCGGGAGAGGGTCAACATAACCATTGCGAACTGGAAGGATATTACCACTGCGAAGGAGGAGGAGTTAATGGTTGAAGTAAAAAGGTGGTTCGAGATCCCGCTCGAACATGAAGAACGTGTCAAAGCATCTGCAATGAAGACCATGGGCAAGGCATGGAGGTCGTTCAAGAGCATCCTGACAACAAAGTTCGTATGGACGGGTGAGAGCCCGTTTGAGAAGTACAGCTTCTTGGACGAGCAAGTATACAATAGATATGTTGAGATGAAGTCCACGCCAGAAGAAGTGGCAAAGAGTGAACGTCAGAAGACCCTTCAAGCAAGAAACAAGCACCCGCATAGGCTTGGAAACACAGGATATGAAGGTGCATCGGCGAAATGGGAGATGCAGGATCGATTGGCAATGGAGAAAAATTTACCCCCTCCATTTCCCAGCGTGGTTGTTGGCCGCGCCGCATCCTGGTGCAGAGCACGTGCCAATTCAGATCCGCAGAGTGGTTTAGCTATATTTCCAAACCCCGCTGACCAGGAAGTGGTCGATCGCATGGTAATATACATGACTATGTACACAATTCTTCGGAACCATACGAGTATCATTTGTAATGTAACTTGCACACGTGATCATTGCAGGTGCAGATAGCTTCGCAAGGGTCACTAGATGATGATGAAGAAGCACAATCATCTAGGACCAAAGACATCCTTACCGTAGGGTTGGGAAACCCGGAGCACCGAGGTCGCACAAGAGGTGTTGGGGTTGCAGTTCCCTGGAGAGAGGGATTCCCTGAGACCGATGAGCAGTACAAGAGGAAGAAGGCCGCTAAGAGGAGTCATAGTCAGTCAACAATGACTACAAGAGATGAAGAAGATTTGGAGAGGCATATTCAGGAGGAAGTCAGGAGGAAGGCTGCGGCATTTAAGGAGGAGTTCAAAGCTCAACTTGCACTCTCTAACGTAGATTTGGCGAGCCCCGGAAATATTTAGAGTAGCTGCGCATCCGCCGAAGGACCGGGTGAAACATATCCCTGTGACACCATCTCGGTAAGGGCCATTTATAGGGTTTTTACAATAGCAAGTATATAACTTTGGACTTAATCAACAAGATACGTTCTCAATAATTTTGTAGGAGACAACTCCTTGCACGTTGTTGGCAAGGGTAGCCGGAGATGTCTCCCTCGATGCTGCATTTGGGATTGCATATCCCAAGGAGGCGGGGACTCTACTGCATGGTTGCCCCATAGCACCAAACTTTCAAAAGGTGCATGTGGATGACGTGGTTGAAAGTTTCAAGGAGCTCCCGCTTGCCATGCCACCAAATGACGAGATCACGGTGCTGCATCAAACGGTTGGCACCTTTATCCAGTGGCCAAAGAGGGACATCAAATTACTCGTCCGGCCTGCCTCTCAGAGCGCGTCACACGCTGAGTCAGCTAGGATACCCGAAGCTAACCCTACCCCGATGGAGCTAGTAGCAGCAACGCAACGGGCTGATAACCTAGCTTCATCTCTGGTCAAGCCGGCAGAGCCAGCACCCGCTACCTCCATAGGGACTAAGGAGGTGCTACAGATGAGACTAGTTCCTTCACCGGTGAAGCACACTTATGCTAAGGGACTAGCAATGCCGGCAAGGGCAGGAGTCGTAGTAGTGCCCCCAAGACTTCCAAGGGCAGCCAAAAATCGAAGGCACTAGCGATAGTGGAAGAACTTGGGTTTGATTCTGTAATGATCCATTCTTGTAAACATGCATTTTAGACCTTCTAAAGCCTAAAGGAAATAGAGCCGAAGTTTGTGCATCTCATGTCATCTTGTAGGTCAAATAAAAATCCGCATGCGCTAAAAATCTTGCATACCTTGTACACATGACCTAAAAACCGACCCCGATGATACCAGGAAACTAAGGTCAATTAAATACTTTATTTACTCACAAGTTCTTAAGTTCAGAACCACCTTAAGGCAGATTTCTTCAAAATTTTTGAGCCTTTTGAATGAGCATTGGTCATTAAAATTTTGGAGATTTAGTTTGATCGTCAAATCCGTAAAGGGGTACATTGTTATGTGAGAATAAATGACTTGGCTAGGTATTGTTAACAAGATTTCCATTTTCGTCATAAATATCTTCCTGAACTCCTATTTTTAGATTGAAATTGAACAAAAATTCAATTCAAGATCCATTTATGCTCCTATTCGTATGAGTAATTAAAGTGAACTCGAAAACTTTATAACAACTACACCTCTCCAAGTATCCCGCAGGAATCTCCATCAATTTTTGCAAATTATGAGCCACGGTTTAGGGCTGTTACATATTCGAAATTGAACCCATAAATTTTGAAACCAGAATTTGAAAACAGCAAAGGGAAATAAAAAGGAAAAAGGTTTTAAACCCCTGCCAGCGAAATGGGCCGAAGCCGGCCCACTCTTCCTCCCCTGGGCTCAGCCCACTTCCCTTCCTTCCTCCCGCCTCCTTTGCTCATTGACGTGCGGGCCCCGCGGGCAGCTCCACCCCTGCCACGCGGCCTTCCTCCCCTGACGCGTGCACTACCGGAGTTGCTTCCTTCAGCACCCCGCCGGTCGCCCTCGGTTGCTCCTCCTCATTTCTCTCCTTTTTCCTCTCGGTCCCTTCGCCAACGGCATTCCCGCATCCCACCGCACCTCCTCGACCGCTCCGCGGTGCTCGCCGAGCCCTCCTTTCGCCGGAAACTGCAAGACATCGGGAGCTCCGGCGACACGCCGCCCTCGGCATCGGCCTGGTTCTCGTGTCCGACGAGCCCGCCCTACCATTCTAATGCGCGCGTGAGTTTGCTCGCCTCGCTAGGGACTCATTTTCGGGCTTACTTTGCGCAGGACCACCGCGGAATCGCCGGACCGACGTCTCCTTCTCCAAATCCGGCGAGCCCTCCCTCCTTTCCACCCACAGTGAGAGCCATTCTCCCATTTTCTTGGCTCAATCGACTCGTTCCCTCCCAATTGGCTCACCCCCAAAGTTAATTGGATTTCAATGCAGAGGATCTCCCGCTCGCGACCTTCTTCTCCAGTGCCGTCTGTCTCGCCACCGTCTCCGATCCGCCGCGGTTGGTGAGTCCCAGCTCCAGGCAATGGCCTCGCTAGCTTCCCCGCGCACTCCTCGTCCTCGCTAACCCCTTCTTCTTTTCTCGGGCGCTCCAGATCCCGTCGCCTTCGAGAGTTCCACGCCGCCGGCCGCCACCGTCGACGCCGACCTTACTCCGCCTCCGCCCGCCTCACTCGAGCAGCAAAGAAAAGATCGCGGTGAGCTCCCCTACCTGCTGCTATCCTCGGTTTTCTCCTTCCCCTTATGAGACGCTCGCGCGGGTGCTCACCGAGGCCCGCCGCCGAGCGGCCTTACCGGAGCCAAGCCGCGCTGAATCCGTTGGGTTAAACGCAATACAAAGAAAGAAAAAGAAATAGGGTTGTGGGGCCCGATTGTAATAGACCGAAAGAGATAAAAGGATGGGGGGAAAATAGAAGGGATGGGGCCGGGTTTGCTGGACCCACGCGTCTTGGACTGAGGGTAGAGCTGGGCTGAGTGAGGGAAGTATTAGCTCATTTTCGAAATCCAGAAAAAGGCAGGAAATGGGTAAAACTGATGAATCTTCAAAAATTCATATCTTTTGAATACTAACTCCAAATTGAGTGATTTTTATTTTGCTAGTTTTCTCTTGACATGTAGAAAGTCATGGTGCAACAATTATTTATGTTAGATTGCTGTACATATATGGAAATGTCCAAAATGCCCTCTAGCACCTAATATCAAAGTTTAATTCTAGTGATTCTTTCCAAAACTTTAAAATGGCCAACATTATATCCGACGATGAGTGGACTAACAATTCATGTTCCAACCAAGTAATACCTCTTGTATATCCTCCCATATTATTCAAATGGTGCATGACCCAATGAAACCCTAAATCCAATATACGCACACTCTCGGAAAACCATAACTCAAACCCTAGAACTCCGAATTCGACGAAACCAATTCCGTCAGATTCATATAGGCATCCTCTACATATTAGGATGCATATCATGCATATTGGATCTTATTATTTGCTGGTTTTAATTGAATTCCTTTTTATTGCTTCGTTTCGGTATTCTGGGTTCCAAATTTATTAGAACCAAGCACCGAGGAGTATAACGAAGCCGATTACTATTGTGATCCAGAGCAATCCCAGCAAGGCAAGTTCACAAAAATACTCACTAAGATTCCCTTAAGTTATTTCATGCTTTGCTATCAATTTTGGTCAATTGCTATCTTGTGTTGTGGAAATGATTGCGATGTGATGGTGATGGCGAATCACTAGTATTGCTAGGTTTGATTGTGTTGCAAGATCAGCGAGGATCTTTTAATCGGACTAATGCAATATGAAACCCTAATGGTAAGATGCGAGTGCTGAGGTACTGCCTCCTACAGCTGGATCAATGCGTGTATGTTTGAAGTATATGGGATCGGTCGTAAAGAAGTGTCGTCTACTCTATTGCTCACTAGGTGAAGTAACTCTCGGTTGAGTGACCCGCTAGCTGAGGTGCAGTGCCGGCTAGGCAGGGTGTGGGCTATCATACCGGGCTCTCGAGCGACCCACTAGTCACCAGGCTAGGTTAGGGTGAGGGTACGATGGTCGGGCTCCTCCGAATTTGCCTCGCTTAGTGCCTTAAGAGTAACGCCAGTTCTTTACCGGGTTTGGGAATTGTATGTGGTTCTGGGAAGTTTAGTCATTTCTGGCCGGCTTGACCCACGGTGATAGATACATACGACGTAGGCGCGTATGGTATGTGGGTCCGGTGTCGGGTTACCCAACGGTGATAGATACATACGCCGTATGTGCGTATGGTATGTTGGGTGACTTCTCGGTCTTTGGCAACTAGTCATTCCCCTAATCATATGGAATTCCCGTGTCTGTGGCAGCTTGGTATCAGAGCCGAACTGACCGTAGGATAACCCTTGCAGGTGGTCGTTAGTTGTAGGACTTGGAGTTTCCAAGAAAATTATTTGTGAAAACTAAAACCTATTTGTGAAAATCACAAGTAGATTCCCCCTTTTCTTCTTTTCCCCATCCATCGTAGACCTGGATTCCCTTATCTATTGCATTTGTTTTATGGATTGAGGTTGACCTAAGTTTCATCTTTCTCTCTTCAGGATGGCGGATTCCTATGTGACCTTGGCGGGTACCTCCCATGGCTTTCGCGTGGGTGGTGCTCCCCCTCTCCTCGGGCGGATGCTCTCTTACCTCGGGTATCCGTATATGCCGGAGTACACCGTCTACCGGCACAATCGTGATTATGGGCTCTCAGACTACAGCGCTTCCATCTTCATCCGGCCTCACCCCGGTCTTCCTCCTACACCTTGCCCCCTTCGGTTCGAGGGACAAGATGGCTGCTATGATGGGGCAGTTCAAGCAGCGGCGTATAAAGCCATTTGTGGTCTTCGTGAGAGGCATGCGGTCCTCAATGCCTCTCCATTCCGTTTCTACGTTGGGCAGTACCGTCCCTACGCTGCCAACGAGTGGCAGGAGTACCTCTTCGAGGAGGATCCTACTCTGGTGGAGACAGCACCAATGCTGATCCTCACCCACATGCTATATCGCTCCGCGATGTATGAGCGAGATATCTACCATCATCGTCTGTGCGAAGCTCTCTCCATCATCGACCAACACATCGGAGCTTGCAACCTTCCTTCAGATTTCATGATGGCACGGGGGGATTTCGAGCGACCCAATGGTCCAAATCGTCTCCCTCCCTTATGTTCGCTAGAGTTACGGGACCTCGGTATGCATCCCGCTATCGCATCGCCCTGGATGTCCCGAGGCCTTCTGGGCACAACCTTGGCCCCCTTCCAGGTGAAATGCCATCCAACTTCAGAACTCCAGTACCTATCCCTCCGGAAGCGCGCTGGTACTTGGCCCAATTTCCTGATTCAGGCGGTGAATCCCAGTAAATTCAGCACGTATGTGTGCTGTTTTTCTTTTGTTATAGGAGCTAGTTGAAGTCCTTGTGTCAAGGACTAGAGCTCTACCCTTGTAAATTGGTTAGGGTGCGTTTGGTTCACGGGCAAGGTTGGATAGGACATGGCCATCCATTTTTATAAGGATGGGATGAGCCAGTTTGTTGTTTGGTTCAGTGAATTAGATTGGATTGGATGGATCAATCCCATGTTTGGCTAAAACTGGATGAACTCAAGGGGATGGGCCACTGACATGTGGGCCCCATTCGTCATGTCCTCTCTCCACCTCTCTCCATCCTCTCTCACCGGCAGGGGAGCCACGGGCGGGGCGGAGGCCGGCAGCGTGGATCTCGGGCGGGGCGGAGGCTCGGGCGGGCGGAGGCGGAGGCTCGGGCGGGCGGGGCGGAGGCCGGCAGGGCGGAGGCTCGGGCGGGCGGGGCGGAGGCCGGCGGGCGAGATCGAGCGGGGCGAAGGCAGAGCTCGCGCGGCCGGCGGGGAGCCACGGGCCGGAGGCCGAGCTCGCGCGGCCGGCGGGGAGCGGCGGGGCGGAGGCGGAGCTCGCGCGGAGGCGGGGAGCGGCCGGCGCGGAGGCGGAGCTCGCGCGGAGGCAGGGAGCGGCCGGCGCGGAGGCGGAGCTCGCGCGGAGCGGACGAAGCCATCCGGCTTTTTTTCCCGAGTTACTCTATCCAGCATCTCAACGGAATATTCCTTGGGTGGATATCCTCATCCATTCTCATCCCTCAAACCAAACACGGGATATCCACCAAAAAATGGGATGGGATGGCCCCATCCCACCTCATCCCTCAATCCAAACACACCCTTAATGGACTAAATACTCATATGTATCAATGGCTGCGATGTTTTGGGTACCTGATGTGTTGTAAAATTTCTGCTACGGCGATGTAAATTGCAGCCATCTGTAAACCTCCCGTATGCTATATGTATGAAATGTGTTAGTCGTTAACTCTCGTGTCGCATTTCAATTTTGCTTTCTTGATGAATGCATTACTGATTTGGGATGAAGTTAAGCATGTATTCTTGTTGTCCTACATGTTTAAAATCTTTTGCACGAGTCAGTGTTGCCTCATCCTGCAGCAACCTTGTCCATGTCTTGCAGGATGTCTGGAAACGGATCAGGTGGTGAGCGTGGAGCCGCCCATGATGCTCCTCCGCCCCCTCCCACTCCGTCGTTGGCTGAGGTGCTCCTCCAGATGGAGCACAATCGTCAGAATCAGAATCGCATCCTTGAGAGGCTTGTCCAGCATATGGAAAAGTCTCCTGCCGAAGGCCAACCAAAAGGGGGATTTGCTGATTTTCAACGCATCTCCCCTCCAACCTTCTCAGAAGCAGTGGATCCACTTGAAGCGGATGATTGGATTCGTAGTTTCGAGAAGAAGTTTACCCTCGCCCAGTGCGCTGACCGTGACAAAGTTCTGTTCGCATCATATCTGTTGGAAGGAGCAGCAAGTGCTTGGTGGGACAATCTCCTCATCACCCAACCTACTGCCAAGAATCTGACTTGGGAAGAGTTCACCAAGGCTTTTCATCGTGCCCACATTCCCGATGGTCTTATGGACAACAAAAGGGATGAATTCTTGGCTCTGAAGCAGAACAAGAGCTCTGTCACTGAATATCTTCACCGCTTCAACCACTTAGCGGGGTATGCCACCGATGAAGTTGCTTCTGATGAAGCCCGTCGAAGACGGTTCATGAAGGGTTTGACCGAAGAGATGTAGAATGAGCTTTCCATGCTGGATTGCCCAGACTTTGAATACTTGGTAAACAAGGCTCTCATTAAGGAAGGCAAGCTTAAGTCCCTTGAACTCTCTCGTAAACGTGAGAGAGAAGTTGCAAAATCAGCAAGCGGCAGTTCTCAGAAACCCCGCTTCTTCCAGCCTCCGGCGCCTCGTTTTCAAGCGCCTCCACCTCCGAGATATGCGGTGTATCCTCCACACCCTCCTACTCCAGCCCCACAGCCAAGAAACCTTGGTGGTCAACCCAGCACCGCTCCCAAATACACCGACGTGAAGTGCTTTAATTGCGGCAACAAGGGCCACTATTCCAACAAATGCCCGTATCCGAAGTCCAGTGGACTTTATGCACCAAGTCCACCACGAGGACCTCCAAGGAATGCTCCTCCAGCCCAGAAGCAACCCATTAATAAGCCTCCTGGCGCTGGTCGGGGTCATGTCAATCATGTCACCATCGAGGAGGCGCAGGAAGCTCCAGAAGTCGTGATTGGTACATTTCTTGCTAACTCAAGCCCTGCTAGTGTACTCTTCGATTCCGGAGCATCGCATTCTTTTATGTGAGTCATGTGAGGACTTGACAATATTTGTGATGAATATTTGCCATCTTATGTGGAGTTGATTCCTTTGGTTGCATGAATTCGAGGTTTGAATTACTTATTGTGTGTTTGATAAGTTTGAGTTTCTCAATTTGCCTCAAGAAAAAATTGAGTGGATAAAGGATTTTTCTCGGCTGACATGGGTCAAGTGGAAAACTTGTGCTCGCGACGCTTTGCTTGGTCTATTGTGTGCAGGTGCGAGTTGGGTGCGGCGATGGTTCGGCCATATGGACCGGCATGATAGCTTGGAGGGCTGAGATGCGGTCAAGGAGGTGGCGACGACATCGTGCGGCTTAAAAGCATGTACGCGGACGACAAGAAAGCGGGTGGAGACGAGACGTGAGGACCAAGTCAGTGCGAGGGCGTTTTGGTAAAAAACGCGGAAACCACCGAAGCTCAACCAAGAAACTGCGGCGGCGGCCGGAAGCGGTTTAGGGTTGATAGCTTAGGGTGGAAGGAAAATCGAGAGGTGGCTAAGCTATTTAGACGCTTTGGGATGCGTGCTAGGTAGTTAGGCCCATTAGGGCATGAGGCCCAAGAGTGGAAGAGGGGGTTGTCCCTCCCCACTATAAATAGAGGATGAGGGTTTTGTTAACTCTCAAGCCTTGGGATTAGATTGTGAGAGCTGCGCTTAGAGAGTGCTTTGCCTAAGAGGAGAGGCTTGTAAACCCAAGAAAAACCACGAAAATCAATACAAAAAGGAATTCCAACAAGAATCAATGTGTCTCCCGTGAGATTATGAGTCTTTTCTTGTTCTTGCTTTGGATTTTCGTTCTTATCTTCCTCTAGTTCTTTCTTGTTGATCTCTTGTGTTGTGTGGGCTGTTAGAGATGGGAATTCCAAGTCAAATCTGAACCCATCCATCCCTTACTCAAGAATCATCAAGTTCTACTCTTGTGGTTGAGTTCATGTTGAGAAATATGAGTAGAAGCAATTAGAGAGGAAAGAGTTGTTTATGCTCTGATTACTTGTGCTTAGTAGAGAGCTATGAGGTGTGGAATACTGCTCTAGCAAGTAGAGTTCATCAGAATCCACGAGCTCTTCATCATCTAAGTTTTGGGGTTTTGAATTTGGGTGGTGCAACTTTCGTTCTCCATCAAAAAGGTCTCAACTTTGGCAAGGTGATCATGATTGATGGAGTGGAATACATGCTAAACCCATAGGAGAGCTTATCTACAAATTTTGGTTAAGTTTGATTGGACGGATCTTGATTTCTCACAGTTCTTCGATTTCACGAAATCTGTTCCTCACCTTTCCAGGCAAAAGTCGGACCCTCCGGGTTTCAATCTCGGAGCCTCCGGGTTTCACCTCTGTCCTCATCCTCTGGGAAAGTCAGAGTCTCTGGGAAAGTCGGACCCTCCGGGTTTCAATCTCGCAGCCTCCGGGTTTCGCTTCTGTCCTCACCCTCTGAGGAAAGTCGGAGTCTCTGGGAAAGTCGGAGCCTCCGAGTTTCAATCTCGGAGCCTCCGACATTCATTTCTGTCCTCAGCCTTTGTCAAAGTCGGAATCTCTAGGAAAGTCGGAGTCTCCGAGTGAAAGGGATCTCAGGAGTCGACTAGAGGGGGGGTGAATAGGTCGGCTCTAGAAATTATAATGCCTAATGGGTTTCTCTTCTGGAGATAGGTCAATCCTAGAGAAAATATATGCAACTGATGCAGGTAACTGAGAATCAGCAAGATATATCAGATAAACACCAGACACTCAGATAGCAAACTCAGCTGATGTAGAACAAGTTATATTCAGAGCTAACTGAGTCTCAGGTGTGAGAGTCAGGTGAGTGCATCAGATGACGTGAACAGGAAAGGTACTAGTTTTAGCAAGAGCTAACTGAGTCTCAGGTGAGGAAACTCAGTTAGTGTGCAACAGATAAAGGTGCTCTAGTGATCTAAGCATGCATAGATAACAGAATAAATAAGAGCAGATCACAAGACAGATAGTAAAGCACACAATGGTTTGTTTTACCGAAGTTCCTACTTCTTGCGAAGCAGTACGTCTCCGTTGAGGAAGCTGTTCTCACAGCCGGCACCAAATCGTGCTCTTTCCTCGAGTACCTTTCTTGTGTGGAATCCTTTTGATCTTGCTGCTGCAAGACAGGCAGACCCGAATCACCTTCACAGACTCTTGGTGGCAGCCACACAAGACTTGGCTTGCTCACCAACTCCAAGAGCACTCCCACTCTTGGAGGAACCAGTACCTCGAATGCTACACCTGAAGAACTAAGAAACTCTCTCTCTCTCACGATGGATGCACGCAGGCAACACTCACTTGGAGACCTAGAGCACTTTCTTTCTCAACAGGTTGCTTTCGGGTTAGAGGCAAAGGTTAGGTAAAGGTTCGAGGTTGAAAACCTCCCCAGGTTCCCTATTTATAGGGTCCCTGGCAGCTAGCCGTTACCCTCATGCCACGTCAGATAAAGAGCCACCAGACCTAACCTGTCTGAGACTCAGCTAACATGCACCTCTGGTAACCTACTAGCCACGGCTGAGCTACCCACCTGAGTCTCAGATGCCAAACTCAGGTGGACTCGGTTGCCTCAGGCACCACCTGAGCACAACTCTGGCCGGCTCACTACAAGCCTACAACTGACCAGAGAGCAATGGCCTCGCCACAGTCCCTGACCAGCTCGCTTAGACCCTTGGCACTGGTTCCAAGCTTCTTCACCGAAAATGACTGCCCTTGTAGACGCACAGCGAACCCTTGATCCAGATCCACCAGCTTCCTAGCTCCTCCAGGACTTATCAAACTTGCATTCACGGCCCTTGAACTCCATCAAGCAACCATCACCTCGCTTGTCCTCGAGCACAGCCTCGGCTTCTTCGCAACTGTGCCTCAGGAGCCTAGCTCAGCTGGTCCTTCTGACCTTCCCAGTTCCTTGCTCTTTTTAGGGCTCATCATCAACAGTTGTCTCACTTCAGCTTTCACCTGTCCATCTAATTCCTGTTCACACTCATTGCAAGTATTAGACACAGGTGAGGATTGCCAATAACCATCAAAACCAAACTCTGGGGCAATATAGCCATCCTCCCAAGCTCCATGGGAGTGGATGCACTTTCACCGAGTTTCAATCTCGGAGCCTCCGAGTTTCCTTTTTCAGGCAGGAGTGCTTCACTGTTTCACCCATAACATTTGCATCCGGACTCCGTTTTCAGTGGTCTTGTTCTCGTTTTAAAGCTAACGACGAGCTCCACATCGTCAATGACTTTCTAGGGTTTTTCTGCTGCATCTTCTTTGTCATTTATAGTAGTATCTCAATTGCTATCTGTATTTGAATTTGAAGAAAAATTTGTATCCGACATTCAACCCCCCTCTGTCGGGAAGCCACCGATCCAACATGTGGTATCAGAGCGCGGTCTCGCTTCTCTATAAGCTTTGACCGGCTTTGTGAGCCATGGCTTCCCACGGATACTCGACTCGTCCTCCTGTCTTCAATGGGACGGACTGGGAGTTTTGGAAAAATCGAATGAGAATCTTTATCCAGTCAGAGGGGCTTGCTATTTGGAAAATCATCGAAAAAGTGGACTTTGCTCTTCCTGCACAAGTGACGGATGAAAATCAGGGTGATGTTGAAAACAATTGCAAGGCCATCAACTATTTGCTCTCTGGTTTGGATAGGAAGGAGCATGAGCGGGTGGCTCATCTTGATACCGCTCACAAGATTTGGTCGACCTTGATCACCTACCATGAGGGGTCCGACCAAGTCAATATTGCTCGAGCGGATCAATATAGAGTTGAATACAATCGTTTTGAGCAACGCCCTGGGGAATCAATTTCTGAGCTTTTTGAGAGATTTGAAAGAATTGTGAATAAGCTCAGGAGTGTGGGAGTGAGGTACTCTGACTCAGAGATGGCTAGGCATGTGTTGAACACATTAGAGCCCGCTTTTGAAGTGCGGAAGATTGCCATCCAAGAGTCCGCCAATCTTGCTACTCTCACACTCGATCACCTGTTCTCCAAGCTTTCCACTCATGAGATCACTTCGGAGAACAGAAATGGCTCTAAGTCCAAGACTTTGGCTCTTGTTGGGAACACTTCCTCGGATCCATCGGGGATAGTGTCTCCGAGTGTCAACTCTGACACTTGCATGATTTCTTCTTCTTCTGGACTGTCTCTTGTAGCCTTGTCTTCCTTGTCTGATGATCAGCTTGAATCTCTTCCCGAGGATGAGCTCGCGTTATTTGCAAAACGCTTCTCTAGGGCATACAAGAATGTGAGAAATAGGAGAAGGAAATCCTCGGACATCACTTGCTATGGATGTGGTGAGAAAGGCCACATTCGATCCGAGTGTCCTAATCCTAAAGAGAGAAACAAGTTTGCCTCTAAGTTTCAGGACAAGCGAAGAAACAAGCTTGGATCAAGGCCCAAGATGCGTGAGGCGGAGAAGAATCTTCGTCGAGCTCTTGCCGCTTTTGGAGATAGTGACAACAGCTCCAACTCTTCTTCGTCTTCCTCTTCTTCAAGCGAGGATGAACCAGAGCCGCCCAGGCACAAGAAGAAAGGAAAGAAGAAGGTGGAACATGGCTTCACCGGCATGTGCTTCATGGCGAGATCCGAAGAAGAGAGCGACGACGAAGATCTTGAAAGCGATGTAAGTTGCACTTTTGATGAGCTCAGTGTTAGGCATGATAAACTGCTTGATATGTTTGATGTGCAAAATGATGCCTTGTTTCGCTTCAATCAAGAAATCTAAAGATCTAACTAAGAAAGTTAATTCTCTTACACTAGAAATTGTTAAACTGAAAAAGTAGTGATGATGAGTGTGCTAGTTGTGATGTTTTACACAAAGAATTTCTTGAAGCTAAAGATGCACATGCTAGTGTAAGTGAATTGCTCAAATCATCCATGATTGAAATTGATAAACTTAAGTCGAGCCCTTGCTCCTTTTGCACTTCTAAGGATGATGACTTAAACTCTCTGAAGAAAGAAATTGACATGCTTAAGGCTTCACATGCTAGTTTGCCTTCTTGTGAATCTCTAGGATGCTCCTCTAGCTTAGCACCTCTGAATGAGTTGAATGAGATGAAACTGTGCTTCGCTCTAGGTTTCATGTTGCATATATTTGTCATCCAGGAGCTTATGGTCTATAAGGACAATCTAGCCAAGCTTAAAATTGTTTATCTTGCTGGTTGCATTGCTCACTCATTTCATGCTAATGAACTCAAGAATGCTAAGAATCAACTTGCTAGCACTCAAGAATCTTCCCCATGTTTAAGATGCAAGTATTTGGAAGGTAGAAATAAAGAATTGAATCAATCTGTGCTTGAAATGAGAAGACCAGTGTGTGATAAATGCTCTGAACTAGTTGAAGAAAATCAGGACCTAGGAAGACACATCTCTGAGCTTTACAGAAAACTCACTTTGGCTAATGCTACTACTTCTAAGCTACCTGTTGATGTTTCTCATGCTGTTTCCTCTACTTGTACATTTTGCCATGAGCTTGAGAATGATGTTTTCGCTATGCATGCTGCATTTAGAGAGAGGTTTAAGAAAACAGTAGCTGAAACAAGTAGCATCGCTTGTGTGTCTTGTGAGTCTCTAAAACTTGAACTAGGAGCATACAAAGAAAAATATGAGAAAGCTGTTAGAGTGTCAGCTTCAGGAGCTTGTCTTACATGTGCTTCTTTGCTTAGGGAAGTTGACTACCTCAAGAAAACTTTGGAGAGATTTTCTGGAGGTAGAAAAGAACTCAACATGATCTTAGACAAGTCTAGAGTTAGCTCAGGTAAAGGTCTAGGTTTTAATCATGTGGAAGAAAATAAGAATCATCCTCCTCATCCCATTGGTCCTCTTGGTAGAGGCTTGATTGCAGTAGCTCAGGGGGAGAGGAGAACAGTGTTTAAGTCAGGTGGTTATCTAGATTCATCGCTTAAGGACAAGAGTGCTTCAGCTTCAGTTGGTGCTACCTCGCACAGGGTAAAATACCAATGCACTCATTGTCATAAGGATGGTCACCTAGTTGAGTTCTGCTTTCGACGTCCCAAGGAGGAGCGTCGTGACCGTGTTCGTGCTCTTAGGGGTATTCAATGACGCAACAATGCGTTGAGTGCTCCTAAGACACACACGAGGCCTCAACACGTTGAGGTTTCTGGTGGCTCTAGCAGGCGACAGGGTTTAGGTCGCTTAGAGTTTTCTCGCCGTCCTCTTGGAGGTGGTTCACGTGTTCCGGTGCGTGACATTCCTCCGCGGCGGGGTCTAGGTCAGGGTCGTAGAGTTGCTCAAGGTGTTGCATTGCATACTAATCACTCACGATCTTTTGTTCCTTTTCAGCGAGTGACTCAGTACTGGATTCGAAAATCCTTGCTTGCTAACCCCTAGTACTGAGCCCACTCATTTTCGGTCTTTTGTGTAGGTTGGCCGGCGAGGGTTGGTGAACATGTGGCTCGTTGACTCCGGGTGTTCACGTCACATGACCGGAAGCTCAAAATGGTTCACCTCCCTCAACAAGACGTCCGGTGATGAGTACATCACTTTTGGAGATGACTCCCGTGGACGTGTGACACACAAGGGCGCAGTGCGAGTCAACAACAACAACATTCTCAAAGATGTTGCCCTTGTGAGTAAACTGAAATACAACCTCATTTCTGTTTCGCAGCTCATTGATGATGATTATGAGGTGTGTTTTAAGAAGAATGGATGTCGTGTTCTTGACTCTTCGGGTGCACTTGCTTTTGGTATTTCTCGTCCCGGTAGAGTTTTTGCTGCTGAGTTTAGTTCTTCTGAGTCTAGATGCTTTCTTGCAACTAGTTCTTCAGTGTTTCAACTTTGGCACCGGCGTTTGGGGCATGTTGGTTTTGACCACTTGACTAGAGTTGGCAGCCTTGACCTTCTGAGAGGTTTGCCCAAACTCAAACCAGTCAACGATTTGGTATGCGCCCCATGTCGTCATGGCAAACAAGTTGCCGCTTCTCATCCACCTGTCAATCAGGTGAAGACCGATGGACCCTGCTCAGTTTTTACACATGGACACTGTAGGTCCAGCTCGGGTTCGATCGGCAGGTGGGAAGTGGTATGTTCTTGTCATTGTTGATGACTATTCTCGGTTCTCTTGGGTGTTTTTCATGGAGCACAAATCTGAGGCATTTGAGTTCTTTCGAGATTTGGCTTTGAGGCTCTTGAATCTCTTTCCTGGTTCCTTGAAGGGAATTCGCAGTGATAATGGGTTAGAGTTCAAGAATGCTTCTTTCGCAGATTTTCTTGCTGATCGTGGTGTTGAGCACCAATTCTCCACTCCACGCACCCCTCAGCAGAATGGTGTTGTGGAGAGGAAGAATAGGACTTTAGTTGAGATGGCAAGAACAATGCTTGATGAGTATGGCACATCGCGACGGTATTGGGCCGAGGCCGTCAACACCGCTTGCTATGTGTCAAATCGAGTTTTTCTGCGTTCTTCTCTGCACGTGACATCTTATGAGCTTATGTTTGGGAAGAAGCCAAATGTGTCCCATCTTAGGGTTTTTGGTTGCAAATGTTTTATCCTGAAGAAGGGCCTTCTCGACAAGTTCGAGTCGCGAACTTCTGATGGTATCATGCTTGGATACCCTGGACATTCGAAAGGATATCGAGTGCTTAATCTTGAGACTAACACCATTGTGGAGTCCTGTGAGTGACTTTTGATGAGGCTAGCTCTGCTAGACCCGAGCCTTTCAGGTGTTTCACAGGAGTCCGAGTCGATCTTCCAGGATGAAGATGACTTTGAGAGTGGCGTGGGCCGTGCCCCCACTTCTCAAGTGGCAGCTGTTGGTCCTCCAGTGACCTCTTCTACAGTAGCTGAGGGTCCAGCCCCGACGACTTCTTCATCGGCGGTGGCACCTTCTTCACCGGCAGCTCAGCTTCCTACCCCTTCTTCAGCTGAGGTAGAGGCTGCGGAGGCTACTTCTACTCGAGTTCTAGATGAGCTCGGGAGGGTCCACAACGTCTCCAGAAGGATCACCCTCCAGCGCAGATCATCGGTGACATTTCTGAGCGTGTAACTCGCTCTAGGTCCATTCCTTCCTCAGAACTTGCGCATTCAGCTTTTGTTGCATCTTTTGAGCCCAAAGATATATGTCATGCACTTTCTGATGATAGTTGGGTCAATGCCATGCATGAGGAGTTAGAAAATTTTGATAGAAATAAGGTTTGGACGCTTGTAGAGCCTCCACTTGGTCACAATATCATTGGAACCAAGTGGGTGTTCAAGAACAAGCAAAGTGAGGATGGCATTGTTGTTCGCAACAAGGCTAGACTTGTAGCCCAAGGGTTTAGTCAAATTGAGGGTTTTGATTTTGATGAGACCTTTGCACCGGTAGCTCGCTTCGAGGCTATACGCATTTTGCTTGCGTTTTCAGCTTCTAAGAAGTTCAAGCTTTATCAAATGGATGTGAAAAGTGCATTTCTTAATGGTTTCATTGAAGAAGAAGTCTATGTTAAACAACCTCCAGGATTTGAGAACCCTAAATACCCTAACCATGTGTTCAAACTGTCCAAGGCTCTCTATGGTCTTAAGCAAGCTCCTAGAGCTTGGTATGATAGACTTAAGAGCTTTTTGATTCAAAATGGTTTTGAAATGGGGAGGGTAGACAAAACCTTGTTTCTTCTTAGGCGTGGCAATGACCTTCTGATAGCACAAATCTATGTGGATGATATAATCTTTGGTGGCTCCTCTAATGCTCTTGTGTCCAAGTTTTCTGAGATGATGAGCAGGGAATTTGAGATGTCTATGATGGGTGAGCTCCAATACTTCTTGGGGTTACAAATCAAGCAGACGAAGGAGGGCACCTTTGTCCATCAGGCCAAGTACACAAAGGATCTATTGAAGAAGTTCGGGATGAGCGATGCCAAGCCAATCAATACCCCGATGTCTACTGCAACGTCACTTGGTCCTGATGAAGAAGAAGAGGCGGTGGACCAGAAAGAGTTCAGAAGCATGATCGGCTCCCTCCTCTACTTGACAGCGACAAGACCGGACATCCAGTTCGCTGTTTGCCTATGTGCGAGGTTTCAAGCCTCGCCGAGAGACTCCCACTGGCAAGCTGTGAAGCGCATCATGAGGTACCTTCGATCATCCCCTGAGTATGGACTTTGGTATTCATGCTCTTCTGTTCTTGGGATTCGGGGTTTTTCTGATTCAGACTTTGCCGGGTGTAAGATAGACCGCAAGAGTACTTCTGGCACTTGTCATTTTCTTGGCACCTCTCTTGTTTCATGGTCTTCTAGAAAATAATCTTCTGTTGCACAATCGACTGCTGAAGCTGAGTATGTTGCTGCCGCTAGTTGCTGTAGTCAGATTCTTTGGATGATTTCGACTTTGCAGGATTTTGGGTTGTCTTTTGATAGTGTTCCACTTTTCTGTGATAACACTAGTGCTATTAACATTGCTAAGAACCCTAGTGCAGCATTCTAGGACTAAGCATATAGATGTGCGGTTTCATTTCCTGAGAGACCATGTTGAAAAGGGTGATGTAGTGCTTCAGTTTGTTGATTCTGAAAATCAGCTCGCGGATATCTTTACCAAGCCATTAGATCCCACACGATTCTGTGCACTTAGAGGGGAGTTGGGGATTGTTCATCCCCATGGGTTGGTTTGAGGGGGAGTCTTCTCACTGTGTATCATAGTGTAATATAGTGCATTTTGCATCATTTGTGATATATCATGTGCACTTTACATGTTCACGAGCTTTGTCTATTATCCTTGATGAAACAATGAGTTCTACGAGTTCGCTATATGCCATATTCTGATTGTCTAGCTCATTTCACCATATTTTGATATGTGTTCTCAAGAATCTGTGATGCTAGCTTAATTGGACAACAATTTGAATTTAAATCTTTGATCTACTGATGAGTTGCCTGCTAGGAAATCCTTTGCTTTTGAATCTGCTCATGACTCTAGTATTGCAACTATGATCTTTGTGTATGACTGGTCAAAGATAGGACTTCATGGTAATCTTGATTAGGACTGCTAGTGGCTTAACATGCCTAGGCTTTTGTGGCTCGGGTCGGAGAATGCTTATTGCCATCAAAAGTCACTAGTCTTTGCTCTACATGCTTTGAAATCTATCATATGCTAATGTGAAAAATGCTAACATAGGGATGAATCACTCAAGGTACTTGCTCGTGCAGGAGGTAGTACTTTTGGTTGTGGCTAATCCAAATAATCATGTGGACTCAATGTGAAAAAGTCAGGATGAATCACTCAAGATACTTCCTCGTACAGGGGGTTGTATTTTGGTTGTGCCTAATCCATTTAATCATGTGATTGCTTAATTCAGCATGTGGTAGAGTATTTTGGTCCTAATCTTGATCGGTTGTCCTCCTAGTCATGGCTTAGCGCTAGGTTGTCATACTTCACTCATGTTTAGAGTCATTGCAATTGTGATTACCTAGTCTGGCGCTCATTACTAGTGAACTCTTTAATATGCTAAGAACTTGAAATGCTAGCTGCTCTTCTTGATCTACATGTCTTCTTATGGTTTGGTGAGCACCTATGTGGCATATTAGCACTTTTTGTGTCTCATTCTGGATAATCTTCAAAGCTCGCTAAAACTGAAAAATCAAAAATTTCCATGCATACATGCTTATCCTTGATGATTATAATGCCAAAGGGGGAGAAATAGTCATATCAATCATACCTTTGGATGGATTTCGCATTTTCTGGAGTAGATCATAGATATATGGATTATAGGAGTGAGGGGGAGTTTCTTTGCATATATTAAATCTTCACTCACAGTTTGGATCTTACTCTTGTTCACATGCACTTGGCCCGGTGCTTGCTTTCTCCTTCTTTTGGCCAAGTGTGAATTCTTGCAACTCGATTGCTTTTAAATCTTTAAACCAACTCCAATTTGATTTATTGAGAGGTGTTGGCAATATATTCATCAAGGGGGAGATTGTGAGTCATGTGAGGACTTGACAATATTTGTGATGAATATTTGCCATCTTATGTGGAGTTGATTCCTTTGGTTGCATGAATTCGAGGTTGAATTACTTATTGTGTGTTTGATAAGTTTGAGTTTCTCAATTTGCCTCAAGAAAAAATTGAGTGGATAAAGGATTTTTCTCGGCTGACATGGGTCAAGTGGAAAACTTGTGCTCGCGACGCTTTGCTTGGTCTATTGTGTGCAGGTGCGAGTTGGGTGCGGCGATGGTTCGGCCATATGGACCGGCATGATAGCTTGGAGGGCTGAGATGCGGTCAAGGAGGTGGCGACGACATCGTGCGGCTTAAAAGCATGTACGCGGACGACAAGAAAGCGGGTGGAGACGAGACGTGAGGACCAAGTCAGTGCGAGGGCGTTTTGGTAAAAACGCGGAAACCACCGAAGCTCAACCAAGAAACTGCGGCGGCGGCCGGAAGCGGTTTAGGGTTGATAGCTTAGGGTGGAAGGAAAATCGAGAGGTGGCTAAGCTATTTAGACGCTTTGGGATGCGTGCTAGGTAGTTAGGCCCATTAGGGCATGAGGCCCAAGAGTGGAAGAGGGGGTTGTCCCTCCCCACTATAAATAGAGGATGAGGGTTTTGTTAACTCTCAAGCCTTGGGATTAGATTGTGAGAGCTGCGCTTAGAGAGTGCTTTGCCTAAGAGGAGAGGCTTGTAAACCCAAGAAAAACCACGAAAATCAATACAAAAAGGAATTCCAACAAGAATCAATGTGTCTCCCGTGAGATTATGAGTCTTTTCTTGTTCTTGCTTTGGATTTTCGTTCTTATCTTCCTCTAGTTCTTTCTTGTTGATCTCTTGTGTTGTGTGGGCTGTTAGAGATGGGAATTCCAAGTCAAATCTGAACCCATCCATCCCTTACTCAAGAATCATCAAGTTCTACTCTTGTGGTTGAGTTCATGTTGAGAAATATGAGTAGAAGCAATTAGAGAGGAAAGAGTTGTTTATGCTCTGATTACTTGTGCTTAGTAGAGAGCTATGAGGTGTGGAATACTGCTCTAGCAAGTAGAGTTCATCAGAATCCACGAGCTCTTCATCATCTAAGTTTTGGGGTTTTGAATTTGGGTGGTGCAACTTTCGTTCTCCATCAAAAAGGTCTCAACTTTGGCAAGGTGATCATGATTGATGGAGTGGAATACATGCTAAACCCATAGGAGAGCTTATCTACAAATTTTGGTTAAGTTTGATTGGACGGATCTTGATTTCTCACAGTTCTTCGATTTCACGAAATCTGTTCCTCACCTTTCCAGGCAAAAGTCGGACCCTCCGGGTTTCAATCTCGGAGCCTCCGGGTTTCACCTCTGTCCTCATCCTCTGGGAAAGTCAGAGTCTCTGGGAAAGTCGGACCCTCCGGGTTTCAATCTCGCAGCCTCCGGGTTTCGCTTCTGTCCTCACCCTCTGAGGAAAGTCGGAGTCTCTGGGAAAGTCGGAGCCTCCGAGTTTCAATCTCGGAGCCTCCGACATTCATTTCTGTCCTCAGCCTTTGTCAAAGTCGGAATCTCTGGGAAAGTCGGAGTCTCCGAGTTTCAATCTCGGAGCCTCCGAGTTTCCTTTTTCAGGCAGGAGTGCTTCACTGTTTCGCCCATAACGTTTGCATCCGGACTCCGTTTTCAGTGGTCTTGTACTCATTTTAAAGCTAACGACGAGCTCCACGTCGTCAATAACTTTCTAGGGTTTTTCCGCTGGATCTTCTTTGTCATTTACAGTAGTATCTCAATTGCTATCTGTATTTGAATTTGAAAAAAAATTTGTATCCGACATTCACCCCCCCTCTGTCGGGAAGCCACCGATCCAACATTTTATATCTAGAGAGTTTGCTGATCTTCATGGCATCCCATTTAAAATCATGCATACTCCCCTTATAATCCGCTCAACCGGCTCGGAGATGAGAGCCGAACACCAATGTGAAGATGTTAAAATCAATATAAATGGGGTAGATTTCTCGGCGTCTCTCATCGTCCTCGGACCAGCGAGGATTGATGTGATTCTTGGTATGAATTGGCTATCTAAACACAGTGCAAAGATTGATTGCACCCGCAGGACTATATCGCTTACAAGTCCTGACGGCAGAAACCTCGAAGTTGCTCCGCAGCTTCATCAACCTCAGCTATATACCCTCATAGATGCCCAAGCTTCCCCAATTGAAGAAGTTCCAGTGGTTTGCGATTTCCCGGATGTCTTCCCCGAGGAATTGCCGGGCATGCCACCCGACCGCAGTGTGGAATTCATCATCGAACTTCCACCTGGGACTGCTCCGATCTCAAAAAGACCTTATCGAATCCCTCCCAACGAGCTAGCTGAAATGAAGAAGCAATTAAAGGAGTTAGAAGATAAGGGTTATATCCGGCCGAGCTCATCTCCTTGGGGCTGTCCGGCCATGTTCATTAAGAAGAAAGATGGTTCTCTCCGTATGGTAGTGGACTACCGTCCGTTGAATGAGGTTACTATCAAGAACAAGTACCCTCTTCCTCGGATAGATGATCTTTTTGACCAATTAACCGGAGCAACGGTATTCTCCAAAATCGACCTCAGATTGGGCTATCATCAAATAAAAATCAGATCTGAAGACATTCCCAAGACTGCCTTTACTACTCGATACGGTTCGTACGAGTATACTGTCATGTCCTTCGGACTCACTAACGCCCCTTCAACTTTTATGCAACTCATGAACTCAGTATTCATGGAATATCTGGATAAGTTTGTGGTCATATTCATTGACGACATACTTATATATTCTCCTTCCGAAGAAGAACATGGCAAACACTTGCAATTGGTGCTCGAAAGACTCCGCGGGCATCGACTCTATGCCAAATTCTCGAAATGTGAATTTTGGAAGACGCAAGTGGAGTTCTTGGGCCATGTTCTCTCAGCTGATGGTGTCGCTGTGGACCCAGGCAAGGTCCGTGTCGTCCAAGAATGGAAGCAACCTAAATCGGTGCATCAAATCCGGAGTTTTCTTGGCTTAGCAGGATATTACCGGCGTTTTATCAAAGGGTTTTCTTCTCTTGCCAAGCCAATGACCGAACTTCTTAAGAAAGAATAGAAATATGTATGGACCCCCAAGTGTGAGGAAAGTTTTCAAGAGTTGAAGAAAAGGCTGACTTCTGCTCCTGTTCTAATTCTGCCAGACATCTACAAAAATTCGAAATCTTCTGTGATGCATCCCGTCAAGGGACTCGAATGCATCCTCATGCAAGAAGGAAAGTTGTAGCTTCTGCTTCTCGCCAACTCCGTCCTCATGAACTCAATTATCCGACCCATGATCTCAAATTGGCCGCAGTGGTCCATGCCCTTAAAAATCTGGCGGCATTACCTCATCGGTAATCACTGTGAAATCTTTTCAGACCACAAAAGTTTGAAATATTTGTTCACCCAACCAGATCTAAACTTGAGGCAAAGAAGGTGGCTAGAACTCATCAAAGATTATGACATAGGTCTCAACTACACTCCCGGCAAAGGCCAATGTAGTTGCAGACGCTCTGAGCCGAAAATCCTACTGCAGTACCCTCTCTATTCGTGATCAGCAACCACTCCTCTGTACAGAGTTCCAGCGACTCAATCTTGAGATGGTTGAGGATGGTTTCCTTGCTGCAATTGAAGTAAAACCAACCCTCGAGGACCAGATCAAGGCTGCTCAGCTCACAGTGCTGGCATCCGTAAAATCAGGGAGAAAGATAAAGAGCGGGACCGCCACTTGTTTTTCTGAGGATGAGCATGGAACCATATGGTTCGGCAACCGTCTCGTCGTACCTAAGGATGATGAGCTGAAGTCCCTCATCCTTCAAGAAGCTCACGATTCTCCCTCTTTCTATCCACCCCGGCAACACGAAAATGTATCAGGATTTGAAGCAGCGCTTTTGGTGGACCCGAATGAAGCGGGAAACCGCTAAATTTGTTGCCGAGTGTGATACATGTTGCCGTGTCAAAGCTGAGCATCAGAGACCAGCGCAGCGGGCACTCTCCAACCACTTCCCATCCCTGAGTGGAAATGGGAAGAGATCGGTATGGATTTTACGTCGGCCTACCCAGAACTCAGAAGGGTCACGATGCTATTTGGGTAGTCGTCGACCGTCTTTCTAAAGTGGCACATTTCATCCCAGTCAAGACCACTTTCAAGGTTAGCCAATTGGTTGACTTTACATCTCCAGAATAGTTTGCCTCCATGGAGTTCCGAAGCGGATTATTTTCTGATCGAGGGGACCTAATTTGTCAACCGCTTCTGGCAGTCTCTTCACGATGCTATGGGGACTCGTCTCTCCTTTAGCACGGCATATCATCCTCAAACCGGAGGCCAAACTGAAAGGACTAACCAAATCCTGGAAGACATGCTGAGATCATGCATTCTCTCTTTCGGCTCCAATTGGGAGAAAGCGTTGCCCTACGCCGAGTTCTCTTATAATAATAGCTTTTCAGGCTAGTCTTGGTATGGCTCCTTTTGAAGCTCTCTATGGAAGAAGGTGTAGAACCCCTCTCAACTGGTCTAAAACCGGAGAACGATAGCTCTTTGGACTAGATTTTATAAAAGAAGCCGAAGCTCAAGTCCGAATCATTCGTGAAAGACTTCGAGCTGCCCAATCTCGCCAAAAGCAATATGCTGATCCAAAACGCCGAGAAATCACCTTCGAGGTCGGTGATAAGACTTATCTTCGAGTTACCCCATTCAAGGGTACTCACCGATTCAAGGTCACCGGCAAACTGGCTCCTCGATTATCGGCCCTTTCACCATCCTTGCTAAAAGGGGAGCTGTGGCATATGAATTAGAGCTACCTCCTTCGCTGTCCGGAGTACATAATGTCTTCCATGTGTCTCAACTCCGAAGATGCCTTCGTCCTCCTGCCGCAGAAGTTCCATTTGAAGATCTTGAGTTAAATGAAGACCTTTCTTATCGGGAGCATCCCATCCGCATTCTTGATGAAGCCGAGCGTCAAACTCGTCGCCGCTCCATCAAATTTTATAAAGTACAATGGAGTAACCACACTGAAGATGAAGCAACATGGGAACGAGAAGATCTACTCCGAGCAGAATATCCCTCTCTCTTTTCCTAACCGTTAGGAATCTCGAGTCGAGATTCTCGTAAGGGGGGGTAGGTTTTGTAATGTAAAAAAAACCACACCCCTTTCCAAAAAAAAATTCACCCCTCCCCCCACCCCCTCCCCCCCCTCCCCCTCCCACCACCCTCTACCCCCTTCCCCCCCTTTTTTCTTCCCCTTCCACCCCTTCTCCCCCCACCCCCCCCCCATCCGTCTCTTCCTTCCCCACCACCCCACCACTCCCCCCCCTCTCCCCCACACCTCCCCAACCCCTCCCCCCCCCCCCCCCCCCACTCCCCACCCCCCCTCTTCCCCCCCCCCGATTCCCCCCCCACCCCCCCCACCCCTTTCCATTCTCCCCCCCCCACATCCTCCCTTCCCAACCCAAAATCCCCCCCCTCACCCACCTCCCCCCCCAGTTCCCCCCCCCCCCACCCCCCCTCTTCTCTCCCCCTTCCCCCCACAATTTCTCCCCCCTAACCCTCTCCCCCCACCACTTGCCAAAAGAGGAGCCCGTGCTTATGAATTTAAGAACTCCCTCCTCGTTGTCCGGAGTACACAAGTTTCCATGTATCTCAACTCCGAAGATGCCTTCGTCCTCCTGCCTCAGAAGTTCCAATTGAAGATCTTGAGTTAAATGAAGACCTTTCGTATCGGGAGCATCCCATTCGCATTCTTGATGAAGCCGAGCGTCAAACTCGTCGTCGCTCCATCAAATTTTATAAAGTCCAGTGGAGCAACCACACCGAAGACGAAGCAACGTGGGAGCGAGAAGATCTACTCCGATCAGAATATCCCTCTCTCTTTTCTAACCGTTAGGAATCTCGGGTCGAGATTCTCTAGGGGGTAGGTCTTGTAATGACTCATTTTGTAAATCATGTAAATTGAACTCTCTTAGGCTCTGAAAGGATCAAACTAGGGTTTGCATCATCATCATATATAGAGTGTTTGAAATGTTGCATTTAGCTCAAAATTTCAGTTTGGAAATTAAATATCTTCCTGAACTCCTAATAAATTCTAAAGGTTTTTAGGCAACATTTCTTGAATACCTATATTTCTAAACTATATTAAAACATAGATGAAGTTTATCTAAAGTAGATGATGCATCCTTTTGAATTCAATTATCCAAATACCCCAGTGGTACAGTCTGCATAATCTTATGTTATACAAATTGAAACATTGAATTGAATCAATTTTCAAACCAGAATTGATTTAGTTAGAAGCCAGAAAAGAAAACAAAAAGGAAAGAGAAAAATTTCTCTCCTTAACAGGGCAAACCGAAGTCGGGCCCGCTCCTCTTCCGCGTGGGCCGAAGCCCATTTCTTTCTTCTCCCGCACGCCCGCATTCCAACATCGCCCCTCCTCCTTCGCTGACGCGCTGGTCCCACGGGCAGAGTAGCCTCGCCACGCGCCTCCCTTCTCCTGAGCGGCGCACTACCGGCGCCGAGCTCTCCTCTGAGCCCCGGCGAGCTCCTCGACATCCCTCCATGCCGCTGATGAGCTGGCCTCACGCGCAGACCCCCCCTCGCCACGCGTCGCCTCCCTCCTGACGCGCGCACTACCTCGCCCGAGCTCCTCTTCAGCGCACCCCGGCGGCCTCCCTCGATTCCTCCCCCTATTCTTCTCCTCAGTCGCCCCAACGCTCTCCTGAACCCACGCCCAGCTCCGCCGCATTGCTTGCGCCCAATCCCGAGCTGCGACGAGCCAAATCCCCACGACGGCAGTGACATTGAGTCACCGGTGAGCGCGCCGCCACCGGCGTCGAGCTCGTCTCCGTGGCCAACTAGCATTCCCCGCCTCTTAACCTTGTCCTTTTGCTCCGCTACTCCCTCACGAGCTCACCCCCGCGTTTAATTTCAATTCCTTGCAGCGAAGCCCTCGGATCGCTCCTCTTCCCCGTCGCCGGCCAGCCCACCGTCCGTCCTCGATTCGCTCCCTCCGGTGAGTTATGCCCCAACCGAGCGTGCTATCCCGTTCCCCAGGGTCTTCTCTCTCTCTCTAATCCCTCATTCATCCTTCGGGCGCAGTCGAACAACTCCAGCGTCGACGACCGAGCGCCGCCGTCCGCCTGTGCCGCCGCCGTACCTGCTCCACCTCCTACCGTCCCTTTCGACCACCGAAACGAGATCCCGGTGAGCTCCCCTCCCTGCTGGTACCCTTATCTCCCTCTCTCCTCGCTGCGGTGCTGGCTCGCTTGCCCACCGCCGCTCACCGTCGCTAGGACCACCGGCGGCCAAAATAATCGGGCAAAGCCTGTAGGTTAAAAGGAGACGATGTAAAAGGAAAAGGGGAATAGGGGATGGGACCCATATGTAATAGACTGGAGAGGGTTAAGGTAAAGGAGGGAAATAGAGGAGATGGGGCCAGGTTTACTGGGCCCATGCGCCAGAGGCTGAGGGTAGAAAGGAATTGGGTGAGAAAAGAAATAAGCCAATTTCGAAATTCTGAGATTTTGTAGAATGAGCAGAAAATGGTTTAAAATTTAGAAATTCATATCTTTTGAATGCTAACTCCAAATTGAGTGATTTTTGTTTTGCTAGCTTCATTAAAATGAGTAGAATATGATAGTGCAAAAATTATTTATGTTACCTTGCTGTACCTACCTGGAAATGTCCAAAATGCCCTTTAACACTTAATCTCCAAGTTTAATTCTATGATTTCCTTCCCAACTTTGAAAATGGCAAACATTATAGCATATGATGATTTAACTAACATCCTATGCTCTAAATATTTAGCATCTCTTATACATTATCTCATGTTAATTAATTGATGCATGATCCGATAAAACCCTAACCCTAATATAGGCACACCCTCGGAAAAACCCTAACTTTAATCTATACCTCCGAATGACATGAAACCAATTCCATTAGATTCATATTGACATCCTCTACATATTAGGATGCATATCATGCATATTGGATCTTATTCTTTCTGGTTTTAATCGAAGTTCTTTCTATTGCCTTGCTTCGGTATTTCGGGGAATTGGTTTTGAGTAGAACCAAGCGGAGAGGGAATATCCGGAGGGTGAATATTATTGTGATCCAGAGCAATATCAACAAGGCAAGTTCACAAATACTCATTAAGATTCCCTAATTCATATCATGCCTTGCTATTGGTTGAGATGAAATACTGTGTTGTATGTGACTTCTTGAACTGTGTTGTGATGGCGATATCACTAGCATGATTAGGGTTTGATTCTAAGATCAGCGTGGATCTTTTAATTGGACTAATTAAATTATGGAACCTTAATGGTGAGATGTGAGAGCCGGGGTTCTGTCACCTACTGATGGATCGAGGAAGGGGGTGATCTCGAGCACCATAGCTTTTCCTTCGATGCCGGTGTCGTAGGGCTTAACCTTTCACCCACGTAGGGAGGCTTTGCGAGTCGACCGGATAGTAGGGGTCGGCCAACCTCGGACTAACGGCCTCTCGGAAGTGCTCCCTTTGGTCAAACTTTGTGGTTTGCTCAGAACATTCGATATAGCCTTTGTGGGCTATCTTTAAATCATCAAGCTTGGTTGTCTTGTGATGATATGGTGGAATCGTATGGTTGTTTCCCATGCTATTTCAGATCTGAAATGGATGTGTCCATGTGATATGTGCAGGTAAAAGTGGTCATGTTGTTAGCATATTGATATGGGTAGTATCAAGTATGAACATGCCATGTTTTACATTGATGATTATATGCAATATGAGTACTTTATCCTTATCAATAGCTTGCTGAAATTGGATGGGGATGAGTATATAAATGTGGCTTGCAAGTACGAAAGTACTTACGGAATTCAATTCCGAACTTGTTGCAGGAGATCCTAGTATCGGTGAGTACTACGACGAGGGGAACGATGTTTCGGATGCTTAGCTTAGTGTTATCCTTCTCGGTCATAAGAATGTGGGTTATGATGATGTTTTTGGAGGTGGCATGGCTGCCATCTCAGGGTTTATCTTTTGAGTTACTTGCTGTTTTTAAAACTTCGAAGTACTGTACCCAGCCTTCGAGTTGGAAGTGATGTGTTTTAGAACCCCTCTCGGGTAAGTAAACATTTAAGTATCTTGTAATCCCTTCTCAATAGAGTTTGCACTGTGATATGAAGTTGTTATCTGTGATCATTCCATATACAGTGCGTGTATGTTTGAAGTATATGGAATCGATCGTAAAGAAGTGATGCCCTCTCTTAGTGTTCACTCTGGGGAGTGTTCGGTTGAGTGACCGCTGGCTGAGATGCAGTGCCGGCCAGGCAGGGTGTGGGCTATCGTACCGGGCTCTCGAGCGACCCACTAGTCCTCGGACTAGGTTAGGGTGGAGGGTACGATGGTCGGGCTCCTCCGAAACTACTTCGCCTAGTGACTCAAGAGGAGCGTCAGCTCTTTACCGGGTTTGGGAATTGTATGTGGTTCTGGGAAGTTTAGTCATCTCTGGCCGGCTTAACCCACGGTGATGGATACATACGACGTAAGTGCGTATGGTATGTGGGTTCGGTGTCGAGTTGCCCAACGGTGATGGATACATACGACGTATTTGCGTATGGTATGTTGGGTGGCTTCTCGGTCTTTGGCGACTAGTCGTTCCCTAATCATATGAAATTCCCGGGTCCGTGACAAATGACCAAATTGAACTACAATTTCTAATAGATAAAATCCCTACAAATTCAGAATTCAAAACTTAAAATCAAATATAACTTAAGTAACTTTATAAGAAATTTATTTACTACTTTTTAAACCATGATAATCCTTAGTAATATATATAATTTTTTATACATAAAAATCATAAGGTAATAATTTAGGAATTTATAAGTTCATAAAAATAATGTTTTATATTAATTACTGTAATAGTTTGTACGATGGATTACAATAAGTTTTTATTAATTCTAAAGATGAAGGAGATAAAAATGATGGAAAGTATAAAACCATTAGATGATGATGCAATAGAAATCACGAAATTAGTAGAGTAAAATCACAGAAAATTTATATCATTTATTGCGTTGTCTTCAACCAGGTAGTCCTTGGCCAGAACTGTAACCCTAGCTTTTTCCTGGCCATTTTTACCAAAACATCATCACATGCATTCATATACATATACAGTTGCAATTTATTGGGAATTAGTCCTTATCGGACTATTATTCGATCTTCAGATTCTGAGGTTCTGCCGAATTCTCTCGACGAAACCTCGAACCTTATTACTTGTCCGTCACAAGGCAAGTTTATTTCTTGTTCATATTCGTTGATTATTTCTACCAAAGTATATTCAAATTTATTATTCTTATCACCTGCATAGAGACAACTAATAAATGAACTGTTATGATTCGTTGAATCATCTATTGGTGGGTGGTGGAACCCAGGAATAGAAATTTAGGGTGGTCAGGGTTCCACTATATATGGTATCACATTAAGGTTAATAAAAGTCAGTTGGCATTCTTGCACCGTATAGATAGCGTTAACCACAAGACGTAATATGGGACAGGCGAGTCAAGTAGCGCCTTCTTACTAAAATATCTCCCAGGCATGTATGTATCGTAACACTTGGAGAAGCGGTATGTCCCTCACCTAGGGGAGCGTGAAACCCTGAATTCTCGCATGGGGAGGTGTTATGTCCCTAATCTTTTAAAAAAGACGCTATAATGACATGGTGGGTAGTCGGTACCGACTACGCAAGAGGAAATATGGCACATGAGAAGGGTGAAATGATTCGGAGCCTTAGACCTGACCACACACTAATGGGAATGTGATGGGTTTTCGCGCCTGGCATAAAGGCTAAGTAGTACTTGTGGGAAAAGTAGCACACCTTTGTAGAGTGTGCTAAATTGTGGCATTGTCACCCCTATTCGGGGCATGAACTGCGAACACGGCGGGAAATGAACCATCGGAGGTTCTAAGAACCCGTGGAGCTTTTTTTTATCATAGAATACTATTAAAACTTGACTTTATACAAGAAAGGTTGTTGAAAAAGATATAAATTTCTTAAGGACTGTTGTCCTGGTAGAAATAGTGCATTCCAAACATCTGTTGCTATTCATGAACTTGTTGAGTACTTTCTGTACTCATCCCCTGTATAAAATCTCCTTATTAGGCTAAGAGTCACTAGAGCGGGTGGTCGAGTGTCCGAAGAAGCCAGAGGAAGAGATGGAGAAGCAGGCACTAGACAAAGGAGAGGCGGGAGTCAATTACTACTTTGACTTTGGCGAAGCATACAATACCGACCGGTCTTGAAGTAAGTTGTAGTATAGGACCCTTGGTCGAAGGTGTATAAATTTCTATTTTGCTATCATTTCGTTCTTTTACTTTTGCAGGCTTGACACTTATGTCATATGTGTATTTTTATCTTATGCAAGTTGAAACTCTTGTATTTCTGTTGAGATGTAATATAAGTATGTATTGTATTGATGAGCCACTATAATGTTTCTGTTGTACTACTCTGATAAGTGTATTATTGGTGAAACAAAGTTTTACTGGTAATAAACTAAAGACTGACATACTACACTATGTAATGGTGCGCAGAGTCGCTACACAAAGGATTTGAGCAATATCTCTATGTGGGGCACTTCATGTAATACCCCGGGTATCTACTAATTATTCAAGATTCAACTAGTTTAGCTGAAAGATGAGCGAGAAATTTCATTTGTATTTAATAAGGTTTGACCATACTACTGGTTAGAGTACACCGGGTAGGGAGCAGTGTTGATCAAACCACATTGATGATGAAGACCTATATGCGGTTACCATTTGTTTGTCTTCATGCATTGTAATAAATTATACCCGTTACTAGATTATTTGTGACTTGTCTGTATTGGAGTCTTAGTTCAAATATCTGGTTGAAGACAATATTAAACTATATTATCACCATAAGTTAATCGCTAGACGATAGCAACAATGAAGAATCTAGAACTGACGTTGTTGAGCTAGTAAGAAATTGAGCCACATTGCTCGCTGGAATATAATGTGTTATGCATCTCACATCCATATATATATATATATAAACTGAATAAATAATAAATTAAAACAAAGGAAGCGAACTAAAGCAAATATGCTAAAGGAGATGATAATCATAATAATAATCTTATTACGATGTCTGACCACACCTTAATAAATATACATGGAAATTTAAAGAACAACAACCTTTACATGAATAAGATTACAATCTATTGTTCCGATGCACAGTAAAATGCTAGAAGACTAAGACTTGGAAGTAGGAGCCAACCATTGAAAATATTTGCGTTCTCTCAACGTCATTGAGTATACGCACTCGAGACTATTAGATTCACATAGTTTTGCTGTAGGAGGTGCTCCTTTAGAAAAAGAATTTTGAAATAGGTTTCGTTGATACCGTCTCCCATACTGCTAGTCAATGTAGTAGGCCATGATTGCCATACGAAACTAAATAGTTTTTAGTCTTAAAAAATAGTTTGTCTTAGAAGTATTTAAAAACCATAGTGTTCGAGGGCCACATTGCTAAAGACCCTACGTGAGACTTAATAGAAAGAAACCATGAGGGGTTTAGTGCATAATTACCCTTTGCAAGAAAAATACCATTTTGAATTCCTAACATTGCCTCCATAGGGGAAAAACCTTTTAAAAATATTTTAGAAAATATTTCAAATAGAGAATCTGAGCCATCCGTAATATGGTCTTGCACCGATCTTAGAGCCATCCAACCGAATGAAACCAAAGCGGCCCCATGAAAATATCAGACCCCAAGCCATTTGGATATCAGACCCCAAGTCATTTGGATACGGATTACCATTTGAACATTAGAAAAACCAAGCAGCAACTCACCATCCATGCATATTGGTGCTAGCAGCCAAGGAGAAGTCGGCAGGACACTCGGTGCACAACCATAGGCCACCTCATCACCAACAAGGTGAAATATTAGGGCATCCTCGGCATCGAGCCCGATACACTATGAGCTCGTGCGCAAAATTTAGAAAACTGCTGCTCCGATGCCACAAAATTAGACAAGTATTTCATGCCAACCGCTGCAGAAAGGAAGAAGACGAGAGGGGAATCACGCGGATGAAGGTCCACAGGGGTGCTCCGTCACCAATGGAGGTACGCCACCGTTGTGAGGCTGATGACGTCATAATCCTTTGTTGCCATCGTTGAAGCGAGTAGAGAGCACGTTTGAGAGCGACGACGCCATGAAACATCATTTTTGTGTTGATACCTTCTATGTTGATATAGATGCTATAACCACTGAGATGTATCATCACCTCAATGCGATATCTTCAGAGTTGCTTGTATGTTATTCTTGTCTTAATCCAAGAGACTCTAAATTCAACTTGGATAATCTTGCTTGACTTGTAGATATCTATGATAAGGATTTCTCCTTTATTGATCGTGCAATTATAAAGAATCAACTTGAAACTTCCATTCTTTGTGTGCAAAGTGCAGATGACTTATTGATTGTCATGATCTTGCAAGCTTGGTAGTGAAAGATGAGCCAGACCGAAAGACATATTGTATTTCCATTGGTCTACCGCTTCATCGAGTTGGCATTGCTATTACCAGTGGCAACAACATCGATCAATAGAGTCTTCGCAGCTATGAATTTTATGAAGACCACTTTGTGCAATAAGATATGCAATGATTGGCCTAATGACTTGACGGTGTGCTAAATCAAGCAAGAGATATTCAAAGGACTTGATCGTGGTAAACTAAGAAAACATTTTCAGGCCATGAAAAATCGAAGAATGGAATTGTCTAGGCCTCCTAGATGCAATTAGTGCTTTGGTGCTATGCTTTTTGGCTTCTGTTGCTTCACGATCAATTAATGGTGACACTACTAATCCATCTTTCTTTGATTGCGAGTGCCTCGAAGATGCTGCCATCGTGGCATTGTCGATGACGAATGTGTCCCAACCACCATGCCGTTCCACTCCAACACTTGAGGGACTTGGGGCTGACTGCAAGGGAGTGTGAGAGGTCGATGATGAGGGGCTCTGTTTCGGCGGTGATAGGCTAGGGTTTGAGAGGATGCAACACGAATGTGTAGGGAGGAGGAGTCACGGGAAGATCCGATGTTGGCACCATGGGGAGGCGGCATGGGAAGAGGCAAAGGCAGCAGAGGCGTCACGTCTGCTCTGGCGTGCCGTGTGAGCTTCCCTCATGCACACCGTCGCCGACACCACCACGCGCCCGCTCCATCGCCTGGAGCAAGCTAGGGTTTTTGCCCACACCAAGGCTTCATGCTACATTTGCCTCTCTGATCCTAAACAAGCCACCGCTTGCAGGCCTTAGCACGCCCCACCACACGTCCACGACATGCACGAACAGGCCCGGCAAACCATAGCCCATGGATTTTGCTGGCGAAGCAGTAGGCCCCCAAAATCTAGTACATGAGCCCACAAGCGACAACGTGTGCATAACACTTGGCCCATGAGCGCAGTACCCCCACCCACGTCGATCTGAGCCGTCTGCAGCTAATTCAACGTAGCAGAACATCAAAAGCAAAAGAGGGCGCGGGATCTACCGACCCTTAATGTTATTCTAAGTCAACGGGTTTATTGTTCAAACTAGCATATTCAGTAAAAGTAAAATACACTTGTGGTCTCTTGACTTGAGCGGTGCCTCTAGTTTAGTCCTCTGACTCTTAAAATGCTTGTTTGCTCCCTAAAATCTGTAAAAGGGTCCACTTTGATCCACCATATGCTACGTTGGCTAATTAATCTGACGTGGCATCTGATGTGGCGACCACCTTGTCATCTCTCTCTCCCAATTCCCCTCTGTTTCTTGACCACATCTCCACCTTCTCTGTCCCTATACGCCTTGTCACCACCAGCGAGCTCTGCTTCTATTCCACGCCACCGCCGGTGGTGGCTTTCTCCTCTTCCATCGTGTTTGCTTCCTTGCCAGGCATAAAGAACCCTCTATTGCACGGTCATGACACCAGCCCACCGCCTCTCAGCACGAGGCCGCTCAATGCGGTAGCTGCTCCCCACCAGCAGGTGTGCCTCCCTCCCCTACGCTCTCAGCCCTAAGCTCTGCATCGTCCTCCGTCGGGGAGCTTGAGCCCAGACAGGATCGTGCTGGATTGGAGGTGCACACTCTCAAGATTCATGGGCTCAATCAAAGCTTCTTTGGAGCCCGAGCCAAAATTTTGCCTGTGGAATATGTTTGATTGGAGATGTTCTTGTGTGGATGTAGTTGGACTCTCTCCCATGAGGAGCTTCTTCTAGCCATGGTGACGGCGCCTATGAAGATGCCACCGTGTGAGGTGTTGGCCGTGTAATCCTGCTGCACGTTCTAGTTGCTAGGTGTTAGCTTTCTTCAGTTTCGTCAGGGAAATAAGAGAGCATGCAATGTGAGACTTGTTCACGTGCATGGCCGTAGGTTCTGTTTCTACATGTAGCTAGCTCGCCGCGGTGTTCGCATTTGTGGGATGGCACGAAGTCAAGGCGGACATGGCGGCTTAGTGGGCACGGGAGAGTAGCTGTGGGATGGCACAGCTGTTAGCTCGATCGTGGCCGGTAGAATAGTTCTTTTTAGTTAGCTTGTAACAACTTATAAATAACAGATGAGAAGAAAATGATGCAAGGCAGTACACAGCGCCAAAATCTCTTGTGTTTCAACCTCCTTGTGCGTGTTTGCGCGAGAGAAGAGAGCGAGCTCAGCCAGTTTGCAACAACAATTGGCATCAGAGCCACTTGCAAGGTCCTGCGATGGCCAGAACTCCGGAACGGTCCCAGACACCACCAAGACAGCGCCGGGGGCGCAGCACGTCGCGAGCGCGAGGCTGGCGTGAGGTGGTGGTGCACCAGGTGACCGGGGGGAGCGGGGGTGCGCAGCAGTACCCCATGCTGACGCGCACGAACTACGGCGACTGGGCGCTGCTCATGCGTGTGTAGCTACAGGCGCAGGGGTTTTGGCACGCAGTGGAGCACGGCACCACCATCGAGTGCGACGACCGCAACGCGCTGGCTGTCATCCTACGCGTGGTGCCACCGGAGATGCTCCGGGCACTGGCGGTGAAGGACTCCGCCAAGGAAGCATGGGACGCCATTGCCGCGATGCGCATGGGCGTCGAGCGCGTTCGCGAGGCGAAGGCGTAGAGGCTGTGTGCCGAGTTCGAGACCATGACATTCCGCGATGGCGAGACCGTCGAGGACTTCACGCTGCGCCTCACAGGTCTTGTCAACGACCTGCAGGTGCTCGGCGACACCGTCGAGGACATGAAGGCGGTAAGGAAGCTGCTGCGCGTCATGCCGCCGAGGTATATGCAGGTCGCGATCTCAAGGCGATGTCCATCGAGGAGTTGACCGGGCGCCTACAAGCCGTTGAGGACCGCTACGGGCAGCCTGGTACCGATGCCGGTGGCGGCGCTCAGCTCCTCCTCACTGAGAGCGAGCGGGCTGCCCGGCAAAAGCAGAAGGAGCCTGGTGAGGGCTCCTCCGGCAGCGGCAATGGCGCGAGCCCTGCTGGAAAGAGCAACCGTCGGAGGGACAAGAAGAACAACCGGTGCCACAGCAACGGGAGCGACAACACCGCCGGCGACGAGGGCGTCAACAAGTCCAAGCTGAAGTGCTACAACTGTGGCATTGTCGGGCACTTCTCAAGGGAGTGCCGCAAGCCGCGGCGTGAATGGCGTGAGGAGGCGAACCTCACGCGCGGACTTGACGATGCCGAGCTGGTGCTGCTGATGGCGCACGCCATCGAGCACGTGACGACGGAGCACGGTGACGTTGTCGCCCCTCAGGCGGTGTTCCTCAACGAGGAGAGGGTCATCCCCATGGACGTCGGCAAGGCGGTGTGGTACCTCGACTCCAGCGCCACAAGCCACATGTCCGGCTGCAAGGACATGTTCACGACGATCAACGAAATGGTGCATGGAACTGTTCGCTTTGGAGATGGATCACTCGTTGACATCTGTGGCAAGGGCACGGTGGTATTCGAGTGCCTAGACGGCGAGCAACGTGCTTTGTCCGAGGTATTTTTCATTCCCAGCTTGAAGAGCAACATCATTTCACTTGGACAGATGGACGAAAATGGTTGCAAGATCGTGATCGAGGATGGCTTCCTCTACATCTATGACCGTGATCGCATGCTGCTGGCCCAAGTACCGCGACAAACAAATCGGCTCTACATCCTCAACCTCCTCCTGGCCAGGCGAATGTGCCTACTCGCCAAAACGGAGGAGGCTATGTGGCTGTGGCATGCGTGCTACGGACACCTGCATTTCCGTGCGCTGCGTGCACTGGCTCGAAGGGAGATGGTGCGCGGTCTCCCTGATATCGAGCATGTGGAGCAGTTCTGTGATGGCTGCGTGCTAGGGAAACAGCATCGCACGCCGTTCCCGCAAGCAACGGCGTACCGTGCACGACGTGGCCTGGAGCTCGCACACACGGACCTGTGCGGGCCGATCACACCGGCGACACCGAGCGGCAGTAAGTATTTCCTGCTAATCGTGGACGATTACAGCAGGTATATGTGGCTTGAGGTGCTCAAGTCGAAGGACGAAGTGTTCGCTCGCTTCAAGAAGGTAAGGCGGCAGCCGAGGCGAAGCGCCAATGCCGCCTGCTCGCGTTCCGATCCGATCGAGGAGGCGAGTTCAACTCCAGCGAGTTCAAGCACTACTGCGACGAGCTCGGCATCAGGCACCACACCATGGCATCGTATTCTCTGCAGCAGAATGGTGTGGTAGAGCGCCGGAACCAGATGGTCGTTGAGATGGCTCGGTGCCTTCTCAAATCCATGTCTGTATCAAACACCTTCTGGGGCGAGGCCGTGAAGATGGTGGTGTACATCCTCAACCGATCGCCGACGAGGAGTCTGGACGGTGTCACACCCTATGAGGCGTGCCATGGCAGAAGGGCCAGCGTGCGACACCTCCGGACTTTCGGCTGTGTCGCGCATGTCAAACGCCTCGGCCCCGGCATCAACAAGTTGTCAAACCGATCGACGCCGATGGTCCTGATCGGGTATGAGGAGGGCGCGAAGGCGTATTGCATCTATGATCCGGTGGCAAAGAAGCTTCACGTGGCTTGTGACATCACGTTTGAGGAAGGACGGCCGTGGGCATGGAGTTCTGCACCAAGCTCGGCGACGGATTCTCCGTCGAACACCTTCATCGTCGTCTACGACACGGCGCCTGGTGAGACGGTGATCGACGCCGGTACCACCTCGACACCGTCCACTGCACCGCCACCCATGTCGCCACCAGCACCGGCCCAGCAGAGCACTGCGACAGTGCCGCCGCCCGTGGAACCCGCACTCAAGTGGGCAACGCCGCCCACCCACGATGACAACCGCGACACCGACTCCGGCCCTTTGCGATACAGGTACATGGAGAACCTGATGAACGAGCTTGACGCCGCGGACATGGAGCAGGCCGGGCTATGCCTGCTGGCCGTGGAGGAGCCGGCAAGCGTCGAGGAAGCACTTGGCGACGGCGCGTGGAAGATGGCCATGGACGAAGAGATGCATTCGATCGTCAGCAACGGCACGTGGGAGCTGGCCACACTCCCGGCCGGCCATCGCGACATTGGCTTAAAGTGGGTCTTCAAAGTAAAGAAGGACCCAGCTGGCAACGTCGTCAAGCACAAGGCACGGTTGGTGGCGAAGGGGTACGCGCAGCGACAGGGGGTGGATTTCGACGAGGTCTTCGCCCCGGTTGCACACATAGCGACGGTGCGGCTGCTATTGGCACTGGCGGCGCACGGCGGTTGACAGGTGCATCACATGGACGTGAAGTCCGCCTTCTCAACGGCGACCTAGCTGAGGAGGTCTATGTGCACCAGCCAGCCGGATTTGTTGACGGCGACAACGCGGACAAGGTGCTAAAGCTCCGGAAGGCTCTGTACGGGCTGCGCCAGGCGCTGCGAGCGTGGAACGCCAAACTCGACAACTCACTGACATCGTTGAGGTTCGAGCGGTGCCCCCTGGAGCACGCTCTGTACCAGCGAGAAGACGCGGTAAACTTCCTCCTGGTGGGCGTGTACGTCGACGACCTTGTCATCACAGGCACGAACGTCGACGACATCGGCAAGTTCAAGGCACAGATCAACAAAATCTTCCAAATGAGCGACCTTGGTCTCCTAAGTTACTACTTGGGGATCGAGGTGAGGCAGGGGCGACGAGATCACGCTCTGTTAGGCGAGCTACGTGGTGAAAATTCTCGAGCTCTCCGGCATGGGGAATTGCAACCCGTGCCACACGCCGATGGAGAACCGGCTGAAGCGTGGCAAGACGAACGGTGACGACACCGTTGACGCCACAAGGTACCGGAGTGTGATCGGCAGTCTCAGGTACTTGGTGCACACCCGTCTTGATATTGCCTACGGGCATTGCAAGCCGGTTCATGGAGTCACCGGGGCACGACACTGGGCTATTGTGAAGCAGATACTACGCTACTTACAAGGTACGAGTGGCTACGGTTGCAGCTACAAAGTGGGATCATCAGCGCCCACCCTCATCGACTTCAGCGACAGCGACCTCGCCGGCGACGTGGACGATCACAAAAGCACGTCAGGCGTGGTTTTCTTCCTCGGCGATAGCGTCATTACATGGGCCTCGCAGAAGCAGAAAATTGTGGCTCTATCATCCTGTGAGGCGGAGTACATCGCGGCGGCGGCCGCAGCGTGCCAAGGCGTCTGGCTGAGCCGTTTGCTCGCCGAGATGCTAGGCATTGATCCAGTGAAGTTCAAGTTGCGGGTGGACAACAAATTGGCGATTGCGCTCAGTCGGAACCCAGTTCATCACGACAGGAGTAAGCACATCGACACTCGCTTCCATTACATTCGTCAGTGCATCGAGGAAGGGAAGGTCGACGTCGATCTTGTTGGCACCGGCGGACAGCGAGCTGATATTCTCACCAAAGCTCTCGGGCGCATCAAGTTCGTCGAGATGAGGCAGCTGCTCGGAGTGAAAGAGGTGAAGCTTGTGCATCAGGATTAGGGGGTGAAGTGTTGGCCGTGTAATCCTGCTACACGTTCTATTGCTAGGTGTTAGCTTTCTTCAGTTTCGTCAGGGAAATAAGAGAGCATGCAGTGTGAGACTTGTTCACGTGCATGGCCATAGGTTCTGTATCTGCATGTAGCTAGCTCGCCGCGGTGTTCGCATTCGTGGGATGGCACGAAGTCAAGGCGGACATGGCGGCTTAGTGGGCACGGGAGAGTAGCTGTGGGATGGCACGGCTGTTAGCTCGATCGTGGCCGGTAGAATAGTTCTTTTTAGATAGCTTGTAACAGCTTATAAATAATAGACGAGAAGAAAATGCTGCAAGGCAGTACCTTGCGCCAAAATCTCTTGTGTTTCAACCTCCTTGTGTGTGTTTGCCCGAGAGAAGAGAGCGAGCTCAGCCAGTTTGCAACGACATGAGGCCCGGTGGTGAGCTCCGCAACTTGAATCTAGCTGGACCCGACTAGGATCTAGACGTGGGTGAGTAGATCAGGCGACGACAAGATCAACCCAGGCGATTGCGATTTGGGAACCGAGACGAGGGAGCCACGAACAGATGCTCATGCTCTCGTAGCCAGCAAAGAAGTGAGAGATTGAGAGATAGAGAGAGGATAGGAGGAAGATGAGTGTGCCCCCCATGACATATGGGCCCATTTGACTGGATGCCATGGTGTACGCCCCGTTGAAAGGACCAAGGGTGCCGACTAGAGGGGGGTGAATAGGAGGCTAATTAAAATTACTTAGATTTAATCTTTTTAACCAGTTATTGACTTAGCAGATCATCAGATTTAGTTGGCTGTGTGACAGGTTCCTAACACAGGTGAAATATCACAAGTAAAATAGCACGTGGCTGTCACACAGGTGGGTTACACAGGTGATCTAATAACCTAGCACAGGTAAGCTAGTAATGTGGCTCCGACACAGGTGACTAAGACAGGTATAAAAGATGATACAACTATAACACCTGAGACACAGCTAGAACAAGCAGGCAGAAAGCTGATTAAGCAGGTATAAAGCATATCTGAATAAGGTGAACAAGAAGGTATCAGATCATATAAGCATGTAATGAATATAACTGCTAGAGGAAATAGACTAAGCACTCAGAGAAAGACAAGTGGATTTATCCCGAAGTTCCCTACTCTTTTCAGAGAGGTACGTCTCCGTTGGAGAGACTACTCCGAAGAGATAGTCAGCACTGAATCGTGCTTGTCCTCCGAGTACCTGACGTTCAGGCCTCTTCCTTGCTTGTGGAGGTCCTTTTGCCTTGCAGCAGGATGACCTCGATGCTCCTTCACAAACTTACTGATTCAGCCCACACAAGCTTGGGTGATATCAGCAACTCCTACACCCGTCTAGGAGCAGACACTCCAAGAGTAACAGATGATGCAGCAGCAATCTCTTGGAGAAACCTTTGCTCGTGCTCAAAGCTCACAAACTCACTCGGACTGACCCTTAGGCTTTTAGCTCTTGTTGAGTGGTTGGAGGCTTTGCAACGGTCGTATGTGATTCACTGGTTTGAGCAAGATTGAGGACGAAGTCCTCCCCTGGTCCCCTATATATAGGGTCCTCAGGCACCTGACCGTTACCCTGTTGCCACGTAGGATTAAGTGAGCCACCGGTGTCAGCCACCGGTGACACAGCTACACACTACGCCCAACTGTACCCGGCTCAGGCAGACCGACACCTGTGTCACCGGCAGCACACACAGGTGAACCCTTAGCTGATAGCCGCACTACTCAGCCCGGTCCTGGCACATGACATGCCCTCAGCATACGTCAAACTCTAATACCTATAAGGAGAGAACCTCCGACAGACTTCTGACACATCAGACCGCCTATCGCAGTGCAGGTACCTTAGCATTTTCAAGCTCTCCCCTGGTACAGAGATGTACCTGAGTCATAGAGCGGAAGACCACCTGTGACACAGCTGTGTCACACAGGTGCCTAAAACTCTAGGGTTTTCACTGTTAGTACTGCAGAGCACTAACACAAAACAGCTTCATACTTTGTGCAAAGCTATTGACACAGGGCAATTGACCTCAAAAGATCAATCCCCTTGACCAACACTCTGAGCAATGAGCAAGGTTCCCTTAGACAACTGCTACTGTTTCATCCCTCTTGATAGTACGGGTGATTCCTATGGACTCAAAGAAACTAGCAAATCTAGGCTTTACCTGCCACCAACTGAAGTCACGGCCCTTGACGCATCAAGCCACCATCACCTTGCTTGCAGCTTCCTGCACAGCACCGGCTACTTCTCAGCTGTGACACAGCTGCCTAGCACAGCCATCTCTTTGTCCTTGAAACCACCTTGTACCCTTTTTGGTGACCATCCTTCACTGGATAATCCTTTTTCATGGAACCTGTAAACTCTGCTTACACTCATTGTAAATATTAGATTCCAGTTTAAGTTGCCATTAACCATCAAAACCATATTAGGGCCTAGATGATCTTTCACCCGTCAGATCAATTCTCTAGTTTAGCACGTTATGGACCATAGTAAATTTCTTTACAGAGTTTAGGGAGTCAAATGTGTACTTTTAGAGTTAGAGGACTAAACTGAGCACACCGCTCAAGTTAAAGGACCACGAATACATTTTTACTCATTTAGTAAATTTATATGAAGCAGTTGTGTAAACTACAATGAATGAGGTATTTTCCGATGCTCATCTTTTATCTCCACATGTTCGTGTGTGGATCTAGTGTAATATATTCTTATTAGTGTGATTCTTGTATGATTCAGTACATATTAGTTTGATTTTGCAAAATACTCTTTGGTACACGTTTTTCACTTCACCACATCTAAATTTTGATTGTGGGACCACCGCTAGAAGCGAGGAGCATTATGGATCTGTGATATTTCAAAAAGATAGATGGTTGTGAATCTTAGAGAATCTCCAACAAGTTGTGACTTAGTTTGTTATTAAAGGGAGAGAGAATGTCATACTTCATGAAGAGAACAAGCTCTCTCTCTCTCTCCTCTCATTCTCTCATCCACGTCACAAAATATTGATATGTTAAGACCATAAAACCAATAGATGTGTATTATTGAAGATGTTCTTAAAATGATTTGTACATAATTTAGTTGGTCAACATAGAATCATAATTTATACTACTTAAATAGGAAAAGGAAAAGAAATTTTGAGTGGTTGAGTGAGTGGTTGGAAGGCGTTGAATTAGGAGAGGCAAGCGTGCATGGCAGGAATGTGAGGAGACCATGCCAAGGCTCAGCTACTAGCTCGATTTGGAGTAAACGAAACAATTATAGTAGATAAGAAGAAGATAACCTAATAGTTTCGTGTTTTATCACCTTTTCTTTATGGAAACTAGTAGTGCGTGTATTGCATAGGTGAAGCTTGGACTATACGTGCAGAATAAAAACTATAACGGTTGATGTATATGTCATTATCTTACCGGCTGTCTAGAAGCACAGAAACTGCTCACACGAATTAATGATGTCCACCCTTGTGATAAGTATAGTATTTTTAGTACAAATTTCGTACAACAATCCTAAACTAAGCCTTAGTTTTTATGTTTTGCATTCCTCCTGAGTACGTGGCCAATAATTGGGCACAATTCGTTATGTTTTTTGGCCAGGTATTGAACCGTATTTTTTGAGTTTACAACAGGGGGGTGGGCGGGGGTGTGGGTGGGTTACCCACGTATCATGAGGATAGGAGGAAAGCAACAGACGAGTGACGGCCGTCCAAATTCCGAACTCCAAAGGGGAAGAGGACTGCCGTGTACTGTAGTGCCGCCCCATGCCCGATGCGCATCTTATTGTCACGCACAAACACGAATAGAAATAGCCTCTGCTTTCTGTGATCACCACCAACGTCATATCCGGACCAAAAGAGCACATATGCACATGTATTGGCTGAGACCAATGTAGTCCTGGGTGTGGTATGGCGGCCACGATCGGTGCCAAGCGGCGGTTGTTCAGCCAACATCATCTCGGATTGAAAAACCCAACCCAGTTCCTGTATAATTGTGAGCATGGGCGTGCCATCTATCCTTCCAATATTGGGAACGAATATACATATTTGTCTTCCTCCCAGCACACAAGCTCCGTGCTTCGCACTGCATGTTGTAGATCGAGTTGCACATGCGTCTTATGGAGACTTGTCCAGGGACACAGCCACGTCGTTGTCGTCTTATGGGTCTCTCATCCTGGATCCCAAATAGTGGGCAGCAGAATCAGGAGAAGCCAAAGATGGAAGCCGTCGATTTATTATGAGCTTCACTAGCCTCCATTGAAATCGAAAACTCACTCGCACAAGAGCAGCAAGACCAACCTTGCCCCTGCCTTGTTGATGTAGCACTTGTCGGGAAGGGAGGAACAGGGGCGAACTAGGAGGAGCAAGCACCAGCTGTAGCATGACAAGAAAGGATGACGCAGAATAACTAACTCGTCATCACCGGTGACCTAAGAATGATCCGTCCTCCTAGATCCATATTTGGGAGCTGCTCTTTTATTGGACGCACCTGGGCGGTACAAACTCCAAGATCGATGTACAGGAGCACCACCACAGCAGTCGAAAGAAGCAAGGGAGAAACGCCGGATTTGGCCCCCGGCCGAGTGTCAATGGCGGAAGTAGCCCCCGGCCGAGGGCAAAGCCGTTTTCGTCCCCACGACGCAACCGGCAGCCGGCACGTGGCAAAATTGCGCCGCTGGCCCGCGACGCGCGGAAATCGCGGCCCCCATCATCCTCGCCGTCGCTCTCGCGCCCTCAGCCCGGGATCCGCCTCGCCTCGCGCTCGGGACCCGCAAGCTCCTCCTCGCGCCCGTGGGCCGCGATGAGCGGAGCTCGCGCCCGTGGCCCGCGACGACTGGGCCCGAGGCTCGCGGCGGTGGTGGTGGTGCGCGGGGGCCGTGCGGAGGCGGCGGGGCGAGCGGGGCGGAGGCGGCGGGGCCGGGGCGTGCGGAGGCGACGGGGCGGACGCGGCGGGGCCAGGGCGTGCGGAGGCGAGCGAGGCGAGCGGGGCGGCGGGGGGAGACGGGGGCGGTGGGGGGGCTAGTTGCCGGCCGAATGCGTGAGCTGGGCCTCGTGCCCCAGCGTCGCGACAGCCCGAGCGTCGCGGTTCCTCTCCTCCGTCGCGGCCGGCACGCCTCGTCGCGGTCTCCACCCGCGATTTCCGCGTGTCGCTGGCCGGCGGCGCGATTTTGCCACGTGCCGGCTGCCGATTGCGTCGCGGGGACGAAAACGGCTTTGCCCCCGGCTGCCGATTGCGTCCTGAGATTTTGGGGGCCCGGGGCGAAATCCTAAGATTTTGGGGGGCCCTGGACGAAACTAAAACTCGAGCCCCTTAATATAAATATTATAATAATAATAATAATCAATATACACATATATATATATATATATATATGAAATTTTACTAATAAACACTTAAATACATCTAAAAGCAATAATATTCATACAAATAATTTATACATACTAACTTAAAAATTTCTTAACCCTGGGATTTCGGGGCCCCTGGGATTTGGGGGCCCGGGGCGGCCGCCCCCCCTGCCGGGCCGGCCCTGGATCCTTATTTCGTTCGTACATTCATCTTTCTTGGACTGAAGCACATCTTCAATTTGGGAAAACAAGAACATGTCCCCCCTGTTTGAGCCTAGCTTTCCTGCTTCTTTGATCGGTAATTGATGGGAGAATTCTGTTGTGGACTGCTATAATCAATGTTTTATCTGCTTTTGGATAATTTCCCTTCATGAACTGTATTCTTCCGCCCGGGGTTTTATCAGATGGAATAGCTGTATTTTCCATAGAAATCCCGTTATGTCACGTAAGCAAGCAAGAAATGGTACTTATTTTGGTTGCTTCTTTCTTCTGCCGCTTGCTTTGAGGCCTCTGTACTTTGCTGTCGTGGAAATTCTGATGAGTTTTGGTTTATGATAGCTGAAATTGAGGGACTTGTAATTCTTGGTTGTGGTGATCAAATGCCCGAATTTAGGGGAATGACCCTTTTGTCTGAGAGTTTATTCAACCAAGCACTTTATCCCAGGGTTGATGCCAAATATCTGAACTGTTCAGTTCTTAATGCTCCTTTCTCCATGTTTTTCTTTGACTTTTCTTACTTCAAGTGGCCATCTTGTCTTTTAGTTTCATCATATTGTAATTGATTGGGAATTGGGCTTGGAGGTGATAAAATGCGAGGTTCCACTATCATAATTCTGGTGTGTTTTTGTCCTATCTGAATAACCAGGCAGAAAAGATGTGCCCGTGGTTCTTTTATTCATTTCTCCTCTCTTCCTTTTATGCCTGCTCGCTTCATAATTCACATTGGAATGCTGATATTGTGGTTAGCTAAGCTACCTTTTTCCATTGGATTAATTGCTAAAGAGTGAGGTTCTTGGTATTGGAAGTTGTATCCCTAACTTTTGACTTCAAAATATCAATTTTTTGGCTTGATTGCACCAAAAAAAAAGAGAGAGAGAAGCTGCAATTTAGGAGCTTGAGATGATGTGAACTATATATACTTTTTTTAAGATACTAGTGTTTCCTGGCATAGTTACCATCAGGGAGCTGCTCACTATGGTCGTTTAACTGGAATTATTCAACTTTCCATTGCTATCATCCTGTCTCAGTTGATGTCTTTGCCTATTTTCAGTGACTGCCCTCAACACCTTGTACACAACCTTGAATTCGCCATCGCAGCTGACAAACTGGGTCTCGCAGAATGGCGACCCCTGTGGCCAGTCTTGGCTTGGGATCACTTGCTCTAGTTCAAGAGTGATAAAAATGTGAGGTGACAGCTTTGTGGTCGACACTCTTCTGAAATGAACTTATTGTTCTGATATGCCTTTTGTTTTGTTTCATATTCTGGCAGAAAATTACCCGGTATGGGGCTCAGGGGAACTTTGGGATACAATATGAATATCCTGACTGCACTAGTTGAGCTGTCAGTGAAATTTTCTTGATGTTTTTGCTGGTATATCTTCCGCCTTTTACCGCCGTTATTTTGATCCCTTCTGTTGCTGCTGCAGTGATACGAGCAATAATAATCTTGGAGGAAGTGATATCCCTTATAATCTCCCTCCAAATCTTGCGAGACTGTATGTTATGATCTGACTTACAGCTCAAGAATTACCTGACCTCTTGTCTTCGTTGATCATTCTCTGAGTTCTGACAAAAAACTTGGCCTGCAGAAATCTTGAGAAGAGCAACTTTACTGGGACTTTACCTTACTCCATTTCCCAAATGGCTGCACTTAAGTATTTGTAAGTCGCCTGTTCATATATAATTTGTCGTGTTTGCCAAGACTTTGATTAGATCTGACCAAATCATGTCACTCTCTTTGATGTAGAAAACTTGGCCATAATCAGCTCTCAGACGTCAATGTTGTGTTCAACCAACTCACCAACTTAACAACATTGTGAGTGTTTTATTATTTATATCTGAAAAAATATTTTCTTGGTAAGCTACTAAACAGTTCCATATATCCTATTATGAAATCTGACAGAATATTGGTAAACTAAAAATCGGACAAATTATTGTAGGGACCTCTCATACAATACATTTTCTGGCACTCTTCCTGAAAGCTTCAGCTCCTTGACAACTTTGACCGCTCTGTAAGGACATTCCTTTCCCATCCTTTGCTATGGATTCCTTGGTTCAAACAAGTAAAAAAAAAGGTTATTAGAATTAAAACAACAGCATGCGCTCTTTTCAGTTATTTGCAGAACAACCGGTTTACCGGTACGATAGGTATCCTCTCCGATCTCCCTCTGACGGACCTGTAAGTTGATACACTTGCCACCTCATAAGATCTACGCCTGTTATCTCTTTAGTGATCCAGTTATTACTACTACACGCAGCAACGTTGCAAATAACCAATTCAGTGGGTGGATTCCTGACAAGCTTAAAAGCATAGGCAATCTTCAGTAAGTATTTGTACTACCTTTGACTGTCTGTCTCATTCCTCTAATCGTAGGATGGATACAGTAATTCAGGTTTGGCTGTATGCATCCTTTATTGGTGCAGAGGCCAGGAGTAAAGCTTCCATTATCTAAAAAGAAGTAATTCAGGCTTACAACTGTAGGACAAGTGGGAACTCCTTCAGCAACAGCCCTGCACCACCACCTCCACCATACACCCCTCCGCTGCGCGGACCACCTTCTAAAGGAAGTCCTAGTAACAGTAACAACAGTCCTAGTAACAGTAATAATAATCCATCAAGTGGAAGCAATGCCAGTGAAGATGGTACTAGCGGTGGTGGAAAAAGGGGAAAGGTAGGAGGCGGGGCGGTCACCGGAATCGTCATATCTCTGGTGTTTCTTGGAGCAATGGTTGCTTTCTTTCTGATCAAGAGGAGAACCATGAGGCGTCAACAGGGAGGAGATCCTGAAAAGAATGAGCCTCTCAGCCTTATTGCTTCAGGAACGCTTAAGCATAAGTCTACCTGGAAGAATTATTCAGCATCGTTATCTTGTACTTGGTGTCGTTGTTTCTTTGACTTTTGTCTTCTTTGATGTCTGAAATAATACTTCCTGTTCAGAGCTGAGGCCCATGAACAGTGTCTCGCTAGCTGGGAAGGAAGGATTGCAGAAGTCTGTCTCGATGAGCCTGAAACCGCCATCGAAAATCGACTTGTACAAGTCCTTTGATGAAAATGAGCACCTTAACAAGTCCAATGCGATGAAGAAAACGAATCTCTCTTCCATCAGAGCAACTGTATACACAGTGGCAGACCTGCAGATGGCAACTGAGAGCTTCAGTGCTGACAATCTTATCGGCGAAGGCTCTTTCGGCGGGGTTTACAGAGGGCAGTTGTCAGATCAGAAGGTATATGCGTTTACCATTTTAAAGGGAAACACAACTATACCTTCATTTCTAAAAAAATTTATTCAACTTATTCTACAAAAGTTGAGAACATCGACTCATTAATCCTTGTACTTTTGGATCAGTAAGATAGTATCTAACTAACAGTGTCCTTAAGTAACAACTGAACACCAAGATCCTAGGCTATAGTGCATTCCGACAAACAATTTATTTGCATCGCAAGCCGTAAACTTTCCTAGGGGATGTACCGAAGTGAATCTCAAATCCAAATCTGTAATCAAGTTAATGCAACACAAAAGCTTAATATGCTCAATTGTTGGTATGGAATTTTAATTATAGATCATATGGTAGTATTGGTTTAAATTTTATGATCTTTTGTTGCACGTTGATTTCCAATTTTATGCTGGTGTAGTAATCCACACTGCAATTACTAATTGCTATTATGCAGGTTCTGGCTGTGAAGAAAATCAATTTCTCTGCCCTCCCAAACGATCCATCTGATTTCTTCATCGCTCTGGTCACAAACATTTCAAAGTTAAATCATCCAAACCTCTCTGAACTAGATGGCTACTGTTCAGAGCATGGGCAATGCTTGCTGGCGTATGGATTTTACAGAAATGGTTCTCTCCATGACTTCCTTCACCTGTCCGATGGATACAGCAAGCCATTGTCTTGGAATAACCGCGTCAAGATTGCGCTAGGTTCTGCCAGGGCATTAGAGTAAGTGAGACAGATTGATCAACTAGGTCTTTCCGTTCTGGATCTGAATATGTGTTACTTTCAGATATCTGCACGAAACATGCTTGCCATCTGTCATCCACAAGAATTTCAAGTCAGCAAATATACTACTGGATAACGAGCTTAACCCCCATCTCTCAGATTGTGGGTTTGCTGACCTCATACCCAACCAGGAACTACAGGTAATGAACATATTTTGTCAAAAGAAAAAAACTTTCGTGATATTTTTTTTCTCCTGAATGCTTAAATCACAACTTCGGGAATCAGATGAGAATTCAGGATATAGAGCTCCAGAGGTGGCCATGTCCGGTCAGTACTCCCAAAAGAGTGATGTGTACAGTTTTGGGGTAGTGATGCTAGCGCTCCTGACTGGCCGCAAACCATTTGACAGGTGAACACACAGCAATTTATGCTACAGTTTTTCTTGACAAAATTGGTACTATATCATCAAAATTTGACGACTTTACGGATCGAGAACAGATTCAGTCCTGCAAAGAACTAACTGCTGTTTGAAACTATTTGCAGCTCCCAACCATGGTCACAGAAGTCACTAGTCCGATGGGCCATGCCGCAGCTCCACGACATCGACGCGTTGGATCAGATGGTTGATCCTGCACTGGAGGGACTGTACCCTGTGAAATCCCTCTCTCGGTTTGCCGACGTGATCGCCCTCTGTGTCCAGGTAAATCCTCTCAGTGTGGATGCTGTTTTGTTTTCCTCCCCCTATTTTTGCATTGGTACTGATCAAGTGATCATCTGTTCACTTCCAACTGCAAACAGGCTGAGCCAGAATTCAGGCCACCGATGTCGGAGGTCGTGCAGTCGTTGGTTCGTCTCGTGCAGAGATCAGGCATGGGGGCGGTGCTTGGTGGCGGGAGTGATTCTCGCCGGTATGAGGAGTCCAGTGACTACACGTTCTAGGGGAAAATGCTATGTATTTCCTACAGAAGTTTGAGTTTGATGGGTGGTATAGAAGTTACAGTATTGCAGCTTGCTTGGCTTTGCAGTGACCTGTACTGAGAAAAACCATTGTATCATATAAAATATGTGTTTTACCAACCGTCATTTCACTGAGCTGCTTGCTTTTGTGGGTAACAATAGAAAGCACTGCTGCAGTGCTTCTGCTACTGAGGAGAGAGAAAAACAACGTGTATGGTTCAGTCTTGCACAATATATATATATACATATATATGTTTGTATATATATGTACATAATATATATACCTAAAATTCAGGGTATATATGTGTACATAATATATGTATGTGTATCACATACCTAGAATTCAGGGTATGTCAGATCACATATCTTGGATTCTGGGTATATGATCAAATATATCTTAAAATATTTGAATTTGAGTAGTTTTTTTTTAAGTTATGTATTTTATTTGAGTATCTATCTCTGGGTACATACCTCAAACTGAAATTTTCAAAAAAATTATTCAACTTTGCTTTGAATTTGAATATTTTTGAAACCATGAAGCCCGGGCAACATGGAGCCCCATGTAATTGTAATATACATATGTATATCAGTAGCATTATCATTTCTGCAGCCGTGATCATTCTCAGCAGTGTGTGCGCTCTGAAGTCTCAAGGCTGAACCATAACCTAGAAACGCCAACACAGCTGAGACAAAGAGAAGAACATACCCAAATATCTAGGTTTGGATATCATTATCAACATCTGTAACTCTGTGTCGTGTATTTACATCAGAAAGAATCTGCACCGATAAATAATTCCTCAACAAATACAAATCCAATACAATAATCCCTTCTGAGCTTGACATATAAATAAAAATTTACCGTCATGTCCTTAATCGTCAGTTGCCCCCTTTTATAGAAAAAAATAAAGAATTGATTGATCCTTCCTGGCTGTGTGTGTCATGTCTCATACGGCCAGAAGGGCAACCAAGGCAAGCACCACGACGGCGCCCCACGCGGCAGCCGTCCTGCCCGCGGCCGAGGCATGGGTGAGATCGTGGCGGCCGGTGTCGATCATGATCTTGAAGCGGCATGTCCCGTGAGACGGGTCGGTGGTGGTGATGACGGAGAGGTTGTTGAAGTTGCACGAGCCCTTCTGCTGGTTGGCCGACTGGAAGAACTCGTTGAAGGCGTAGGAGACGTTGCCACGCGCGTCGAGGCTGCCGCACGACGAGCCGGGGCTGAGGCTGGTGCAGTCGGCGTACTGGCACGCGTACTCCACGGCGCCGACGATGGCCGGGCCCGTCGGGCTGGCGTCCGGCCGGAGCACGCACCACTGCTTGGACAGGTAGCGGACGCCCTTGGCCGGCACGATGCCACGGCCGTTGGCGAGCCTAAGCGTGTACTTGGGCGAGCCATCGTAGTTGAAGATGCCCCAGTGGCGCTCGAAGTTGCCGGGGTCGACGCTCTTGGCGTCCTCGTCGAGGAGCGCGAACACGTAGATGTCCGGCATCTGCGGGCGGCGCGGAGTGCCCTTGCCGGCGACAATGCGATCGAAGAGGCCCTGATTGAAGCGCGCAGCGCTGGCCAAGTTGGCGTTGCTGTCGCCGTCGGTGGGCCAGCCGATCTCACCGACGACGACAGAGATGTTGCCGAGGCCGTGCTTGTCGAGCGCGGCGATGAGCGTATCGTAGTTGGCGTCGAAGACGTTGGTGTAGAGCACGTTGCCGTCCTGGACGCTGGCCTGCGACGGCGGCGCACCGGGGGCCGGGAAGTAGGCGTAGTCGCGGGGGAAGTTGGGGTCGGCGTCGAGGGAGAGAAATGGGTATATGTTGATGGCGAGGATGCCCCCGTTGTCGAGGAGGAAGCGGACGAGGCTGGTCATGAGGCCGGAGATGTCCGGGCGGAAGTCGCCGGAGGAGGGGCGGCCGTCGAGCGACTCGTAGACGTCGGCGTTGAGCGGGACGGTGACGCGCACCTGGCGCGCCAGCCCCGCCTTGACGAGCGCCGCCTGCACGTTCTGCACCGCCGGCAGCGTCGCCGCCTCGAACATGCCCTTGTACGACTTGAGGAACGGCTCGTTGCCCACCGCCACGTACCTGCACCACCAACACTGGTGCATTAGCATTCGCGCATGTATGTCCATGCAAATAATGATAATTAAATCACACAAATTGGTGCTCTACGCACTAATTCTTTAAAGCAGCTTGCATTGCGCACTAGTTGGCAACAGGATCGGTCGGGCATGATATGTACAGTTTTCTTCGTAACGAACCATTATGGTTGTACCTGATGTCGACGCCGTACTTGGAGACGTAGTTGGACACGTTCTTGAGCACCCACTGCTCGGCGGCGGCGACGTTGGCGGCGATGGGCGCGAGCAGCTCGTTGGGGAGGCCGAGCATGACCTGGATGCCGGAGTGCCCGAGCGCCTGGAGCGCGGCGGGGTCGGCCTCGAAGAGCTTGACCTTGTCGAAGCCGTTGTCCTTGAGCAGGCGCACGGTGACGTCCCCGGGGAGCGGGTGCAGCACCCGGGTGCCCCAGTTGACCGCCAGCGCCTCCACGGGCCGTGCCCGGAACACCACCGGGTACACCAACGCCAGCCACAGCACCACCAGCGCCTGCACCGCCGCACACGACCCCATTGCTCTGCTAACTGGTGGTATATCGGTGGTATGATCCTGATCTTCTCTGAGCTTCATATGTTGTTGCATGGGTTATATATATACGTAAGAGGATGGGGAGAACAGAAAAGAAGTTGAGCTAGAAAGGTTGCATGGGGAGTAAGTTTGTCTCTCCCTTGCAGAGGGAAGGAAAGCATATACAAACTGTGGGAGGGTTGCATTTGCATCAGTTGATGGGGAAGGAGAGAGGGGAAGGCAAGGAAAAGAAGATGCCAAATTACAATGGACAAGTGTAGGAACGAAGGTGGCCGAGGGTGATCAGTGATACGTGTGCGTGTATCTGAATGGATTCATCCGTTGGGGTTTTTGACCTTGGAAGGCAGGAAAAGGACGGAATCATTTTTTTGCTTGTGCGAGGATAATTTAGGGGCAGAGACAAAGGATTGCGACGCGGCTGCGTGGTGCCATGTCGGCCTCGACACGGCTGCACCGTGCAAACGGTGGAGGAGCTTCTGTTTTGTCCTGTGTTTTGAACTTTTGATCCCTGTGTACGGCGCAGATATTATTAAGTTCGGTTCACATCTCGGTGTTCCATATGATTCGCAAGCTCTGCCGACGACTGAAAACCATGACATGTTAAGATCCGAAGGTGTTTTCTTTATTTTTGTCATGGTTGGTTCTGTTGGTCGACGGCGACCGCATTGCGTTTTCTACTCAAGGGTGCCTATCTATCTAGCGTGCTTTTGAGAAACAGAGCTTTTCAACAGTTCTGGTCTTTTTCTTTTTCCCTCGCGTATGATGAACTTACCGCATCTGTCATCAAATAATATATATATTGTCAATTAAAGGTAAGGTCCAAATTTGTTTTTACAATTTCTGAATTGATTATTTCTATCAATTTATACAGCATTTTCTTTTAAATAGAAAAGACAACCTTTTGGACATCGTTAAGGGACTACTACTTCTAATCACCAACAAAGACATAAATAACACAAGGCTATGCATCGAATTGCAGCACAATAAGCGTAGAAGAAAAACTCAGACCAAAGGTTGACAGGCAAGCAGCATTCAAGAAAAACATCGACAAAGGATCAAGATACTATTCTTTTACAGCCCGTCTGGAACGAGCAAATGTCACACGGAACGAACAGTTCTCGTGGGGAATATAGGGAAATTCCGGTGCCCCAGACAGCGCCTTATAAAAGTCTGGTCCTCAGCTACTACAAAAGTTGGCATCAGCAAAACGAACTAAAACTGAAACTGAGGTACTAGCAGTGAAGGTACAGTTCAAAATTGAATGGTGCGATATGTATGGTACACGGTACGTTACAACGAACTAGATGGCAGCTGAAAATATGAGATTGTTTTCAGTTTCACTCATGATATCAAAGTTTTTCTAGACAGGCATGTACGCTTACAGTATCTACTGAAACTGATTCCTTGTGAATTCGACTGCCACAAATTCCTTTCCAGCATCTCGAACAACCTTTCTGTCTAAAGCACCAAAACTTTAATCCCTGCAAGTTGTACAAAAGGACTAATTAGTACCACGCCACAAAAATTATAACAATGGAAAAGAAAACGCACACAAGCTGATAGCAAAAACAGAAAGACAGGTTTGACACAGTAACAAAGGTATCTAGTCTGGCAATCAATAAATGAAATACAGCTTCGTCAAAATATCCTTCAGGCATTTCATCAATTTATCTCAACAATTTTATACAGAAAACATGTTAGCACATTTTTTAGGGAAGAAAGCCAGGTCACAAGAAGATGTGTTCTTGCAACTGTAATAAATTCAACCATCATCAAATTATCCAGGCAGGATTATACATACGAACAACTTTACAGGAAAGAAGAGCAATGCATAAACAGATCTACAGGTTGCCATAAGAATTGATTGGCAGAGAACTGAAGAAACTCCCTATCCTATAAATGTAACAAATCAACTAATATATGAGCAACTAACCAGTATAAGCTCAATTTTCATTTAACCCATTCTTATACCCAACCAACCTGCATAAGCTGAATTTTTAATTTATCCCATTATTTTGGATGGCATAAGATCTAAGTCATGTTCAATTTTTAGCAGAGTGCGGAACATAGAATTGATTCTTTCGTAAAATGTATTATCCCATTGGCACAACACAATTACAAAGCAATGATAGTAGAAATTTTAGGAGGGGTAACACTAACTGCAATGGTGCCATGCTTATTGTATCTTGAAGATTAAAGGAAGCAGTGGCAGAAGTACAACAAAGATCATCATCATCATCATCATCAATAATAGAAGCAAGTCAACAAAAAAAAGCAACAGGCAATAATAGATAGCTCGTCTCTATGCAATTACGTAGCAAAACATCATGAGGCCAACATAATACACAATATAAACTATATAAAAAAGGGGCAGATGCCTACTACTTCCTAACAAGACAAAAATGAACTAAAACTGCACTTGGGTCACACATAAAATTGCCATTGAAAAAACTCCAGGCGCAAGTTTTTGCAATCACATCATATCAAGTTTTTTGTGATCTTGCTTCTCTAAATGAAATGTATGTGATTATAATTGCTACATAAACTAATCTTCAGCTAGAAGAAACACACCAAATAAATTCAACACGACAAGAAAGAGTGTACTACTAGAAAACAGTTATAAGCAGTAATCCCAAATAATGACATTCGAGGCCACGACTTTCCAAATATACCAGAGTAAAGTTAGTAACCTTCTCTAAATCTAGTGCAAGCCTGTGATTTTCAATAACTACTTAGCGAAACAAACGGCTACCCTTTGCTACAAGAAAGACTACTAATCAAATTCAAACAACAAGAAAGGGTGCACTAGTACACTATATTAGAAACTGCAGCATAACATATAACGCATTTATACTTCATATGTTTATCTTCTCAACGTACCAGTATTTAATTACGCCATCCCATCCACATGTTGCAACCTTGCTAGTCTCCAGTGGATGCCACTCACATCCAATGCAAACTCCGTTGTGGCACTTCGATGTCTTAAATCTCCTACAGCTTTTCCAGTCCCAGAACCAGCAACTACCTTCACCATCTCCTGACATCACAAACCTACCGTCAGGTGAGAAGCTCACCTGACAAGCATAACCTGCCACAATGTGGCCCGCAAACCTCTTCTTCTTATTAAGCTGGAACCTCTCCTTGGTGCTGTATATCAGTATCTGATTGTCCAAGCTCTGTGCCGCCAGCCAGTTAGAGTTCGGGTGTACTGCAATAGACGGCATGGAGTGCATGTGCGGCTCACTGATATATTTGATCACCACAGGGATGCCAAACTCCCACACACGAAGAGATTTGTCATCACTAGACGTCACAAACCTCCTATTATTATCTACAAAAGTGATGGTGTTCACCGCCCCCAAGTGCTGATCATACTCCTGTGTGATCTGCCCTGACTTCATATCCCACTGCACAATCTTCTTGTCACTCATCCCAGCAAGGAGAATATGCTGCTTATCCTCATCTGGATTGAGCTTCACAACATAAGGGACCTTCCCAGTAGAGAAGGTTGAGATCACCTGCCCAGTCTCAGTATCCCAATACTGAATATTCCTGTCATACCCAGCACTCAAGAACTTAGATCCGTCACTAGAGAACGATATATCCCTCACCGCCTTGGAGTGCCCCATGTACGTCCGCATACACGTCTTCGACCTCAAGCACATCCCAGATCTTAATCTTACAATCCATACTCGCAGACAGCAACAGATGGCCATACTTGGGGAAAAATCTGATAGCCGAGACCCCCTTGGTGTGTCCAACCCACTCGTGCACACACCTCTTGGGAATATAACAGCGCTCGTTGGTCGCCTTGGCATCCTTGGGCGGCGTGATCCACGACCGCCCCTGGTAGTCCTTCTCCTCCTTCCCATGGAAGGTGCTCTTGGCCAACACCTCTGTTCTCTCTTTCCCTTCGCCTCGAGCCTCCTTCTCAGCCTTCTGGCTGCGTGTGCCTCGGCGTACTGCCTCTGCTCGTCCGTGAGCTCCACGGGCGGCCCCTCCCGCCTGCCAGCCCAGGGACTCTGCTTGTTGTGGACGATCCACTCGTCAGATGCTGGGTTCTTGGCCTCTGGGAGAACGGGCTCTTGGTTGGCTTCCTGGTTCTCCTCCCTGGATTGGAGGCGGCGGCGCTTATGCTCGGAGGGGGCGAGGTTGTAGACGGTGTCGGGTTCGAGCGCCTGGGGCTGTGCGTCGCCGATGATGTGGAGGCCGGAGGGGTCGGAGGCGTAGCCGAAGCGGTGGAAGGTGTTTGTACTGCTCGTCGAAGAGGAAGGGAAGGAGCGCGGCGTCCTCAACGTGGCCGAGCTTGTGGTTGCGGTGGCCGGAGGCCGACGAGATGGGGGCGTGGGGGTGTTGGGGCCCGAGGACGGGCGCCCAGAGCTGGTCGGCGGTGGGGTTGAATGGGACGAGGTGGAGGGAGGGGTCGAGCGGGCGGGAGGTGGAGGCGGCGGCGGAGAGCGCGAGCGCAGTCTCATCGACGGCGGGGGCCGCGGACTTGGAGGGAAGGCGGAGCGGGGAGGAGTCCGGGGAGGAGAGGGACTCGTCCTCCGGCGAGGATGCGTCGCCCGGCGCGTAGGAGGACTGGAGGAGATCCATGGCGGGCGGGCGGGCGATCTAGGTTTAGGGTTTCGCCGGGATTTAGGGGAGATTTGTCTGTGTTTGCGGAGAGAACACGGGAGGAGCCGGGCCGGGCCAGGCCGCCTCCTTCTTTTGCGCTTTTTTGCTAGCTTATGGAGTAACTTCAAAAAACCACAAGCTAAAATAAGAAACTTCATGATAGACATAGCCTCCTAAAATTGCTGTTGGTATTAAGAAGCTGGGGCTGATAGCTTCCCAAGCTTATTCTGAAACAAGTTTCAAATTTGCCCTCAGAATTTGTGAATTAGTTATGAAAACTATCATTGTCTTTCTCACATATCCTCCTCTTGTCTCGAGCCCAACCCCTATATCTCACATCTTCTTTCTGTCCCGAGCCCTCTCTTCCAAGACCCCAGACTCGTGCCAGTGCCTCCACCATCGGCGCTCCCATTCCCCCTACCATTCCCTACCATTGGCGCTCCCGCCCATCGGTCCCGAGGTCACCGCGCCGCCGCTCAACCTCCCGCCCTAGATCTTCCCGCCTTCCTCAACCTCCCGCCGATCCCGAGGACGCCGGCCACCGCCGAACCTCCCTCTGTCAACACTCCCGCTCCCCCTGCCCTTCTCCTCCATGCCACATCCACCTGCCGGCCCTGAAGTCGTCCCGCCGCCGCCCAACCTCCCGCCAGACCCGAGGTCGCACGTTGCCACCAAATCTCCCGCCGGTCTCGAGCACTCCACTGTTGGCTGCCTCCATTCCCCGTCCGGCTCCCTCCCTCGTCCCTTCACTACCTGGATCCAGCGCCCCCAACCCCGCCACACCAACCTCGCCGGCCCGTCCTCCTCCACTGGCCCGAGCCTCCTCCTCCACCGGCCGTTGACTCGTGAGGTTAAGCATTTTTTTTCATTTGTTGTACACGAACATCATGCAGTTGAGTTCTTCTCCACATTAGCTCTTGTTCAATGTATGTATTGATACAAATATTGGTATATGTATACTGAGATTTGTGATTATGTAAATCATTTCATTTACATGATTAGCTAGAAGCAATTGCTAATGTCAGGATCCTTGAAAGGATGTCATCATTTTTGTCAGACTATTTATACAAGGCATCCTTTCTATTTTGCATCTGAGCAATTCACTCAAGTACTGAGTTTAAACTGGACAACTAAATGCACAAGTTATCTAGGTGAAAGGACCTTAATGACTAAGATGTCACCTAGAGGGGGGGTGAATAGGCTTTTGAAATTCACTTCTGGATTTGGCTCAATCCTAATGCGGAATTATAGTAATCGGATTTTCACAAGCTCAAATCCTATTATGCTAGTCTTTCATATGAGCATAAGCACCATATGTAAATATATCAATGCTAAGGATACAAGGGTGATAAACAAGCAATTCAACTCATTCTTTCAATGTTTGCAATTTTCATTTGAGAATTTAAGTAGCTCATGAGAATTGTATAGCTTACCTAGTGAAATCTTACTTGAAAGAAACTCATTCTTCTAATGTTTGCAATTTTCTTTCAACTTATCAATGACAAGCTTTGCATTCTTGACTATGCTATATAGATCATCAAAACTAAGCATACTATCATCATCACACAAGTCATCGCCACTTACCATCTCATTACCTTGTGCCTTGTTGCACGTTGGTAAAGTGGGGTGGTGGTGTGATGTCCACGCAAGCGGAGGTGGAGGCAATTGGGTGCTCCTTTTGATGTGAAGGTGAAGTAGAGTAATCCTTAGTTGACTCCTCGAAGAGAAGATCATCCTCATCAATGTTGAACCAATACCCCTTCTCGAGGGTGATCCAAATCTCATGAGCATCCTCAAGAGGAACGATCGACTCTAGCACCTCAACACTCAAATTATCAAATATGGCGTTAGTAGCTTGAGCATTGAGATGTAGGTTTCTCTCTTCCTCAATTGATAGATCATTATCCCAATCACTTGAAGGAGAAAACTCACATCTATAACTTTCTCAAATTGTGGACCCATGGTCTGAAATCTATTAAGCATGCTAGTTCTCTATAACAAATAATTTGTGCCATCTAGTAGAAGTGAATCAATGTGCACAAACATACTAGTCGACATCTTTACTCTCTAGGTTGTGAAGCCCTAAAAGAGAGACCTTGCTCTGATACCAATTGAAAGGACCTTAATGACTAAGATGTCGCCTATAGGGGGGTGAATAGGCTTTTGAAATTCACTTCTGGATTTGCCTCAATCCTAATGTGGAATTATAGTAATTGGATTTTCACAAGCTCAAATCCTATTATGCTAGTCTTTCATATGAGCATAAGCACCCTATGTAAATATATCAATGCTAAGGATACAAGGGTGATAAACAAGCAATTCAACTTCTACAAGAGATATACAAATAATGTATTGCAAGTATGAAATGCGATAAGTGAAGGAGACAAGGGACAAACGATGTATGACCCGGAGTTCGGATATCCACCGATATCCTACGTCGCCGTTTGAGGACCCGATCACGCTTGATCAAAGGTGGGCTCTCTCTCAAGCCACTTCCTCTCGAGGACTCTCCGGAGTCTCCCCAATCACTATGGTCAGCTCTTTCCTCCACTCCCGGAGATGGCGAGCTCCACAACCACTTCACAATCTCCCGGGCCTCCTCACAAGCTTCTTGAGAAGATCACCGAGCCACAACCACCAAGCCGACTAGGAGTCGGTGGGCTCCAAGAGTAATAGACTCTCGGACTCTCGCTCGAACACAATTGACGCCGAGTGCTCAACAATGCAACTTATGCACACACCTTGTGCAACTTATGCACAAAGGTTTCCCTCATTCCTCACAAATGGCAACACATGCACTTGAGGCTTTGGAGAGGGAGAAAAGCACTAGAGATGCTCACAAATGAAGTATGGAGGCAGCAACTCATCTCACAAGCCAACCCAAGGTGGAGACTATATATAGCCAACCTTGAAAACTAGCCGTTGGAGAGGAAGCTGGGCAAATTCGGACTGTCTGGATTTGGCCCGGACCCTCCAAGTACACACCAACGGTTAGAAAAATGACCGTTGGAAAATCCGGACTCTTGACCCGGACCCTCTGAGTTGAGGTCAGGGTTGTCTAGTACAAATTCGGGCCCTCACCCGAACCCTCCGGGTGACACTCCGGAAACCTCTGTACGACCCGGACCCTCATCCGGACCCTGGCCCGGACCCTAACTCGGAGGGTCTGGATTTTCCAGGACAGCAACTCCCACGGAGCACTCGATGAGTCCGGATCACTTTCGAACAAGCCCGGAACACCTTGGTTCAACCCGAAACACTTTGGGGGCTTGCCTTAGGTCATATATTCCAGAAATGGACCTCCCGGAGTCCATGAACCTAGCCGATCAACCAAACCACTTAGGTTGGTTAGATCGCACACATCTAAACACCAAGTCTAGGAACAACACACGCAACACCAAACTACGCCCGAAGCCTCCGAGCACTCGCACCTCGGAACCTCCGGACACACTAGAACACGAGTTCTAGTACCTCCACCACAAAGGAAACACGATGATATGCAACATATGCAAAGACTTGAGCACTCGACATACGACATGAACAAGCTAATCATCCGATAGCTCCTCTTTATAGTATGGCTATCTAACCTATAATCCGGTCTCTCTCCAAACTCCTTGAGACTGGTCAAACTAGAAAAAACCTAGTCTAGGCATACCTTTGTCTTGAGCAATCCTTGCCAGATTTGACAACCACATCATCCAAGTCCTGTCGCTTCTCATTTCTCTTATAAGCTTGTCATCAACTCCACTTGAGCTTGATGATGATCTTCATCCTTGCTTCTATCTCGATCCTCTCTTGATCTTCAGAAGCTTGATGAAGTCCAATTGATAGGTCCCCATGCGCCAAGTATGGGAGGCTTTTCTCTTTTCATCTTCTTCACCGGTTCACCACCAAGGCTTGAACCACAAGCATTAAGTTCATGAGTCCTCACCATGCTCGACTTGATCTTGCTCTTCCATTTGGCACATATGAATAACTCAATTCATCTCTTGCCACCATATGAACCTAACCCCAACTCACTCTCAAACACATAGCATGTGGGTTAGTTCATAGACCTAAATTGACAATCTCATACCTTTGTCACTTGGTCCATCTACTGCAAGCGACAAAGTCTTCTTTGCTTGATTGTCAACTTTCTTCAATCCAACTCATAGATTTAATCTTTCTAATCCCAACACACTCTATCACAAAGCAAATGGGTTAGTCCATAAGACATTATTGACGACTATATACCTAGTCATTTGAACCATTCAAATTACTTAGCCTTCACGCTTATCGTCAATCTTCTCAAGTCCAACTCATGGACTTCCTCTTGTTCTTCGCTTAGCTCAACTCATGAGCTTCGCACACCTCGATCATCTTTGAGTTCACTCCTTGAACTACAATCTTGATCATCCTAGGTCTTCTTCTCTCTAGCTTCTTCTTGATCACCTGAGTATCACTTAGAACTAATTGATCTTGATTCATCTCTTTTGATCTCATGGCATTTCTCAATGAATCCATGCTCTATCAACCATTGCATCACCTACGGAACAACCTTCAAACAATTCTCACCTAATTGTTAGTCCATAGGTATTATCATTACGAAAATCACACTTAGTGACTAGATAAACCTTCACTAGGGAAGCTTATAGATGTTGCAAAATAAGATAAGGTACATAAGGAATTCTGATAAACATAGTAACAATTGGGTTTAGATCTTCTCACGTCTAGTCCTCTTGATATACCTAACATACTGAACTTCCTATGTATGAAGAATTTATTTCATGTAAGATTATAAAGCTAATAAGGAAGAATGAAGTTTGAACTGAGTCATAAGGCCGTACTGCTTTATTTTCAGGTGTGAACTTTTCACTAAACATCTCCACCGGCCATCCACCCTGAGCCCCTTCCTCTTCCTCCACCGGGCATGGCCACGAGACTGACTGAAGGTATATGTTTTTATTTATCGCATTTTCGTAATGTTATGTACAGAGATCAAAGATTGTGATGCATAAATTACAATGTTGTCATGTTGAGTAATTTCTAAAGAATGATTACGCAGTAACCTATTTTAGATGATGCAAACATTTTTAATTGGTGTTTGCTTGTATGTACTAATGAAAATTTTGGAATTGGCATATATGTATAAATTTAACAATGAGCTATTATATTTATGCCATGTTCATAGATGGATAAAGGAAAATATGGGAAAATAACTTGGGATATCGTTGCTCATAGGGTTTTTCTTGACATATGTGTGGAGGAAGTGCGAGCCAATAACCGAATAAACCAATGTTTGAACAATGTTGGGTATAAAAATTTGATAACCAAGTTCAATGAGCGCACGAAGAGAAGTTATGAGCGCAAAAAATTCAAAAATAGGTAGGAGATGCTACAAAAGGACTACAATATATGGAAGTCACTGAACCAGCACGCATCCAGTCTAGGAAGAAATCCTATCACTAACACTGTCGGCGGTACGGGAACTAGGGTTCCCTAAGCCGTTGGCAAAGGGCCAAACTTGACGCCACGTCGCCAAGGGCGTGAGAATCGAGAATACGCGCTCGGGGGCTTGCCCCCCCCGAGCACTGTGTCCGCTTGGCCCCTCTTGGTTTGGTCAAGTGGCCCACATGCAGCGAGCTGGCGAAGTTGTGGGCTCGGGGGTCCCCGAGCACCTCTTGTTTCTTCCTCGGTGCCACATGGCAAGGCGCCCCGAGCACCCCTCGGGGGCCCTTCCCCGAGCAGTCCTCGTGGGTCCTTCGACCAGTACATGCGGCGGGAGTCCCGCAGCGCCCTCCATAGGGCCCAGGCGGGCCTTTTTCCACGTGTCCCATCGGGCGCATTTAATGTCTGTCCGGCGCATTTACATTTAATGCCTGTCAACAGGCGTGCCTACTCTAGGCCCAAAGCGGGCGTCCTCCGGCATGATAAGGCCTGTCAGTTATCATCTGACATGCTTTTTGACTTTCGGACGCGGTACGGCACGCCCAGGTGCACCCCTTTTGGTCCATGGGACCCGGGTGGTTGGAGCCGTGGCAGGGAGCTTGCCTGTTAAGTCTTCACCGGCGCGTTTCAACCCATCATGAAGACCCATTTTCCAAGGACGGCATGTCAGCAAACATCTCTTCCGCAGCAGCCTTCGGTGGCCGGCATGGCGTGCCCACGCCCCTACGTAAGCAGCGTGCCCGCTGCATTTAATGCACCTTCGGTCATTGTGGTAAGCCCCCAGGTATATAAGGGGAGAGCCGAGGCCATGCAAGGGGCTGGATGCTTTTTTAGACTGAACTCTTCTCGAGCTAGCTAAAGGAAGATCATCAGAGCTTCCTGAAATTGGGTTTCGGGCTACCTCTGTAATCTCTCAAACGTCAATACACACATCAAAGCAGGACGTAGGGTTTTACACCCCCATGGTGGCCTGAACCTGGGAAAATCTCTGGTCACATTCCAAACATCTAAAGCCCGCCTAATACGACCCTGTAGCTCTGGACCAGCACCTCCCCGGTCGAATCACAAAAGGGGGGTCCTCCCGGATCACCGACGCTGGCGTTTACACGTTGACAAACACCATTACGGCTAGCGATGACTGGTGGGCTTTAGAGATATAGGTATGCTCGCTTTTATATTGTTTCTCTTAGTTTTTTATTTTCATAATGTTTATCTAGCCTCATGTGGTTTTATGATTGTTTTACAGAAATGTCAAAAAGCGACCAAGTTTTAGATTGCTCCAATTGATAACGAGGATAAAATGAGAATAATTTTGTATGCTCACAGTGTTACAAATGAGCATACAAGGGTGCCAAGTGGAACATTTCAAGGTGGAGCCACTCATGTTAACCTTGAGGAAGATAAATCTGGCTCAAATTGTGAAGGGTTAGGGATTCCTGATGGTACACCTATGCGAAAGAAGGGTGAAAGAAGAGAACCATGCCTTATTCACCTAATCTTACGCCATCAAAGATGACAAATGACAGTACCACTATGCTTGACCGTATTTTAGACTAAATAGAGAGCAAAAGTTCTAGAACATCCCAGTGACTGTTGATTTTATGAGACAGGAGATTAGAGACATGTTGGCCTTGGTGGTTTAGGATGAAGCTGAGACAGGGAGCGACAAGCATTTCTATGCCACGCAACTCTTTATGTAGAAGGAATGTCGTGATGTGTTCACCACTTTGGATACACCTCGTGTTAGACTTGGATGGCTCAAGAGGACATGGGAGGAGAAAATGAAGCGTTAGATATCACTTTACTACCTTTTTATGTGTTGTTTCCTTTGAACTCTATTATTTGCATTATCTAGTGAACTTGTAATGTCATGAACCTATGTTGTTGATTTGTGTTAAACTTATGTGAGACTGATGTCATGAACCTATATTGTTGATTTGATTTGAACCTATGTGGGATTGTTATGTCATGAACCTATGTTGTTGATTTGATTTGAACCGAAGTGGGATTGTTATGTCATGAACCTATGTGAGATTGTTATGTCATGAACCTATGATGTTTATTTGTTGGTCTCATGTGTTGAATTCTTATGTGTATAATGGTAGATGTTTTCCTCAAGTTCCAATGAATCAAGTGATGATGATGTACTGTTTGAGAATTCAAAAGAAGAGTCAAATCTATTATTGTCTCTTCTTTCTTGTATTGTACATCTAGATGGTCAAAAGGCTCCTTACGTGTCCAGGAAGATACCTTTCATGACAGGGATTCAGTGGGTTGAGGAGAAGTCGAAGGATCCCAAACAGTTCTACGACATGTTCAAGATGAGAATGTCAGTGTTTTTATGTTACATGACACATTGGTTAGTGACTATCAGCTAAAGTCAACTCATAACATTTGCTTTAAAGAAGCATTAGCCCTCTTTTTATGGGCATTCACCTCAGTCTAATAGTAATGGAGCGGACCGATTTGAACATTGTGCATCTACCATTAGTACAAAATTTACTGAAGTTTTAGAGTGTTTGGACTACATAGCTAATGTTATATCAAACTAATAGATCCTACTTTCACTACAGTTCATCTTAGACTTAGAAAACCACGATTTTGGTCTCAAGAATGCAATTGAAGTAATAGATGGGACCCACATTCCAGTCATAGTGCCGAGTCATCTCAAAGTGATGCACATTAACAAACATGGTTATACAAGTCAAAATGTTATGGAAATATGTGATTTCGATATGAGGTTTACATTTGTGCCCATTGGATGGTCTGAATCTGTTCACGACACACGTGTGTGGCCAGATGCTTTGGTAGAATATGATGACTATCCACATCGCTCCAAGGTAACTTACATGTACATATTTCTCTTATATCTTTTATTTTTTTAATAGCCTCAGTTATATAATGTGTAATGTTATTTTTGCTCTAATTATAGGAAAATACTATCTTGTTGACTCCGGGTATCCAAATTGAACTGGCTATCTAGCCCCATTCAAAGGATAACAGTACCAAATTCAAAGAACAACGGTACCATGTACCTGAATTTACACAAGTAGCTCTAGTTAGGATGAAGGAGATTTTCCACCATTGTCATTCATCTCTACGAAACGTCATTGAAAGGTCTTGTGGTGTTCTCAAAATGAAATGGCAAATTCTCCATGACATACCAAGCTACTTGGTTGAGAAGCAAAAGATGATTATTTCTGCATGCATGTGTTTACATAACTACATTCATGATAGTGCTATACGTGATGCACATTTTGACAGGTTTGAGAGAGGAGAATATGTTCTCGAGGACGTGCCAGCTCCAATAGGTGTGGACTATACTGCACCTGTAGATGATGGTACCATAGACATAATGCGTGATGATATTGCTGCAAGTTTGGTAGCATAAGGGTGTATGGCTACATGATGTGGTGCTCTTGATACCTTGTAACTCCTTTTGTTGGCAACAAAATATTTAGATCTTGCCCTTATTTGACGCGGTCCTTCTAACCTATTACATTTTAGCACTCTTTTATGTTTGAAATCTATTTTCTTCATCAATTGCGTGTTAAAACAGCCGAAAAGAACAATAATAACAATTAAACAGAGCACAAACCATGCCAAGGATATTACAGACATTACACCATTCTCATAGCAAATAAGCTCACATCTCAGAAGCTGAAAAGAAGGGAATTAAGTTTTTCAGGGATTCCTCTCACCGGAGTTTCTGTGGGCAGTTAAGCTTAAGCTAGTTTTTGCACAAGCCTAAGCGAAAAGAAGGGGATGGCTTATAGAGAGCTTATAGGTGGAAATAAGCTATAAGTCAAATCTAAGAGACATATGAGGTAAGGTTTAATTTTTAAGCTCTCTTAGTTTCTAGTTGGTATCAGGAAGCCTCAAATTCCGAGCTTTTCCGCACCGCGCTATCCCTACCCCTTCCAGTCTTTGCCCTTGAAGTTCACAGGATTCACAAAAAACTATCACTCCGCAAAAAGACCTCCAATCTTTCCTCTCCTCCTGATCGAGCACCCTGCTCCCTTCTTCCTCTTCCTCATCCTCGTGCCACCCTTCCCACGCCGCCTCCCCGCCAGATCCATCCCCATGTCGGCCTCCCCACGCCGCATCCCTCCCCGCGTCGCCTTTCCTCGCTAGATCCCAACAGTGGGTGCCGCCACCCATTGAAGTCCCGTCGGCACTTGTCCCTCCGCGCCCAGGTAGCCATCCCACCAAAGCTCCCCTCCTCCGGTCATCCTCGTCCCTCCGCACCAAAGCTCATCGCCCCGCTTCTTGTCCCTCCACACCAAAGCTTGCCGGACAAGCTCGCACTCCCACTGCCCCATTGCGCTCTCGCACCGAGCTCGCCGCCCCTAGCTCTCTACCTCACCAAGCGCACCCGCCGCTCAGCAGCTCGGCCCCAACTCCTCGCCGCTAGCTCGCCTCCTCCAGATCCAACGCCGGCGCGGCCTTCCTTGTGCCGCCACCTCCTTGAACGCCCTCCGACCGCATCCTCCCCCTGCCACCGGTTGCTGTACAAGTATACATGCTTGATGCATCAATTCTCTTCAAATAAATTGCTTCAAACTATAATTACCTTGGAGTGATCACTTGTAATTAATCAGTGGGGCAACCAAATTGCAAATGTTTTTGTATGTGCAATATGGTGTTCAATAGAATGACTTCATATAGAGTAACATTACTGTTTATGAACTGAGTTTGTTTCAAAGTTCACAACAACTATTGTTCGTTCATTATTAATTACATTTTATGAACTGAGTTGTTTCAAAGTAGTAGTGCATGCATGAACTTTTCCTTTTGATCAAGCCAGCGTAGTAGCCTATTGCAATTAATTAAAAAAGATAGATAGTGAAGTAGGAAAGGGAATTCAGTGAGAGGGCTGCAAGCAGAAAGTGCAGTTCGAAGGTAGCTAGCTAGTGATGCATGAGAAGAGTGGGCGTTGGCAAATTGGCATGTATGTATATATGCATGGATGGATGGATGTAGATGACTGTTGTGTTGTTGCCTTGGTATCTACTACCATCTTTCAAATGCAATGCAATTAATTGTCAACCGCCAACAAGTAAATTAAAGAGCCATATGCAATGCGATTAATTGTCATATTATATTGTTTTTATCTTTCAAGTTAATATATCTAGCAACACCTACAAATAAACTCTCTAGAACAACGATTTCATCTATAAAATAACAAACAGACGAAGCCAGGGGTATTTAAGACTTTGCACTTTTCACCATATACAATATGCTCAAATCCATAAGCCGTTCCTAATAGTAAAGTTTATTTTCACTGGAGCTTATAGAGAGCTTATTTAGATAACAGGCCTATGCACAAGCCTAAGCCATCCCTAAGGGGGGCCTTAGATATATAGTTTTCCTCAAGTATACTCCCTCAATTAGATATATGAGACGTATTTTGACAATCTAAATTTAAGATTTTACTATAAAAATTTCTATGATATTTTGCTAATAGTTACAAAATCACAATTGTAAGAAACCATTTTTAATACGAATCCAATAGTATCAAATTTGTGTTATATAACTCATGTATCTTTAAATTAATTGGTGATCAAAACTTAAACTTGGATAATCTAAATACGCCTCATATATCTAACGGAATGAGTAGCAATATACATATAAAAGCCCAAATGTTGTTTAGGACCCCCTTGCAACGGGCACCCTGAAGCCTCTCGGTTCTCGCCACATGTCCCTTTAGGGATAGGGCTCGGCATTCGATTTTTTCGATCAATTTAGTTCTATTTATTGGGTTTATAATTATTTTAGTCTTTTTGCAAATGATACCAAAAAACATGAACCTAATAGATTGAAATAATTCGGTTCGGGCTACTCAAGTACCCTCAAAACCAAATAGCTCAAAACCTCTCAATATATTCAGTAGCTCAGCATCTCTCCAAAGCAACAATTTGCATGCGTGGCTAATGGCTTCTCCTCCCAAATAAATCAAATGAAATCAACAACCAAAATTGTAAACAAATCACTTGGTCAAGGGGATGGAAACATGAGATGACGTAGATTAGGAACTTATGTTGCACCATTCTTTGTTTGAAGTGATGTATTTCGGATAAAATTATTTCGTCTATTCAGATTTTGAGAAGTCAAGACCAAATTAAAACCCATAACCCGAATAGCACAACAATTGGAACTGAACCTGAAACCTGTAAACTGAATTACTCGACAATTCGGTTAATTTGGTTTGGTTTGGGTTTCGGGTTTCGTGTTGAATATGTCCACCCTTATTTGGGGGTGCCTCTCCCCGCATGACATATGAGGCGACAGGAGTGCATGTATCCCCTTGTATTCCTTCTTCCTCTCCACCGTGTCATTTCTCCTCCTCTCCTCCCGAGCTAGGTATCACCTTTCCCTTCTCCTTCGTTGAGTCTCCGACGAGGTAAGGGTTCGGGCTTCGCGGAAGGCGGAGCTCGGAGGTAGAGGTGAAGCCGGTAGCTGCCGCACCATTGTCACCATCGACCAATACGTCACTACCGCAGTTGCCTTATTTAATGTGTGGTTTTTAGTGTGCCTTCATTTGTCACCAGAAGTGATGGCAACCATCTATCGATCACTGGAGGTGACAACAACTGCGGTGAAAGATAGGAGGAGGAGGTGCAGGAACAAGGTGGAGAAGAAGAGGGCATCCTCTAGAGAAGTCTCCAAGCAGCGCCCTCCTCCTAGATTCTCCCAAGAAAGGTATTAGATATATAATTTCTCAACTAGAATTATGGATGACTAGTTCACGCCTCCGAAGAAGGTAAAGAGTCTTCCAGGACTTCCATTTCTTATGATATTGTTTTTGCTAGAAGTTGTCTCACAATGCGATTCATTGTTATGCAAGTTTGCTTATATTGTTAGCGAACCTTGGGTTTAGCTTGAGATGAGTCTGGACTTTCTCGCAAACGTGCATTAATGAAAGCTCTAGCTTTCCATTAAAAAAAAACCTCAACTGTTTCCTCCTAAGTATCTAGCCAACTATTGTTATAGCATACGTATCCATTAACACTGAAATTAGGTGCTAAAATAGACACATTGGTTATCTCTCTCCATTATAATTTTTAGCTACTTCTATCTCATTCTTCAGCACTATCAATAGAACCTAAGGTGTTGCAAAAAATATATTTAAAATAAAACATATTCATATTAAGAGAGATAGGAAGCTTAGCATTAGTTGCTAAGCTCAGCGATGAAGCCAAGATTTTTATTGTCTCAGTACCTACCCTCCCTGTACCTTGACACCAAGGCTAGGTAATTCCTTTCTCATATAGTATCTATGGATGTGGATGCTCTTTTTTTTCTTTTATTTTAGGAGAAGCAGTGAGTTTTATTAATTCGTAGCAGTTTGGGTACAATTATCGTGAAGACTGTCGATAAGAAAACTACGGACAGAACCCAACCAAGATTTACTATCCCTTGAGTACAAGCATACTTAGCACAACCACGAGCAACATTATTAGCTGTCCTCCGAACAGAATGAAAGATAAAACTAGAAAACTATAACTAAGCTCATCCACCTCATTAAACAAATTGGTCATAACTAGCCTGTTGAGATGACGATCCTTCCATAGATTGTCAAGCACTTGGCAATCCATTTCCAAAATTACCTGAGCAAAGCCTCGTCCTTGAGCATAACGAAGCTCTTAGTGGTGCTGGTAGTACGTGTCACCTCAGTTGTTGATTGAAGTGTTAACCATTTGTTTCAAGTATGATTATGGTATTCAATAAACACATTTGACTATAGATATATATAAGTATTATGTTGAAAAATATTATTTTACTTGTCAAAATCTAAATATTTGTGTACACACATTATATAAAACCATATTTATTTGAAAATGAAGAGTTGCAAGCATTATACGAAACCACTCAATTTGAATTTGAAGGGAGTACGTGCTAATGTAAAGTTATTTGTGAACTCAATTGGGATTTGATTCTGCGACCTTTAGCATTCAAGTCTGAAGATAACTACTTCACTGACCAATTGTTCTTGCCCTCTAAAAAATGTACCAATTAAACATGCAATTGTGCTCTGTCAGAACACAATTCGTTTTACCTACTTTGACATTGAAGTAAGTATTCAGAAACAAGAAAACTATCGTTGGCAAAGAATTATCTAGTGGTAGAGCATGTTACTGAACCAGTACCGTTTCCAGATGTGCATAAAGCAGTCTCCCTTGAACTGCACAATATAGTCGCTTCCTTGGCATCAATACAACAACATCATCAAAATTGTGACCAAGTGTAGCTTCAACAAATACAGAGTAGTGATCTTCGTGCACTGTCCCATAAAGTTACAGTTTCTGAAAGGGCAATGCTGTTGCTTTTTTAAAAAATCCGCACCAGCGCCTTGCAATTTCAAGCCAGAAGTTAAAGCCTCAACGTGGGATGCTGCCGGCATGCTGTTCTTCAAATTCAGGAATCGGCAGATGCTACACTGCAAATATTGATATTTGCTAAATCTGCAATTCTAATAGTAGCCTTCCCCTGTCAGTTCACAGGTGTTACTGTTGAGGACTTGTCATTTGTTGTCACCTGCTTTAGGTCGACCAAGTACATGGTTAGCGGATGAAGTTGAAAAAAAGCAAATCTAGAAACAGAACATGTTGAAAATAAGGCCGTATTTGGTTGGGCTGTGGCTGTTGGAAAAGCGGCTGTTGGCTGGCTGTTTGGAAAAGCGGTTGTGGCTGTTGGCACGTAGTCTGTGATTGTGCGTGTTTGGTTGGGCTGTGGCTGTAGCTGTAAGAAATGTTTGAATAATTACTAGGTATTGATAAATGTACAAACATTTGAATTTTTTTGCTATTTATTTATTTAACAAAAATTAAACTTCATCAATTTTTTGTGCGGGAGGAGGAGCCGGCGGAGCAGCAGCGAGGCCCGGAGTCCGGAACCTCCGGACCAATAATCCGGGACCTCAGGAGGCGGGCCTGCTCGGCGGGCGAACACGCGCCGGCGACGAGGCAGAGCGCAGCCTGCACGGCCACCGTGTGACGCCACTGCGGTCGCTCCTCCCGGTCCGCCGCTTCTTCCATCGCGCGGGCTCACGACCAACCCGCCGCTCTTCGCTTGGGGTCCTAGGGACGGCGGGGATCTGCTCGGGGTCCCGGGGACGGGGACGGCGTGGATGCGATCGGGCTCGCTGGTGTGAAGGGGAGCGGGAGGAGCTCGAAGTTGCCCGTCGACCCCGACGAGCTCGTGTCGTCATCGAGCTCCTCCTCCGTTGACGACGAAGGTAAGGGCGGGAGGGGCAGCGGGCGGCGGAGGGGTTCCAGAATGGGGCCACCGGCGGGGAGGAGGGGCTTCGGGAGGGGACGGGAGGGGACGCCGGCGGGGAGGAGGGGCTTCGAGAGGCCGGCGTCGGAGGCGGGCCTTCGGCTCGGCGGGGAGAGGGGCTTCGAGCGGCGCAGATCTGGTGACCTCGGGCCGGTGGGGAGGCGGCGCGGGGGGCGTGCGGAGGCGGCGGGGCGTTCGGCTTGCTGGATCCGGGGAAGGTAGCGGGGGAGCGCCGATGGGTGAGTGAGGAGTCAGGCGGGGGAGAAGGGGATCAGGAGGACCATTGCGGGAAGCTGCTCCCGGCCGGCTTCCTGCAATGGCCCCTTTTTCCACTTCAACGCCGAAGCCGCTGTTTGCAACAGCTGGGTATAAGCGGGCTGTTTGGTTGGGCTCAGGCTTTTTGCAATGGAAAGCCGGCAATAAGCTCAACCAAACACCCCCTAAATCTGTTGCCTCGACCTATATGCCTTATGGTATTGGAAGTCTTCATTGAGTTGGTGTTACAGATAGCATTATTTACAGGGGGGCTTAGAAAGTTCAAAGATCACGAATATACATAACCATACGCATGTCACATATCATCTTTAAATTGGTTACCATAGGTATGTCTCTTCATGATAAGGAAAATAAGCACTGGCTGACAGGAAATATGGTCACCCCATTCGCTTGATGTCCAGAACAGTTTTAAGCAGTCAATAGGATTTTGCTCCAATTTCAATTTACTAATTCCTTATTTTCAAGCACTAGATGAACTAGTGGATTAATGTTGAGATAATTGTGAATGTTGAGTGGTAAACAAAATACTTACTTGATTTGGGATCAACATGCACAAAGAAGCTTGCAGCGACTATGAGATAGCATAAGATGAGCATAAGGCCTTTAAAATAATTCGATGTGCCTTCCTGGAAAAATGCATATACTAAAATGTGAGAACTAGAACTTGCGATGGACTTTAAAAGAAGCAAACTGTTGTAATTGTATAAACAACACAACACACTGATGCTGGCTTATTCTGTAAGCAGACCTGTAGCATAAATGCCACCACAAGTACTGTTATAAAAAGAGTTGCTGTCTCAAACAGTTGAAAATTCAAGTCCATTTGTTCCCCCATCATCCAACCAATTACCACACAGAATGGAATCTGCAAATATGTAAAAATGATGTTGGTTGCAATAGTTTAACCTTACAAAAGTTGTAAGACTATAGCAGGATAATGCATCTTGTTGAGTAAATATTCTTACCACAAACATAGAGATCTGTGTTGATGACCCTATGGCAACTCCCAACGTAATGTCCTTTGGGTATGAAAAATGAGATCAAAATGAGAAGAAATCACACAATTGAGTTGCAAAAGGGTCGAAAGCAGGGGATACTTACAAGTTTGTCTTTCATGGCAAACATAATGGCACTTGCATGTTCAGCAGCGTTCCCCACGATAGGAAGCAGAATAACACTAATAAAGGCCACTGGCAAGTTTAATGATTCAGAGGCCCCCTGTTACAGCATATTAACATGCACAGTTTAAGGAGGAGAAAATGCATAGTTGTGAAATGGCGATAATATTTGATGTCCTGATGTCGTCTCTTAAATATGATTCCACAGAGGCAGCGAGTGATGGAAGGAGGCAGATAGCAAAATCACGTGCAATGGGAAGAGCATTTAACAGTCATAAAAGAAGACGTGATTGTCAACAAACTCTTCATTACCTGTATGGCATCTACCAGATAACCAGAGAGAATTGAAATCCAAATAGTCAATATGAAAAGCCAGGAGATAGCTTCCCCCTGTGTTATCTCCTTTTCATCCACCTCATCCTCAGTGGTTTCTTCTTCCTGTTATGGCAAGTAGGAAATAGGATCTTGAAGGAACTATGCACATGATGCAAATATATAATGATATATAAGAAATCACTACATTTGTTTTTTATGTTCTATTTTGTCGGGTACTTGTTACACCATACTCTAGTGAATTCAAGAAATAGCAAATGATTATATATGCAACTGAGGTTTGGAAAACGTGGTGACGTGACATATACAGGAAGTCGGAAGGATAGCCAAACAAATTTTCTTCTATGTGAATAATGAAAGGAGGCACAGGATGTACTTGTTAGAGATATAGTACTGTTGTATTCGTATTGGTATAGGAGTCTCTATTTTCCTTGTACTCCAAGTCACCTTGTACTATATATATGCCTATTGGGCTGTGCAATAGATCTAAGTTGCATATCTCCTAACATGGTATCAGAGCAAATTAGGGTTTAGATTTTTTTTGCTACCTTTGATCCACCAGCGTGCCGCAACTCGCGCTCCCCTCCTCCTTCCCCTCCCCACCCGATCCGCCAGCCGCCGGCCTCCCCACCCGAGCCCCTGGCTGCCGGCCTCCTCTCCCGAGCCGCCGGCCTCCCCACCCGCTCGCCCGCCCGTGCCGCTCCGCCGGCTTCCCCGCTCGGCCCGAGCCGCTCCGCCGGCTTCCCCACACGGCCCGAGCCGCTCCGCCGGCCTCCCCGCCCGGCCTCCCGAGCCGCCACTCGGCCGCCCGAGCCGTCGGCCTCCCTGCCCGGCCGCCCGAGCTGCTGGCCTGCCCGCCCGAGCCGCCGCCGCTCCGGCCCGCCGGCCTCCCGCCCTGCCCGCCCGCGCAGCCGGGCCTGGTCACCCGAGCCGCCGGCCTCCCGTGCCGCCGCCGCTCCGGCCCGTCGGCCTCCCGCCGGTCGCCCGCGTGCCCCCTCCCCGTCCGCGTGCCGACCGGTCTGCATGGCTTGCTCTGTTTTAAGCAGCCGGCAGATCCGGTTAGTTTGAGCAGGTACTATGTCTTCAGGCACCGTTTCTCTCCCTCGCTGCTCGGTGATTTTTGATGGGGTCAATTTCACCGACTTCGTCTCCCATATGCGCATCCACATGCATGGTCTTCGTCTCTGGGGCGTCCTCTCAGGCGATGTTCTGTGTCCGGCCTGTCCTGTGGCACCGGTTGAGCCTAAGCTTGGTGCTCAACCTACTGATGCTGACCGCGCTGCCTATGATGCGGCTGTCACCGCTTATCAGGAGGCTCTGGATTCCTACGGTGCTCTGCTGACTGAGTTCACTCAGTTGTTTGATGATGATGCTCGTGCTGCTGCTGTTCTTGTCGCCAGTCTTCAACCTCAGTTTTCTTCTGAGGTTGTGGGATTCTCTACGGCATTCCAGATGTGGACTCATCTTCGTCAGCGCTATGAGCCCTCTGGCGACGCTCTGTTCCTGTCCGTGGTTCGCCAAGAGCACTCTCTCCAGCAGGGTGATGCCACGGTTGATGAGTTCTATGCTCAGAGTTCTGCTGTCTGGCGCCAGCTGGATTCCCTTCGTCGTCCTGGTTGTGGCTCTTGTCAGTGCTGTCAGGATACTCATGCTGATCGGGAGTTCTAGCGCGTATATGAGTTCTTGACGCAGCTTCGCCCTGAGTTTGAGTCTCGTCGTGCTCAGCTTCTTGCCCGTCAGCCTCGTGTCTCGCTTCTGGAGGCGCTTACGGAGGTACGTGCGGAGGAGACTCGTCTGTGTGGCTCTGGTCTTCTGTCACTTCCCTCCGTGCTTGTTGTTCGTCCACCGGCTACACCGCCTGCTCCACGCCTCAGCAGCTCGTTTCCTCAGCGGCCTCCACAGGTGGTGGTGGTCGTTCCTCGTCGGGTGGTGGGCCGTCCTCATTGCACCTACTGTGATAAGGATGGCCACATTGAGTCTACTTACTTTCGGAAGAAGCGTTACCTTGCACGTCGCTCTTCACCGGGCACCGGAGCTTCTTCCTCGACTACTTCCTCGACTCCTTCAGCTGCTTCGACTACTTCCGCCACCTCGTTCACTGAGCAGGAGATCGCACGCCTTCGACGTCTACTCGCTGCGACAGGTTCTGCAGGTTCTGCTACTCCCTCTTCCAGCAATGAGAACCCACCCTCTACACAGTCAGGTACTTCCCCATGGATTCTTGATTCTGGAGCATCTTTCCACATGACTTCTAATTCTTCCGCTCTATCCTCTCTTAGACCTCTAGATTCTCCTGTTCATGTTCTCACTGCTGATGGTACTCCTCTTCCTGTTGCTAGTCGAGGCACTCTTAGCACTTCTTGTTTTATGTTCCTTCTGTTGCTCATGTGCCTCGCTTTACCATGCAGCTTCTTTCTGCTGGACAGATTACTGATCTTGGTTGTCGGGTTATTCTCGACTCTGACTCTTGTTGTGTTCAGGACCGTCAGACGGGCACTCTGGTTGGTTCTGGCCCTTGCCGCCTTGATTCTCAGCGTCTCTGGGAGCTTGACTGGCTTCACCTTCCCCCCGCTGCCGCCACTGCCAGTCTCTCCGCTTCTGTCAGCTCGTCCACCGGCTCCTTCCAGCAGTGGCATCACCGTCTTGGTCATCTGTGTGGATCTCGTCTATCGTCGTTAGTTCGTCGTGGTCTTCTGGGGTCTGTTTCAGAAGACGTGTCTTTAGATTGTCAGGGTTGTAAACTGGGTAAGCAAATTCAGCTACCTTATCCTCATAGTGAGTCTGTGTCTCAGCGTCCTTTTGATCTTGTTCACTCGGATGTGTGGGGTCCGGCCCCCTTCGTTTCGAAAGGGGGTCATCGATACTATATTATCTTTATAGATGATTTTTCTCGCCACACTTGGATATACTTTATGTCTGCTCGTAGTGAGGTTCTCTCCATCTATGGACAGTTTGCCACCATGGTTCGTACCCAGTTCTCCACTCCCATTCGTGTCTTTCGTGCTGATTCTGCTGGCGAGTATCTTTCTCGTCATCTTCGTGGTTTTCTTGCTGAGCAGGGCACTCTTGCTCAGTTCTCTTGTCCGGGTGCTCATGCTCAGAATGGTGTTGCTGAGCGTAAGCATCGTCACCTTCTTGAGACTGCTCGTGTGCTCATGATCGCCGCTTCTATTCCACCTCACTTTTGGGCTGAGGCTGTCTCTACTGCCACCTATCTTGTTAATATTCAGCCCTCCTCTGCCCTTCAGTGTGGGATTCCTGTTGAGCGCCTTTCTGGTTCTCTTCCTGACTACTCTACTCTTCGTCTGTTTGGCTGCGTTTGCTATGTTCTTTTAGCTCCCCGTGAACGCACCAAACTGACTGCTCAGTCTGTTGAGTGTATCTTTCTAGGCTATAGTCCAGAGCATAAGGGCTATCGCTATTGGGATCCCACTGCTCGCCGTATGCGGGTTTCTCGGGATGTGACCTTTGATGAGTCCCGTCCTTTCTTTCCGCGTCCAGCTTCTCCTTCGCCTTCCCCTGTTGAGCCCCTGTCTTTTCTGACCTTTCCTGATACACCGATCACTGTTGTGCCCTCTTCCACTCGTCCTATCGAGTCTCCACCTCCCCCTGAGTCTCCATCTACTCCTGTTGTCGACTATTCTCCATTATCATCTCCTACAGCTCCACCTGCACCTTCTCCTCTTTCGTCCTATCCTTTCGTCTACACACGTCAACCTCGTGTTGAGCCTCCTTCTGATGTGCCTTCTCCTTCTTCTGGGCCATCTCCGTCTGATGAGTCACCTTCTCTAGGTGCCTCATCTTCTCCGGATTTGCCACCCCCTCCTAGGTATGGCCTCCGCGCTCGTCCGCTTCCGCCTCCAGATCGCTTTGGATTTGTTAGCGCTACTCTTGCTGAGCCTACTTCTTACCGCGATGCTGTTATTCATTCCGAATGGCAGCATGCGATGGCCGAGGAGCTTGCTGCTCTTGAGCGCACCGGCACGTGGGATCTTGTCTCTCTTCCTCCACGTGTTCGTCCCATCACCTGTAAGTGGATCTATAAAGTTAAGACCTGCTCCGATGGTTCTCTTGAGCGATACAAGGCTCGTCTTGTGGCGCGTGGCTTTCAGCAGGAGCATGGCCGTGACTATGATGAGACATTTGCTCCTGTCGCGCATATGACCACTGTTCGCACTCTTCTTGCCGTGGCCTCTGCTCGCCACTGGTCTATCTCTCAGCTTGATGTCAAGAATGCCTTTCTTAATGGTGAGTTGCGTGAGGAGGTCTACATGCACCCCCCGCCTGGGTATTCTGTTTCCGATGGCATGATTTGTCGCCTTCATCGCTCTCTTTATGGCCTTAAGCAAGCCCCTCGTGCTTGGTTTGAGCGCTTCACCTCTGTGGTCACTGCTGCTGGTTTTTCAGCTAGTGCTCATGATCCTGCGCTTTTTGTCCACACTTCGTCCCGTGGTCGGACTCTTCTTTTTTTGTATGTGGATGATATGGTCATCACCGGAGATGATTCTGAGTATATTGCCTTTGTCAAGGCTCGTCTTAGTGATCAGTTTCTTATGTCTGATCTTGGTCCTCTTCGCTATTTCCTTGGGATTGAGGTTACCTCTACTTCTGATGGTTTCTATATATCCCAAGAGAAATATATTCACGATCTTCTTGATAGGGCTTCCCTTACTGATCAGCGTACCATTGAGACTCCGATGGAGCTCAATGTTCATCTTCGTGCCTCTGATGGTGAGCTTCTTTCTGATCCGACTCGCTATCGTCACCTTGTAGGGAGTCTTGTGTATCTTGCTGTCACTCGTCCGGATATATCCTATCCAGTTCACATTCTGAGTCAGTTCGTCTCTTCTCCTACTCAGGTTCACTACAGTCACCTTCTTCGGGTTCTACGTTATCTTCGTAGAACTATCTCCCGTCGTTTTTTTCTTTCCGCGCTCCACTTCCTTACAGCTTCAGGCATATTCAGATGCTACTTGGGCTAGCGATCCCTCTGATCGTCGCTCTCTTTCTGCTTACTGTGTTTTCCTTGGTGGTTCTCTCATTGCTTGGAAGACGAAGAAACAGACTGCAGTTTCCCGTTCGAGTGCCGAGGCTGAGTTGCGTGCTATGGCCTTTTTGACAGCGGAGGTTACTTGGTTACGGTGGCTCCTTGAGGATTTTGGTGTTTCTATCACTACACCGACCCCTCTGTTGTCTGACAGTACTGATGCTATCAGTATTGCTAGAGACCCAGTGAAGCACGAGCTCACCAAGCATATTGGTGTTGATGCTTCTTATATGAGGTATCAGGTTCAGGATCAGGTTTTTGCTCTTCAGTATGTGCCTTCCGAGTTTCAGTTGGCTGATTTCTTCACGAAGGCACAGACTCGTGCTCAGCACAGCTTCTACCTCTTCAAACTCAGTGTTGTTGATCCACCATGAGTTTGAGGGGGTGTTAGAGATATAGTACTGTTGTATTCGTATTGGTATAGGAGCTTCTATTTTCCTTGTACTCCAAGTCACCTTGTACTATATATATGCCTATTGGGCTGTGCAATAGATCTAAGTTGCATATCTCCTAACAGTACCAATGCAGAAGTGACGAATTTAAAATTATAAGGAGTGTTTGTCAACCATATTGCATGCATCCGGTGCAGCTTGAAAATCTTATTTAAGTTACCCATCCAGATGTCACAATTTTAGTGGATGAATATAATAACCGTGCTACAGAATAAAAGTGATCCCATGCCCTTTTTTAGAGTTAATCAATGTATCTCCTTATGAATGCAGGTCTTGCTTTTCTGTTTGCAATTTTGCATAAATTAGCTTTCAGCTACTTACGTCGTGAATTGGGCTGTACAGACTGCGCTGGCTCTTTAGTTGAAAAAACAGATAGCTAGCATATGCCACAAGCATGATGCAGCTACTGAACCTTGAAAGAGAAACTTCAGATTTTCGTAGTGCGCTTCAGAATGTGTAAAGTGAAGCACTGCTGGAAACATTAGACCCAAGACAGCCATCAATAACAATCCTGAGTTTACAACAGCTGATGCCTACATTGATAAATGCAAGTCAATAGAGATCAAATGCATGGACCATAATGGAACTATATTGAGGAAAACAACTACAACGTTGGTCACAATGGTACCTTATTAAAGACCTGGTCTCTGCTAGGATGGGCAAGTCCACCAGCAAAGAAAGCACACCCAAGCACTAACAGCATGTTTGATAATATAGAGCCTAGTAGTGACTGCTGGACGACTCGAATCATTCCATTTTTCAGTGCATATATCGAGATAATCATTTCTGTCGCATTTCCGAAAGTAGCATTCAGAAGCCCCCCAACTGCAGTTGAAAAATGTTGGATCTTTACTAAGCTGGTTAAGCCAAGATTCGCATTGGAAAGCTATGATAATATGGAATCGAAACACATACTTGTTGGGCCAGTGTAGCAAGCAAGTTGCCTGCACAAGGCAAGGCAGCATACATTATAAAAAAGATAAGCTAGCTCAGATAACTTTAGGCATAACTAACTGGAGATTAAAGTCAATTCACTAGCACTTACTCAGTTGCATATCCCAATCTCTCGGCCAAGGGTGTGATACCGATTAAACTGAAAAGGAAAACCCATCCTTGCTGTGAAGCATTTGAAGGAAGCAATTGCAGAAAAGGAAGCATTAACAAGTCAGTCTTGCAACTAAATTTGTTAAGGGAAAGAATGCAATATGAGAAAAGAAAAGAGGAAGATTGTGCTAGCAAAGATTCAGAAGTTCCACTAAAAGAATAGAAAAGTAAAACATAAAAGAGTAAATCATACTGCATCAACTAATGTAAAGGGTGATCAAGGTTGGCCTATTCCTTACGTGCTTTCCGGTGAGGTAGTGGAGCGTGATGGCGAGGGGGCCGAAGGGCAGGAGCACGTTGATCTTGGCCTGGAAGATGACGATACGTATGCTCTGGAGCGCCATCTGCCACTTGCTCCCGGGCGAGAGCGACTCCGCCACCGCAGCGAGCGGGCCGATGTGCTCGAAGTCGAGCGCCTGCATCTTCCTGAGCGGCATCGCCGTGCCGGCCGCCGCCTCCTCCTTCTGCTCGAACACCAGCTCGGCCATCTCTGTTGCCCCCATCATCTGCACAAATCCAACCCAAATCAAGAAACCGCCACCGATCCGTGCAATGCAACCCCCGACAGCACACGAATCCTACCTCCCGCGCGAGGCAGACGGATCAAGGAGAGCGCTCGACGAAATGGGGGAGAAGGAAGGAAGGATTAGGGCGATTCGAAGCTCGGGATTCCGGATTAGCAAACCCCCTCCTCGTTCGTTTTACGAATCTTTTTCGTTCCGCTGATTTTGTTGCGCGACGCGAGGGGGCACGGGACGAAGCTGCGTGCCTGCTTCGGAGGGGTGCCGGCCGTACGCCTGGCACGTGGGGTCGGATCCGCCTGGGGCCCACATGTCAGTGAGAAAGGAGTGCGCATCAGTGCTTTGCCCACGGTTAGTGGGTGGTGGTCGGAGGAAGTGGCCGGCGGCAGGGTGAGTGATGCTACTTGCTACCCGCCTGCGTACTCTCCGTGGTCCCACCGGATCCCCATGAAGCTTCGTGGGCCCATGTGGGTATCTATGTAGTTAGCAGGATCAGCTGGTGAGAAAAGGTATTTTTATTACTTTTTCCGCTTCTGTCAGTGGGTGATGATTAGATCTGATCAGTCTAGTTAGTGTACTTGCACTACTGACTAGCCACTCACCCACAGCCACAGAGCCACACGCGGAGGCGTGAAATTCTGCCCTTTTTTCCCAATTACGGTCGAGAACTCTGCCTGAACACACATTTATCTAGAACAAAGTAATTGGAGATAAATCCTTGAATTTTATTGAGTTCCAACTGAAATACGCCTATGTGCTAGTAAATATGAATCAAGATTTAAATCTCTAGCGGATGAATTAATACATCCACAACCCCGCCATCCCATCAGAACAATATCCGCCACGCGTACATATCTAGAAGCAAAAAGAAAAATTAAATACTAATTATAGGCACCATGTTTACTACTATTAGATAGACATACAATTCATCTTTTTTAGGGAGATAAACATTGTCCAATTCTATCAGATGTTACTTTTTATTTGTATTTCTTAAGTATACGCACATGGCAAATATTATGAAACGAAGGTAGTATTTTGCCCCTCACGCATCGCAAAGTAATCATAATCATTTAGATAAAATGTGACTAATATGTTCTTGATGAAATACGATCAAACGGGTCAAGTATTGGAGAACGCAGAGAACATTTAATTAGTCCTACGTAAAGTCGTAGACCACCATTGTTTAGACAAGATTAGTTATTAGGAGCAGGAGGCACATGGGGATGTCACAGTCATGCACATGATTTGAAGATGCTCTGGTGGAGAATCTATCTGACGGTGATTGATAGTTGAAGTAATAGCTAATAACAAGGATAGATCCAGGTAGGAGGCCTGTAGGCCTGTACTCCGGGACTTTTTTTTATAAATATTATTTTTAAAATTAAAAATTCAAAATCTATACGTTCGGATTCAAAATTTTCAAAACTATATGCCTGTCGGCCAACGGTTAGCCGACAACGCGCTTGTCAGCTAACCGGAGGCCGAAATGGGCGTTGTCGGCCAACGGTTGGCCGACTGCGCGCCGAAAGCACGCGGGCCCCGTAGTCGGCCGACGGGACTGCGTCGCGTCACCCGCTGTCGGCCAACAAGGACAAACGCCATAGGCAGTGGCGTTTACGTACTTGATACAAACGCCAGCTGTCACGACCCCGGAATCGCATATGACTAGGGGAACGAACAGTCGCCAAGGACCGAAGGCATCCGTCGACCGGGTGGCACGGTACCTGCGCCGTACGCACCACAGTGGAGGGATCCGACACCCGACCC
>JAGXJF010001948.1:0-31634 GCA_019208055.1 Stipa capillata | reverse complement strand
GAGATACACTGAGGAGCATCAAGCCGCCAAACCGCGGAATGGCGCCCTCGTCTAGCAAAAGCAGCAAGTTCATGCGCTACCTTATTAAACTCTCTCTTAACCTGATGAAGCTTAAACTCGGGAACCAAACGTAGTAACCCGTGGATCTCCCGATGATGGTCCCGGAGCACCCCACGATCATCCACGGACCGACGAAGAGCTTGTATCACAGCCGCGCAATCCGACTCAACAATAAGTGGCATATTGATCCATTCAATCACCAACTGAACCCCGTCCAAACAGGCACGAGTTTCTGCTTCTTCCGCATCCGAACAACGATGAACCAAAGCCCCATGACGAAAGGAGAACTTCGCCCTGACAGTTACGGACTACTAAACCTATGCTAGCTTCCTTGGTCGCTTCAACAGAACCGGCATCAATATTCAGCTTTGCCTAGTGCTCCGGTGGCGCCTCCCAGTGCCCAGGTCCTGCAGGATCAGAGCGATACGCTGCCATGTTTCCCGGACTCACCCCCTTCCCCTTCTCATCTAAAGAACAGCCACTCTGAATATTGCAGAGAGACACCCAGTATTCAGAAGAAAGGAAACAGAAGCAGAGATCGAAACCTCTCCGCGCCCGTGCAAAACATCATTCCTCAAGTGCCACGCTCGCCATAATATGAAAAGGATCTGGCCCCTTACCTCCTTCTGCACACCATCCAGCAATATCAACAACTAGTCTGGCCCTGTTTTCCGCCAATCACACTCCGGAGGGAGGCACCAGTGTCTGCGGAGTTCAGCCCGGAGCGCAGTCGACATAGTACAGCTAACTGTGGCATGGAAACCATCTTCATCTTCACACCCACATGACAAACATGTCGGCCGGGGGAGCAAAGACCGCCTCCAGCAGCTCCAAATCGTGGCCAAACCGTCGCGTGCTAGCCTCCACCCAAACACCTTGATTTTCTGAGGAATTGGAGCCGACCAATTATGCTTCTAAACTTTCCTCCCATTGCCAGAACTAGCGCTGCTTTCACCAATACTCCTGAGGGGAATTTTAGCTTCTAAACCCAAACGATAAGCTCTTCTGACTGAGAACAAACCACTTCTCTCACTGGCCCAGGCCACAAAATCCTCCCCTCCTCTTTGGGGTAGAAAAAGCTGAAGAATCGCCTAATTGTCGAAAGGATAGAATGAGTGCCGGATTAAGTCTGCATCCCAAGAGCCATCAGGCCGCATAAGCTGACTCACCAATTTCAGTCTCGACCGTGAGCGCGGCCGCGCCACCTTCATACATCCCGCCCTTGGCAGCCAATTATCACGCCAAATTCTAATACTTGTGCCCGACTGAACCCTCCACACCAATCCTTTTTTCAACAGCTCAAGCCCGTGCTCAATCCCCTGCCAACACGGCGAGGTCCTAGAGGAGAAGACTGTGTCCAATAGATCACCATTCGGATAGTATTTCGCCTTAAGGATTCTTGCACACAGACTTTCTGGATAATGAATAAGCCTCCACGCCTGCCGCACCAACAGAGCTTGGTTAAAGATTTCCATATCCCGAAAACCCAAACCCCCATACATCTTCAGAACAGTAAGTTTTTCCCATGCAATCCAATGGACTTTCTGCTTATTATCCTCATCCCCCCACCAGAAGCGCCGGATTAACTTAGACAGTTCATCACACAATCCAACCGGGAATTTAAATACCCCCATAGCATAAGCGGGGATCGCTTGCAGCACCGATTAATTAACACTTCTTTGCCGCCACTAGAGAGGTACTTCTCAGACCAATCAGTGAGACGCTTAGAGAATTTTTCTCGCAGAGATTTGAATTTCCCAGCTTTCATCCGACCCTCCAGCGATGGGAGTCCCAAGTACTTTTCCTCAAAACCAACACGTTCAAATTGCAAGATATACTGAACTTCCTGCTGGTTCATTAACGAACAGCCTCTTCCAAACATGAGTGAGCATTTACTATTACTGATCAGCTGGCCCGTAGTCCTTTCATAACATCGCAGAACATCATTAATTATCATAGCTTGATCAGCTGCGCATTTAAAAAAGAGCAAGCTATCATCCGCAAATAACAGGTGCGTGACACCCAGAGCGCGTCTACTAACTTTCAGCTCATCTAGTCGACCATTAATTAGCGACTTCTTTGTGCAGGAAACAAGAGAGACCATCAGCGATGAAGAGAAACAGGTATGGAGACAATGGATCACCTTGTCGAAGCCCACGAGACGGTTGGAACTCCTCCAGCTGACTGCCATTAAAACGTACCGAGTAGCGTACCGTAGAGACACATGCCATAATCCATTTCATCCACATATTGCTGAAGCCCAACTTCAGCATAACTCCCTCCAAAGCCTGCCAATCCACCCGATCATAAGCCTTGGCGAGATCCAGTTTATACACACACAACTCCGACCGAACCCCTTCGCAACTTTGAATCGCATGAATACACTCAAACGCAATTAATGCGTTATCAGTGAATTTTAGTTTGTACTATTTTCTTTCTGGACCTTTTCTCAATTAAATTTGTGCTCACATGTTCCGATTTTAATATTAACTAGTCGTCAACCCATGCATTTGCATCGGCTAGTTTTCTATACTACTTTAGCTTTACTTATGGAAATAAGAAATGATGATAAAAAACATATACAATTTTTAAGACCATATACTACATCCGTTGGAAAATAGATGATTTTCTAGAAACCGTGTAGTCAAATTTTTTGAAAATTTGACTATCGATATATAAAAGATTATTAAGATTGGTCAAATGAGGGTAGTATCTTTAGATTTGCCATAAAAATATTTGATAATTTTATAGTTTTTTAAATTTTTACTGATAGATTCATATAAAAAATAGCAGTCAAAGTTGCATTTTGTAGATTGTGTCTATAACTAAAATGTCATGTATGGTGGAACGAAGGAATATTTTATTTAGAGAAAAAAGTTGCAAATTAAGTTCTAAACTTCTACTGGAACAGTTTTCAACCTATATGACGATCATACATATAGCTTTTCGAAGTCCAATTTATCACAAAGACCTAGTTTTTGACAATATTATTTGACGGCCCCTTAAAGCACACCACGTGTGTAGTTTTTGCAAGCTGATATCATAGTAAGATATAGTCTCACTGGGAGAATGAAGGAAAGATGCATGATTGAGTAAGTGCAAGTTAAACAAAATCGATTGCTCACACCGACCTTAGCCTGAAGATGAAAAAGAAGACCTAAACATTAACGAAACGCACGACATCCGCAGCAAATATTTAATTAACTATGTTCAGTTCATTCCGTATGCTGTCGCTCAGATGCAGGCCACAACCAAGTATGATTCTTATAATATGTTATACCTGCTATTTTTCTCACCTATTGTGCAAGTACTCGTAAGGGATCGCTGTTTACTTAGCAATATCTTAACAGCAGGCCAAAGAGAAGGATAAAACCTGTTGGATATAAGCAGTAGTTAAATAGCTTTTCACTAAGAAAATTAATAGAGTAAGCCACTAATTAAGTTACTTGATTTGATTGACATCCATATGGTTTCCGGTTTCAATCACTGTCCATGTAATTTCTGAATTGAATCACCTCCATATATAGCGGGTTATTTTTTCTCTCTCAGGCATGGACACGTACGGAAGAGGCGCAGGCCAGTATAGAAACTCCGCAATGTCCTGATCGTATATGCATTCTGATCGTATATGCATGGGGATTGGTGTTTAAATCGTATAAAGGAAAGGATGGGACCGAGGTAGATTTAACCAGATGGACGTTTTGATGTTTTTCTTTTTTTTCTTTGATTAACGTGAGAATTTTAAGGGAATCTGTAATATGTTAATTATTTTAATAATAAATAGACGGATAGATAGATATGTCGTGTATATATATATATATATAGTAGGAATATAAATTTCTAGCTTGATATTCCTGCTATTATGAAGGAAATTAATATGTAAAGTGGAAAAGAGGTGCGCAAGTCCAATCAGATTGGAGTGGATTGTCTCTCCTAAATGTTGGAATTTCTAGCTATAAATTTTCTCCTAGAAATAAAGCGTATATTGTACAACTAGAGTACTTGCCTCGAAATACGAGGAAGGCTAGTACGACGAAACACGTTGTGCAACTGGTATATTTTACATGTGTGGGACCTACCGACAGGAATAATAATTGTGTGCTTCTGTCACTGCAATTTGAATTTTGTAATTGTACAGATATTGTATAACTATATACTTTTCAACACGTATTGTACAATTAAATTCCAATAAGAATTGCTAATGGTATAACTATATACTTTTCAACACGCATTACAATTAAATTCCAATAGGAATTGCTAATGATCACTTGAGTATTTTTTTCATTTTGAAGGCAATCGAATTTTCATTTATATGATTTTATTATTATAGGTAAATGATTAGGGTGTGCCGATCTATTAGATAAAGATCTAAATATTTAGAATTATGTGATCTATAACAAAAAGACACTCGAGTGTTTTCTAAACACTTCTAATTTCAATTTGGTAAATATGTGTAGGAATATATAAAGATTAGCGCTTACGCTTGTTGACGAGAGTAGACGTGTGAGAAGTCTCCATGGGAAGAGTATCAAAGACTGCCTCAATTGACCAAAGCTAATAGTCTAATAACAAGATTAATTAATACTACTAACGGGTTATTTTTTAAAGCAAATTTTATATCCGAGCCTCTACATTTAAAAAAGTATAATTCTCAGAACATACACAACCTGTTAATCTAAAAAAAAGAATGATCCTCGGAGCATACAGCATCTCGGAGTCGTCCTTCCTGGCAATATAAAACAGAGTCGATCTAGGCAGTCGGTACATCTATCCAAGTCTCCTTGCCTCTCTACTGACGTGTCCGATTCCAACTCCACAAATCCACACCGTTGGACGGTGGTATTGGTTTACTTGGGAAGTTGGAATGTAATTCACCGTTATCACGTTAGCTTGATGCATCCGCAAAGGAGTACTGTAAGAGGGCAAGCTCTAGATAGATGTATGTACATGTATGGAACGAAAGGAGCAAGATAGATATACGTGCATCCTAGAAAAGAGATATACGTACACGTACACTACGTGTAAATCTACATCTTAAAAACAAAAACCAACTCCTAACTAAAAATAATTTAGATACTATACGTAAATTAATTTCCAAAAAATATTAAGTGCGACCCTATAAGACTAAATTAGTAATAAATGCCAATCAGAAATTTGGGTCCATGATACGATAAATTTCAAAATGAAATTCAGAACTGCTATCAACTTCGGAAAAATAAATAAATTTGGAAACTTTGTATATTATTTCAGATTTACTAAGTAGAAGCTCCGGTCTAATGTTGGCCTGAGAAATTGAAAAGAAAACTAAAAACTCTCTCATTGACCGGAGAAAAGGAAAACATCGTGTCGATTTCGTGAACACACCGGTCAGAGCATACAGTCGGATTTCATATCGCACAACGAGAAATATTCACATAATGAATCGAAAGAGGAGTTGTAATAGAAAAAGGCAATCTGTGCATGACATGTCGAAAGGAGAAGCGTAAAGCCTAGCTGGATAGAAAAACATACATACATACATGCCTAGCGATATTGTTATCATCTAAGATATGTATGCAATCTATGCAGGTACACGGGTTGAGGACTAATATTACTAATTGATGGTAGCACAAAACGGGTGCCCCGAAATTTTGAGAGCTCTGTGTGTATCCGAGCAGGTTGCACCTGCTTGCGGTACGCCCATGCTGAAATAAAACTATGTCTGGATCGAAATAAAAGTAGAGAGAATAAAAGAAGTGAGTGTGCTAACAATCTAGAAATAAACGGATAAATAGATTAAATATAGGTACAATGGAACAAATAAACTGATAACTAAGCATTGCAACGGTATAAACTAAAAATTTATATTGATTGACTTGTGATTGAGTAGTGAGAGTAAGGTTGTTCATTCTCACTAATCCCGGGTTCAGTCTTTAAGATTGACACGATGTATGTATTCATTTGGTACACTCACACATGCTTGTTACGTGGGAAAACGGGTGCCCATATTAAGTGAGGATGGTGAAGCCTCTAATATTATCCTAGCATGTGTATGAGACGCATACATGCGTGCTGTGACATGAGCGTGAATTGTGTGCATCTGCTTTGTACCCTGAAAACAAAAGGCTCCGGAACATCCATGTGCTCAATATTATTATTATTTAAAACCAGAGGTAAATCCGGCTCGATCTATTAATCAAGCCGAAAAGAATTACCTACTTTATTAGAGAAAAACTAGACGAAAACTAAGATTACAATCCGTCGAAAGGCAGGGCACAACCAGCCAACCTAGCCACCAACACAAACTTGACACGTTTATCAAGGCCGCATAGGAACATCACGGTCATCACCCATTGTTCCCAATCTGGTTATTCCGACTTCACCATAGAGGGCCACGAATGCACCGATCACTGCAACGGTCACACCAAGCCCACACCGGTCCTGCCAAATAGTCGGTTGACGCATCAAGGACAAGGCAACTCCAATTTCGACAACGAGCATCGCATGAGAAAATTGGAAGTCTTGCACTGACAAAGCCCACCGCGGCAACTGGAGAGCACCGTGCACCGAGCCCACCTTTCGTGAGCCATCATTGCCGCCATGACGTCCTACAATATTACAACTCCGACTTCAACACGTCACGACGAAAACGGTGTATAGAGAAACCCAACTAGCATGCCGGACCGTCGACGACGAATGCCATATCGCAACCTAACTCTGCTTGCCTCTATCATCGCTGCTGCACAAATCGCAATGCGAAAAAATCCATAGCAGCCGCCTCAGCACCCATGTGAATATACTGTCAACCACTGGTCTCCCAACAGTAGCCCCAGTAGCCGGCTCCAAGACGATGCCTTTAAGAAAAAAAACAACATAAAAAAGCTGATATCATCCGATCCAGGAATACAGGATCTCATATTTCCCCTGGAGTTTAAGCCTCGAAAAAAGTAGAGGAGAACAACGTCCACGGCTGTTGCCGTCGACTGCGGAACAGGGTCCAAATTATTTATTGCAATGCAAATGAATCCACGCGCTAATTACTGTAGCACCCGGCTAACGAGGCCCATTTGCAGCAATTCTCGTTGATCCGGGAAGGAGGAGCTCGCGGTCTTGCTGGTGAGCATGCATGGTGCGCTGTGGACACAGGTGATCCGGTGTGCCGTCATGCATGTGCAGGACGCAATCGATCACCCTGCCCTGCATGCACGTGCGCCCCTCTCCGTGATCGCCGTGCTGATCTTGGCGTCGGAATTCGGTGAACACGAGGAACCAGATATGATGTGAAATGCATGAGGCAGCGAAAATGGCAAAACCAAGCGATTTCATCGGCGACGTTGTTGCATGCATACAGTATGTCAACATCCCCTTATTATTGATGGTGCCGCTGTTACTGCTAACTGACCCTCCCTCACCGTCAATGGTGCATCCCAAATCCCTATACATCGATGTATTTGCCTTGATCCTAGCTGCCACATCTTCAATGTTTATACTCCGTTATTGTCGCAAACTCCTTGGGTAACGACCTGAAACCTTCCCACCAGTCAGATATGGTGCTCGCAGCTCGCAAAAAGAAGAAGAAAATTATATATATTGCTGACATTGTTCTGGTTGGGCACACACATTGCCGAAATCCTGCTGCCGACACAATGCGATTCCACAACACACGTCTTGGATAAACACAATAGTTGCATGCATGAGTGCGCCGTTACTAGCAGTGTTACTGTACGCAGCACTCGGTCAAGCTCCCGCAGGTTACGCTTCCATCACCATGCACGTGGTGGTCTAATTGACCCTAATTAACTCAGTATTACTGATCGTCACATGCATTCCGGGTATATTTGGATCGTGGCCAAAAACTATCTTGCCAATTTCTTGGTCATGACAAATTTTGGTCCTTATTTAGATAGGTGTCAAAATTTTGGTACGTCAATGTCTCTTTGTCAACTATAGTTCACTTTTCTTGTCAATTTTGGCCAAATCATGGGTAAGTAAAATCTTAACCAAAAATTTGGCTAGCTAAATTTTTAGTAGGGCAAATCTGGACTCAAACTAAACACACACTTCGTCACCTCTTGTAAACAAGAAATATGCCTTTACAATTATGAAGTCTAATTGTCGTAGCAACGAGGCTAGACAGTAAACTTGTGGCACCCCCGCATGGTTACACGGACCTACGAGGGTTGCCCGGGAAACTGCGTCGCGGAGACACCGCAGTCACGCACGCGGATCGCACGATGCGAGGACACTCGAACCCGCTGCGAGGTTGCAAACCGAAGAAGTGGAGGAGCAAGCCAACTAGTGATTTCAGAATTTCTGGGATCCCCCCAAATGGAAGGGGTGCCCCTCTATTTATAGGGAGAATGGAGGGGGTAGGGGAGATTACAGGAATGCCCTCAGGCGTTTTACAATTATGCCCTAGATGTACTAATGCCCCTAGGGGCGCGTAGGTCTTTTCCTTCGAGAATATTCCGGGAATATCCCGGGGGTCCCGCCCGTCATGCACGGACTTGTTGCCGTCAAGGTCTCGGCATTGAGCGGTGTTGGTGTCGCGACGAGGCTAGAGTTGTCGCGGAGTCGGCATCGAGCGGCCTTGGCATTACGACGAGGTTGGAGTTGTCGCGGAGTTGGCATTGAGCGGTCTTGGCGTCGCGACGAGGTTGGAGTTGTCGCGGAGTCGGCATTGAGCGGTCTTGGCGTCGCGACGAGGTTGGAGATTCATCGATTTCCCCCAAGTGCGGAAAATGCGTCGAAACCGGGTAGCGCGGGGACCCCTTCCCCAACAGTAGTCCCTCGCCGGTGCGGGCGGTCATTCAGTGCCCGTCCGGACTGGCGCACCGATCCTAGCGGGGTCGGCGCGCTGGCCGGACTGACGAGCTCAGGATTGTCGCGACGTTCCCGGGTTTGCGGAATACGAATGGCCGGGATCTTGTGGTAAAGTCAGGGACTTAGCGAAAATCCTCCGAGTCCAATTCGCGGTAAAACCGGGGACTTAATCCACCGGGTCCAATCCGCGGTAAAATTATTTTTTTTCTTTTTCTTTCTTTTTCCTTTTCTTCTTCTTCTTTTGCACAATTATCCCCGGGGGGTGCGGGGTGCCAGATTTTCTTCTTCTTTTTTTTTCTTCTTCTCTTCTTTCTTTTCTCCCCTTTTTTTTTCTTTTTGTGCTGCTTTTGTGCGCACTGCCGGCCGAAATGGGCCTTGGCCCATGTGTTCTAGGGTTGGCGGGGGCGCCCAGGCTATAAGGCCCCCCACCGAGCTGCCGCCCCCAACCCCACGCTCTCCTCCACCGCCGCCTTGCTCCCCCACCGTGCGCCGCCGCCCCTTACGGTGCGCCGCCGCCGCCTTGCGCTGCCGCCGCCTTGCGCCTTGCGCCGCCGCCGCCTCGCGCCTCCACGCCGCGGCTCAAGCCGCCGGGCCCCCCGCAACGCCGTCGGCCGCCAGACCGACGCGGCCGGTTGCCGCCCGCTCCAGCAATCCGGCGCGCCGCCGTTGCCCAAGAGGGGGGGCCCGCCGCCGCCGCAGCCGCACGGGAGCTGCGCCGCCGGACCGAGGCCGCCGTCGCCCAGGGGAGCTGCACCGCCGGGGGGGGGGCCCGTCGCACGGGAGCCTCGCTGCCGCCGGGGGGCCCGCCGCCGCATGGGAGCCGCCGCTCGGGGCCCTGCCGCCGGCCGGGAGCCCCTCCGCCAGCCGGGAGCCACCGCCTGGGGGCCCTGCTGTTGCACGGGAGCCGCCGGCCGGGAGCCCCCACTGCCGGCCGCCGGGCCACCCCGGGAAGCCGGCGCCTCGGACCGCGGTGGCCGCCCTCCTGGTCTGCCGCCGTTTGCCACGTTGCCGCCGTTCGGCCACGCGCATCGCCGCTGACTCCTGCTGCTTGCTGCGGTGCACCGTCGCCGTGGACTCCGCTCCAAGGGTGACCATTGCGACGATCAAGTCTTTTTGCTTACCTGTGTTCGTCGAGTCCGCGTGCTGAGTTCGTGAGAATCTAGAGCTTCGTTGCTTTCCTGTTGTATGCGAGCTTCGTTGCTTTCCTGTTGTATGCGATACTCGCGTGTGCACGTAGCTTCTCTCCTGCTATCGTGTGTTTCCTAGTGTAGAACAATGGACTGTTACAGCATTTTTTCTTTGCAAGAGGCAAGTGGGTGTAGAACAATGGACTGCTACAGCATATTTTTATATCTTTTGTCGTGTGATGAATGCAGTGTAGGACTGGTGGATAGATAGCTGCCGTTCTTCACTTTTTCTAGCCTTTTGCCATGTTTGTATAAGTTGAGTTGAGTGACGTCGACTCCGCCGAAGTCGCACCCCGTCACCACTTCCCCTCTTTAGCGCAATCGATGAGGTTATGCATGTATATGCCGCGATGATGTTGAGTCTGCATATAACTTGGTCGCCGGGCGTGAGGCGCTCCACAGGATGACTCCTCTTATTGCTGCGCTTGTTTTATTGTTCACACAGGAACATCGCAGGTTGGGCAGCTTCGACGCCTACCCAGTTCACGGCCGTTGGGATCGCTCGGTGAGAAGGTAGCGGCGGGACCCATCGCAGCGACCGCGTCGCATCGATCGTGGTCCCGTTTGCTCAAGACCCCCGTGACATTCCGGGGCGACGTGGAGCGCGCGCTGGCGAGGAGACAGTGACGGGACCCGTCGCAGCGACCGCATCGCATCGACCGTGGTCCCGCTCACTCAAGACCCCCGTGACATTCCGGGGCGACGTGGAGGGCGCGCTGGCGAGGCTTCCTGCTCGGGGCGCAAGGAGCGACGCGACACGGCGCGAGGACGACGACGGTGCTCGCAGAGTCGGCCGCAGTCCCACTCGACGTGGGCAGTCTTCAAGGTCCCCACCGAGGGAGCAGCAGAGGAGCAGACGTGACAGGGGCGGCCTTCCTTGCTGAGGTCGTAGCATGACCAGGCATCATCGGCTCCGCCGTGATGGAGCGCCGAGGTCGACGCCGCGACAGAGTTGCCACGACGGAGCGCCGAGGTCGACGGCATGACGGAGCGCCGGGCTCGATGCCGCGACGGAGCGGCAAGGTTGACGCAGACGCTGCGACGGAGCACCACAATGGAGCACCGAGGTCGACGCCGCGACAGAGCGTCGGGCTCGATGCCGCGACGGAGCAGCAAGGTCGACGCAGACACCGCGACGGAGCGACACAATGGAGCACCGAGGCCGACGCCGCGACAGAGCGCCAAATTGGACGCCGCGACGGAGGTGCCCCGATGGAGTGCTAAGGTCGACGCCGCGACGGACGCGACGGAGTTGCCACGATGGAGTGCCGAGGTCGACGCCACGATCGAGATGCCACGATGGAGCGGCCCGTCGGAGATGCCACGACAAAGTGCCGAGGTCGACGCGGCGACGGAGCGCCGAGGGTTGACGAAGACGCCGAGGTCGACGCTGCGACGGAGCACCAAATTCTACGCCACGACGGAGCGCCAAGGTTGATGGGGACGCTGCGACGGAGCGCCGCCACGACGGAGCGCTGTGGTGGAGCACCAAGTTCGACGCCGCGACAAAGATGCCACGACGGAGCGCCGAGGTTGACACCACGACGGAGCGCCTAGGTCGATGCCGCGACGGAGATGCCACGACAGAGTGCCGAGGTCGACGCAGCGACGGAGCGCCGAGGTTGACGAAGACGCCGCGACGAAACGCCGAGGTCGACGCTGCGGCGGAGCACCAAGTTCGATGCCACGACGGAGCGCCAAGGTTGATGGGGACGTTGCGACGGAGCGCCGCCACGACGGAGCGCTGTGGTGGAGCGCCAAGTTCGACGCCGCGACAAAGATGCCACGACGGAGCGCCGAGGTTGACACCACGACGGAGCGCCGAGGTCGATGCTGCGACGGAGAGGCCACGTCGGAGACGCCACGACAGAGTGCCGAGGTCGACGCAGCGACGGAGCGCCGAGGTTGACGAAGACGCCGCGACGGAACGCCGAGGTCGACGCTGCGGCAGAGCGCCAAGTTCGACGCCGCGACGGAGCGCCAAGGTTAATGGGGACACTGCGACGGAGCGTCGCCACGACGGAGCATCGTGGCGGAGTGCCGAGGTTGACACCGTGACGGAGCGCCAAGGTTAACGAAGACGCCGCGACGGAGCACCGAGGTCGACGCCGCGACGGAGCGCCAAGGTCGACGCTACGGCGGAGCACGAAGTTCGACGCCGCGACGGAGCGCCAAGGTTGACGGGGACGCCGCGACGGAGCACCGATGTTGACGCCGCGATGGAGCGCCAAGGTCGACGCTACGGCGGAGCGTGAAGTTCGACGCCGCGATGGAGCGCCAAGGTTGACGGAGACGCCGCGACGGAGCGCCGAGGTCAACACAGCGATGGAACGCCAAGGTTGACGAAGACGCCGCGACGGAGCACCGAGGTCGACGCCGCGACGGAGCGCCAAGGTCGATGCTACGGCGGAGCGCGAAGTTCGATGCCGCGACGGAGCGCCAAGGTTGACGGAGACGCTGCGACGAAGCGCCGAGGTCAACCCAGCGATGGAACGCCAAGGTTGGCGAAGACGCCGCGACGGAACGCCGAGGTCGACGCTGCGGCAGAGCGCCAAGTTCGACGCCGCGACGGAGCGCCAAGGTTAATGGGGACACTGCGATGGAGCGTCGCCACGACGGAGCATCGTGGCGGAGTGCCGAGGTTGACGCCGTGACGGAGCACCAAGGTTGACGAAGACGCCGCGACGGAGCACCGAGGTCGACGCCGCGACGGAGCGCCAAGGTCGACGCTACGGCGGAGCACGAAGTTCGACGCCGCGACGGAGCGCCAAGGTTGACGGGGACGCCGCGACGGAGCACCGATGTTGACGCCACGACGGAGCACCAAGGTCGACGCTACGGCGGAGCGTGAAGTTCGACGCCGCGACGGAGCGCCAAGGTTGACGGAGACGCCGCGACGGAGCGTCGATGTTGACGCCGCGACGGAGCACCAAGGTCAACGCTACAGCGGAGCGTGAAGTTCGACGCCGCGACGGAGCGCCAAGGTTGACGGAGACGCCCTGACGGAGCGCCGAGGTCAACACAGCGATGGAACGCCAAGGTTGACGAAGACGCCGCGACGGAGCACCGAGGTCGACGCCGCGACGGAGCGCCAAGGTCGACGCTATGGCGGAGCGCAAAGTTCGACGCCGCGGCGGAGCGCCAAGGTTGACGGAGACGCCACGACGGAGCGTCGCCACGACGGAGCATCGTGGCGGAGTGCCGAGGTTGACGCCGTGACGGAGCGCCAAGGTTGACGGAGACGCTGTGACGGAGCACCGCGATGGAGCACCGTGACGAAGCACCGCGACGGAGCACCGTGACGGAGCGCTGCGACGGAGATGCCGTAACAGGGTCGCGAGCTTGACGCCACGATGGAGCATCGATGACTCGACGCCGCGGCATCTTGGCTTCATGCGGTCATCGTTGCTTGCCCGTGGGTACTCCGGTGGCGTAGTCCCTCGCGATGTCGTGCATGGTCCTTGGTACCTTGCAGGGTGGCGTAGTCCCTTGCGATGTTGAGAATGGTACTGGGTACCTTGCCTCTCAATCAAAAGACCTTTGCGTCCCTCGGCGTGGTGGGTAGAGCAAGTAGTCGTCTTCTAGCCTTAAGTTTTTCTTCCTGTATCAAATAGTCGGGTATTGATGTCAAGAAGGGATTGACACGCGGCAACGTGCGTACCGGGTCCTTTCCCAAAAAAGAAATGAAACACTTAGAGATGGGCGCACGACGACGTGTGCACCGGGCCTTTCTTGGCTTGCAAGACGACTCGTGCGGGGGAGTGGCAATACTCGACTCACATGGGGGAGATGTTTCTTCCCAGCCAATGCGAGGAGGCCTTTTACTCGAATCGCGTGGGGGACGGGCTGCATCCCGGCGCACACGAGGAGGTTTGGGTGCTCGGCTCACGTGGGGGAGTTGCTTCTTCCCAGCCAACGTGAGGAGGCTTTGCGCTCGACTCGTGCGGGGGAGATGGGGCTTCCCAGCACACACGAGGAGATTCAAGTGCTTGACTCACGCGGGGGAAATGGTTCTTCCCGGCCAACGTGAGGAGGTTTTTGACTCGACTCGTGCGGGGGAGATAGGGCTTCCCAGCGCACAAGAGGAGGTTTAGGTGCTCGACTCGCGCGGGGGAGGTGGATCCTCCCGGCCAACGCGAGGAGGCTTTTGACTCGACTCGTGAGGGGGAGATGGGGCTTCCCAGCGCACACGAGGAGTTTTAGGTGCTCGACTCGCGCGGGGGAGGTGGATCCTCCCGGCCAACGCGAGGAGGCTTTTGACTCGACTCGTGCGGGGGAGATGGGGCTTCCCAGCGCACACGAGGAGTTTTAGGTGCTCGACTCGCGTGGGGGAGGTGGTTCCTCCCGGCCAACGTAAGGAGGCTTTTGACTCAACTCGTGCGGGGGAGATGAGGCTTCCCAGCGCACACGAGGAGGTTTTGGGTGACGATGCCGAAGATGAGCCCCTTGCACGTTGTTCCCAAGCTTGGGCACCGAAGGAACAAGCCAGCAGGTGGGCGACCACGTGTCGAGCGGTGTCGATGGCACGACGGAGTACCGAAGTCGACATCGTGACACGCTGTCTAGGCCAATGTTACGACGGAGGGGCAAGGTCGACTCCGTGACGGAGTGCCGAAGTCGACACCGCGGCGGACCATAGAGGTCGACACTGCGACGGAGACGCGAGGTCTACTCCGTGACGGCGTGTCACAGTCGACGCCGCGGCGGACTGTAGAGGTCGACACCGCGACGGAGGGGCGAGGTCAACTTCGTGACGGAGTGCCGAAGTCGACACTGTGGCGGACCATAGAGGTCGACACCGTGACGGGGGAACCGAGCTGGATGCTGCGACACCGGCGCGTGCCGTCCTTCAGGTCGTCGCTCTCGTGCCCGTTGCGGTGATGGCCGTGGCCTTCCACTTCATTCTTCCTCACTTCTTAGGTGGAATAGCTCCATCATCCTACGGGCTGACGGTGGCGTCTTCGCGCTCCCGGTGGCGACTGCGGTCTTCGTCACACGGCTTCTTGCTAGCTTCCCACAGACGGCGCCAACTGTCGTAGCAACGAGGCTAGACAGTAAACTTGTGGCACCCCCGCATGGTTACACGGACCTACGAGGGTTGCCCGGGAAACTGCGTCGCGGAGACACCGCAGTCACGCACGCGGATCGCACGGTGCGAGGACACTCGAACCCGCTGCGAGGTTGCAAACCGAAGAAGTGGAGGAGCAAGCCAACTAGTGATTTCAGAATTTCTGGGATCCCCCCAATTGGAAGGGGTGCCCCTCTATTTATAGGGAGAATGGAGGGGGTAGGGGAGATTACAGGAATGCCCTCAGGCGTTTTACAATTATGCCCTAGATGTACTAATGCCCCTAGGGGCGCGTAGGTCTTTTCCTTCGAGAATATTCCGGGAATATCCCGGGGGTCCCGCCCGTCATGCACGGACTTGTTGCCGTCAAGGTCTCGGCATTGAGCGGTGTTGGTGTCGCGACGAGGCTAGAGTTGTCGCGGAGTCGGCATCGAGCGGCCTTGGCATTACGACGAGGTTGGAGTTGTCGCGGAGTTGGCATTGAGCGGTCTTGGCGTCGCGACGAGGTTGGAGTTGTCGCGGAGTCGGCATTGAGCGGTCTTGGCGTCGCGACGAGGTTGGAGATTCATCGATTTCCCCCAAGTGCGGAAAATGCGTCGAAACCGGGTAGCGCGGGGACCCCTTCCCAACACTAATCTACCAGAAAATCATGAGTGTTAAAAGGAGAACCCAGCGAGTCGTTGAAACAATCTTACAAGGAATGCAGCACCGTCCGGATCAGCATCCGATGCAACTATGCAAGGAGGAGCTTACGGAAGTGTTTGGTCAAGTCTTGTAATACCAAAATTAACTTGTGACGAACCTAAGGATCTATCATGAGAAGTAATTAATTTGTGACGAACCGCGTCGTGACGATCGTCATGTAACCATGCGTTGCAAAGAGTACCTTATGAAGAATGTTCTTGTGTATCGCCATAGATAAACATATGAGGAAAATCAGAACACCATGGACAAACATATTTACGTCAAAATAAATGTGTGTGTGACGTAGGAGTTTTGTCATTTATCCTGTACTTCCGTTTCGTTGTTCAACAGGTTAGTCGATCCACATATGACGAAACTTGCAACAAAATATCGTGGACACTAAAATTATGATTGTACGTACTCTACATTGTAGTCTGATCCTAGATTTTTTTTTAAAGATTCATTGCATGGAAAAAATATTTCAATCGTAATTTATTACATAATATAACTCATAAAATAATGTTATGTTACACACGTTGAAAAATAATATTGTGATAGTGTGATCTTTATGTTTTCATGGTAGCTCGATGCTATGCTAGGATCAGACTACCATCCTAATTGTTAAAAAGTACAAAGAAATTCCAACTTATCTAGCCCATGTATATATAATATCGCAAAAGTTGTGAACATCAAACATGGTATGATCCATTTCAGAGTTTACTCAAAGATAAATTGGCAGTAAGGAAGATAGGGGGAGGAAGACGAATGTGAGGAAGGAGAAGGATAAAGAGTGACCTAGCTCACTCGGGTCGGGGTGGGGGTGTACAATCCCACGACCCAGATTTAAGTCCTCGTAAGCTCAAACTTGGGTTCATATTTATTATATTGTCACTGCCGGGACCTCCTCTACAGTTTTTCTTTTAAAAAAGAGAAACAAAATATCTAAAATTGCAAGAAAATGCATTACACACACTACGTAGTGCCAAATGCCCAAATAATTAGAATTATGTTATGAGGAATGGCAAACCCTAAAAGACCAACAGACCGACATCCATATGCATGATTAGTTTTCCCATTTTTTTTCCCTCATTGCTACTACACCTAGCAAGTAAGAAAATAGAGGTTTTCCGCAATAAGCTTCCCCGTTTACCAAGTGAACCAGCAGGCCAGGTTCTCTGGAAATAGGAAAGAAAAAATATCAGAGATTAAGTGCATCTTTTTTGCAAGGAGAAAGTTTAATCTACTCATAGATAGATAAAATGGCTCATGCAAATTATTACATCAATATAAAGCTAGAGTACATATGTAGATAAGAAGACCATGAAAGTATTTGTTGTCTTGGAAAGTGCAATTTTATTGCTGAAGAGAACTACTGTAGAACTATTGCGTCCAATCGAATACGATATAGGATTGCATCTTACATCTTTCTCTTTTTTCGGTTCCACGAATATATTGTGTTGGCTTTTTTTTCTTTTGTTGCTAATCAGTAAAGAAAAGAAAAGACCGAAGAAAGTCTGCAAGCAAGTAAGTCTTGATGGATCCAGCTGGCAGATTTGAACATTTAAATGAAGGGAAGTTTATAGAAGAATTTGTGTCAAGTCAAGTTCCGTAAAACAAATCGAACCATGTGAATATATTTTCTTTTTGCAGGACAACCATGTGAATATGTTCAATGACACAACAACGTATAAAAGAAAAATATTTCATAACTTGGGCAGGTAACAACTGATAACCCGAGTATTTAAGGACTGGAACGGAGGAGCTTGGATCTCCAGCACTGTAAGAGAAGAGTGCAAGCGAGAGAAAATGGGTATCTCAGAGGCAGTGAAATGGTGAGAGGAGTGGCCGCTGCGCGTCCTTGTCCTAAGCAGCCTCTTCCTCCAGTTCTTCCTGTTAATCAGTGCCTCCTTACACACGTTTCGCATCGCACCCTGGTTCAGGTTCTTCATCTGGCTAGCCTACCTGGGCAGCGATGCTCTGGCAATATACGCCCTTGCTACCCTCTTCGACCGCTACAAGAAGCAGGAGTGGACGACGAACGACAACGGTATCGTCCTTGAGATGTTGTGGGCACCCATCCTCTTGATGCACCTTGGTGGACGGGATGGCGTAACTGCCTACAACATCGAAGACAATGAGTTGTGGAGGCGACATGTCCTAACCACGGTGTCTCATATTTTTAGCAGATGTTGATTCTCTTGATTTGGTGCAACTAAAAATGCTACATGAACAAGAAAAACTTCTAAGCAAATATTGGCATCATCTGAATTTATTTACTGATACAATACTTTCTATGAATTTATTTGATTTTAAATACAAACTAAACCTATACTGTATTATATTAAAAAATGACAATAAAACGACAAAAAATTGAAAAGAAGGACTCAATATATAAATTGATGCTTTTAAAACATAAAAATTCAAAATCTTGAAATGGAATATAGAAGTTATTATTAACTCTCACGCTCACACTGCCGCCCTTAACAAAAGTCTCAATCCAGCTACACCATGGTGGGGAGAATCCTTTCATTTGTAGGGTTTGCTACAGGAAAGGCCATTTTACTCTGTCATAAGCTTTTTTGAAGTCAATTTTAAAAATGACTCCATGAGTTTCTTTTTGTGAAGCTCAGAACTGTTTTGTGTAAGATAACTACCCTGTCTGAAATGTTTCGCCTTGGCACAAAAGTTGACTGAGTGGGCCAGATTACTTTATCTGCTATCAAGCTTATCCTATTTGTGCCTACTTTTGTGAAGACTTTGAAACTCACATTAAGAAGATAGATATGTCTGTATTGTTCTATACAATTAGCCTCTATAAGTTTTGGAAGAAGGGTAATGACACCAAAATTTAGGCTATGTAAAGGTAATATCCCGCGATGTAAGTCACAAAACATTGCCATCAGGTCGTGCTTAATGACTTCTCAGAAAGCTTGATAAAACTCAGTGGGAAAGCCATCGGGACCTGGTGCTTTGTTATATTCTGTTTGAAAAATGGTGGATCACACCTCTTCCTCCGTAAAGGGGGCAGTTAAAAAATCATCCTCCTCAACCAACACTTGGTATATCCTATGTTTGCCCATCCACCATTGAAATGGTGTTTTCATCAGGGACCCAAAAAGATTCTTATAATAACTAGTAATATAAGATCTTAAATTCTCCTCCCCCGTTATTTCGCCTTCATCTTGTTTGAGACGAAAAATCCATTGTTTCTGAAGCTTACCATTAGCAACTAGATGGAAGTACTTTGTATTATTATCTCCTTCAACAATATGTTTTACTTTTGTCCTTTGATACCACTTTAGCTCTTATTCCCGTAGAAGACGAGCTAATCTTTCCGAGGCGTCATGTTTGACAGAAATGTCTCGTGTCGACAGGCCTCTAGTTTTTGATTTAATATCAAAATCATGAATGATCGCTAACAATTGCTTCTTCTCATCCTTATAAACACCAGTGGCATGTTTCACCCAACCCTTTAGATGTTGTCGTAAATGTCAGTTTGGATTGCCAACTTGCCATAGGAGAACTCCCTTTCACTTGTTTATTCCAGCAAGAAGAGACCATATCATGGAATCCGTCCCTTGTTAACCACCTAAGCTCGAATTTGAAAAGGGGCTAATTACTCGTATGGGCCGCTGTACCCATATCGAGCAATGACGGTGTATGATTGGAGCGAAACCTCCCAAGAGCCTGGACAGGGACCAAAGGATATTTGTCTTCCCAGTTAGTACAAGAAAGTACTCTATCTAGCTTCTCGAGGGTGGGGTTATCGCCCGGCTAGAGCAATTTCCCGAAGATCTAGAACGTCAATGACCGCATTAAAGAGGAATGGCCACCTCGGGTCATAATGAAAATTATTCTTTTCATCGACATTACAGATGATATTAAAATCACCGCCAATCAAGATTGGATCTTATTCAACTCGACAAGTATTAACAAGCTCAGTCAGAAAATTTTTCTTTAAATTGAGACCGAGCCGCGCCATATACCACCACCAACACCCATTTGAACCCATCCAACTTATTTCTAAGGGAAAACTTTATAAAAAATTCCCCGTCAACAATACTTGCAATATCAAATATTGACATGTCAGCACCTAACAAAATTCCTTCAGACATCCCCCTGCAAGGCAAACAATGCCAAAGGTAGTCTCGACCAAGACACATTTGATCAAGAGAAGTATGCGTAAATGCAGTCTTCCTTGTCTCGATAATAGCCAAAAAATTAATTTGTTTTTGGTAGCCAATTCATTACTATGTTGTATGTTAGCCAAGTCTCCCAGACCTCTGCTATTCCCAAAAAAAAACCCCTCATGTGTGAAGATTATTTGTGATTTTGGATGACTTGCATATTGTCTTACCATTTCTTTTTTGGCTTTGTTTGTGTGTAGGACCAGATGGATTGTCATGGGGAATATCCTGATGACTCATAGTGTCAACCAACCCCTCATCCAAAGTCCTGTCAACTACCGTACCACAAATATCATCTAACATAATATTTGTTATAACATCAGACGCCTCTACTTCTTCGCCCTCAGACTCAGAGTTTGCTAGAGAGTTGGAAATGGGAGGAGAAGACAACTAACGCAAGCGATCTATTTCCTTAGCTTTTAGTATGTTAATAGATGAAACAATCTTCTTCATTCCTGCCCATCACAATTCTCACCCTACCCAAACTAGATTTGATAAATTTATCAGGTAGAGAAACAAATGACTGGGGCTGGGCGTACCTGCCAGGAAGTCAAGATTGTGAGCTGCTGCACGACGCATAGCCATGGAATCCTGCTCCAAAACCAGAATACCGGACACCGACGCCGCTTGGAGATGAGCACAGCGCCGTGTCCTCCTGAGGAGCTGGTGTTAGATCAGGGGCAGGTATGGCCTGAAATAGAGCCGCCCCCTTATGCACTAGTTGGGCACCCTCCATAGGAGCAACCCCACGTTGTTCCAGAACAGCTGAGGCTGAATCCAAAAGCATAACCGGTTTCTTATCAACCAGTGAAGCAAACTTGTTTTCTTTGGTCACTCTAAGTGGGGCTCCTTTAGCAATTTCCCGGCATCTGAGAGTCACCTTTGGGTAACCCATTCTCCCGAACTCACTTACCACACGGGAATAGCCTCCGGAGGAGGTGAGCTCATTAGAATATCCTGGGAAGTAGTAGTAGTATTTTTTGGTCATTTGTTTGTCCTGTCTTTATCATTCTCACCTAGATCGTCATCAAAGGGGTTATCATCATCCTCATTAAAATCTGCATTCTCAATATTATTAGTACCAACATTGTCGGAATCCTAATCTTCAACTTTGATAAAGATTTTATAAGATACATCACCAACAACCACATCAATGGAGCTAGGAATTAACTTACTATCAATAACTTTGACCTGAATACGAATGATGCCGTGTTGTTTGGTGCTAACCATATCCACTACCATAGTAAAATCAACAGTGGAACCGAGCATACATTGAGACAGGTAGTCAGGGCCTCATAGGGAACACCGTACATTTGAATCCAAACTTTGTGCAAGGTAAACAAGCCACAGATCTCCTCCAAATTCCATTCCTCAAACAAGAGAGAAACTCTTTCCTAGAGCTTAAACTTAATGTCACCAATGCATATAAGTCGTTGGAGCTCAATAGGATTTGGAAAAGGAACTAAAGAGAATTGGGACCTTGTACCTTAACCTCCCATTGCCAGGTAATTGGTGTTATCATGCTCATTTCTTTTTGCATGGTTAGCGAATCCATTGAACCACCCTTGAGTACCACATGTGCAATAGCAGTAGTATATTGATTCGCAGGTTTCTTGCCCGAACTAGGAATGTAAAAGAAATCGGCGTTATCAGTAGCATAACCACAAAGAGTTGCTAGAGGCTTTTGCAATTTAAGCATGGGGCACTTAGCAATAACATGATCCCCATGATCGCAAATATCACAAGCTACGGCAACAGTGCACATCGATTCATCATGTCCTTTCTGGTCGCATATTTTGCATTTGTCTTGAGCTTTTACCTGGATACGGCGCATGAGACCCAGTTCCCCGGTAGCAGCACCCACAGCCATCAGTGCATCAGCCCCAAAAGCAGGGTTTGTGGCCCTGGTAGCAGCAAGCGCGCTGCACAGCCGGTGGATGAACTTGAGCCGACAACGGCGCTTGACGAGCGACCTGGCCACAACAATCGCCGTGGCCCCTGGCAGCTATCCGTGGCGCGAAGTCTCTCGACCGATGACGAGCGGACACACCTTTCGCCCGGCCAGATAGAGGGGGAGCCGGCTGTCCCGGCTAAGGCGCCAAACACGGGCCCTGCCGTCTCCCCGAAGCCAGCATTGAGATCGAGGCCAGCAGCAGCAGAGCCGAAGACCGGTGGCCCTTCCCCTGCGAACGCTGCGCTTGGTTGAAGCTATCTTGCCGGCAACCCGGCCCTGCCGTGCGCTGCAGCATCTGTAGTTCCCTGAGAACCAACACCTCAGCCCCAAGATCCTCTTCCCCGAGTCCATGCCAAAACGCACGGCGACGGCAAACGAGCGTGGCGGCGGCGTGATTGGTAGGGTTGAAGGAGGTGGTGCGTAAGTTCTTCCGAAGAGAGCTCGGAGTCCAGCTAGCTTAGATGCCTGCCCGTGTGCAATGGACTCGGTTTTGGCAGCCAGACGTCATGTGCGACCGTGCACATGCAACTCGGGCTCGACACCTTGACGCAGCGCTCAGCCCAAAACCGCTCCACACACCAGATTTGGCCTAGGAGCTGCGGAGCCCCCACATTGATCGAGGACGCCGCTGAGCATGTCGCCTTTGCAGGTCGTCGGAGGCCAACGGCGGACGGACTTGCATTGCTGGACGAACGGAACAATTGCAGCTCTAAGCGCATCGCCAATGGTGAGCTTTCGAGACACTCTCGCTAGGGGAAGAGGACTGCGCCATGGTTTTGCTGGATACTCTTGCCGCCGAGCGACGATAGCACGGATAACATGGCGTGCATCCACCATCGACGAGGCCGCATCTAACCTCTTATCCCCAAGGCACTAGGACATCGACGACCGCTACTAGCTCATCCATTGACTACCCTACAGCCACCGCATCAGCAACATGAAGTGAGGGTGAGGATTCTACCGACCCGTCATCGTCCGAGTTGTCGACGTCCGACCGCCAGAACTTGTTGCCTGGGTGCTGCCGCGATGTAGGGAACTGGAGAAACGCCACCCCCTTGTGTCACCGGCGCTAGAGTCAGCCGCCGTGGCATCAATCCCGCCCTACTATCCTCCGTGGCCCACTAATATGAATCAATATATGGTTATTTGTCTTCTACGTGCATGCTCTCAGTCGCGTAAGCCTTGCATGCACCTGACATCATCCTTGTGTCTTCTCTGTTGCCCTCGCTGGTTTCGGCTCCTTACCAGACAGCTTAGGTGGCCCCTAAGGTGCAAAAGCTCGTCGTCCTCCTCGTCGTCAAGGAGATCGAGCAAAAGGTGTTCATCTCTCAAAGACCATGTGTCCATGCTGGCACCGCTACAGTGACCACGCTCTCGTAGGATGGTTGATCGAGCCGTGATTGTGAAGACATCCGATGTGGATCCGACGCTGAGAGCTCGAAGAATGGGCTTGCCACACCACACATACACCGGCCATGTCACAGGAATATTAGGAAAAAGGGTTGTGGTCTTGGTGAACCACTTCCCAGTCAACATCGTCGAATAGACAGGAGAAGAACTTTGAGGGAATAAGGAAGATCGGGACGAGAAAAAACCCACTATTTAGTGGGCCCACCTGTCAATAGCATGCTGATGAATTGTCCTCTTTATTCAAATGATTAAGAAATATAATTTACAATACACTTCCAATGATCCTATAAAATTTGAAACATTTCTCCTGCAACCATACAAACAGATTTCTGGATAATGGAAGAATAGCTTTTGGAAGCTAATGTCGATTATTATAAGTGGCTAAAAGCAAGTAACTAAGTTGGCGCCAAAAAGAACAGCTTGCTTTGGATGATAAATGTTGAGTTTGTATGAATATGTGTATAAGCAGGTTATTAGATTTAAGAATATTGTAGTATTGTAATAGGACACCACAAAGTGTTTGGATAGGACATGACTAGAGTTTGCATCGGACTACTATATATCGGGCAACCCATATAAGGAGGGAGGTGCTCCACAATGTATCCACATCGTGAGGAACTTTCAGCAAGGGAGGTCCGGTCAGACCGATAGGTACCCAGATTTGCTAAGAGTGGAAAGCGACTCAGGGACAAAGTTGTTGCGAAGGGGAGGGAGGTCTGACCGGCGGCCCCCACGAGCATAGGCAATATCTTGAAATTGAATAAGGGAAATATGGCCTTGTTCCCGGTGAGCTATACCACCCCTCCATCCATCGTCGATTCAGAGATTTGCACATTTTATGTCTCAACATTATACAACACTACACTCTTCGTGATGAACCAATCCATATTTAACTTGCACTAATTCATTTCCATGCATGTTAGGTATTGAAAATGAATTAACAATTATGTGATAGTAGAACCCAGACCGCATTGACCATGTTCTAGACATGCAATACTGTAAAATTGATTTTATTAAGGTGTGAAATGATGGTGTGCTACAGTGAAGGTAATAAAAATATACAAATCTCAAAGCACGGACCAACGGAAGATGGAAGGGTACTATAGCCCACCAGGAGTATCAAAGCCCACCGGAGGTAGCAAATTCACACTCTATTGAATAATATCAAGGGCGAAGCACCCACAGAAGGGCTCTCGGGGATGAAACTCGTCAACAGACACCGATATCTTCTTCTTTTTGCACACGATTAGACGCTACGCAGCCTCAGTATTGCGACTAGTGGAACCAAGTGGCCACAATATTAGTCGTGAAAGTTAACAGTGGCACAAGACCATGGAGGCTAATTTTGCAACAATAAAAGATCTATTGTCAAAAATAATATCATTACGACTTAACCAAATAGCTGAATATAATGCGATGGTTCCCAAAGAATTTGGAGCCACAGTTGAAGTCCAGATCCTGAAAGCTATGTTTTCCCGACATGTGAGAAACATTACATGAGGGAGGTAAATTAAAAGCAACCTCCACCGTTCTTGAAACATAATAAGCTACTTGATAATCGTAAAAAGGATATTGAATTGCTTTTCCTTTATTGCAAAAGCAATAAAGCTTGCTTTCTTGCCATTTTTGCTTAATCGGGTTATCCATTGTAAAAACTATCCCTGCCTTAAGTACCATAGAAATTTTTTGTTTTCCAAAGGTACAAATAGATATATAAATAAATGAAATATGTGTTTTAAAATATTGGATTTGCATCTAAATTATGTCTGATTCATACGCTTTTTAACTATTCATGTGTTCTCTATTGGTGCAATCAAAAGTGGACACAATACTCAATTCGGAAAATACATCTAACCACCGCGTGCAATCAAAATGGACAATACTCTCACTTCCAAAAAATAGTTCTAACCAACCACGCACTAGAGGAAGAGTAAGGTTCTAGCTCAACTGGGTGCTGTATAGGGCGACTGTATCCCCTTCGCTGCCGGCCATCGTGGCTGTGGTGGCCATAGCCTTCGGCCGTCGTCACTCAGGGTGACGGACGCCTCTCTTCATGGCCTCTGCCTCTAGCTAGGTCTTGGTGTCGTCCTTTCCCTCTACTTGGGGGAAACATTTTTCCTATTAGGACTCAGTGCTGCTCGCCACTGCCGCTGCCGCGTCCTTGTGTTGGAATCCTTTGCGTGTGGTGCAAAGGGGAAGTCTAGTGCGAGCAGCTCTGCTACCCCGGGGCCGACGGAGGAAGAAGGCCGAGGGAATGTGGGTGTCACCTCATTGCTAGGGAAGCTGAATCTCACAGTTGGTGAGTAGGAGAAGGTCGTGATGAGCGATGACAAAGACAAGATGGGGGGTCTGGAGCGGCTCTCGATGATCAGCAAGGTTCTGTCCCCAACAATTCTGCACATTCTTACAATTGGGGGCTATGACGTCGGCCTGGGGAAATCCAAAGGAGCTCCGAGCACGGTCAGTGGGTGACAATCTGTTCGTCACGGATTTTGCACACTCGATGGACAAGAAGAGGGTGCTGGATGCGTGGCTGGTAGGGAAGCATGTGGTCCTTCTCTAGGATTTGGATGCATATTTGCATCCGACAGAGGTATGTTTCGACAAGATGTTGATCTAGGTGTGTTTCCTCAATTTGCCCTTTGCTTGGATGAATGAAAGAAAGGAGAAAAATCGCTAGCCTTATTGGTGAAGTGGAAATGTTGGATGTGAATGAACACGGGGATGCAATCGGGACCTTTCTCAGGGCTCGATGGCTATTCCAGTTCACAAACCCCTAAGGTGGGGGGTGCTCATGCAATCTGCTAGGAGGGGAGAAGATGATTGGTATAAAATTAAGTATGAGAAACTTCCATATTCTTCCACTTCTCTTGGGGTGTGATGGGGCATTCTGAGCTTGATTTCCCTGACCCATCACCGTGAGATGAGGAGGGAAGGAGATTGTATGATAATTCCATTTGTACTCTGGAAGTGGAGAGGTTAAATCAAGGGGCACTGTACCAAAGCAAAGTTATGAGAAGCAAACCAAAGGGGGTAACGATGCTGGAGGGGAGGAAGTGACATCCCCTCTAAAAAAGGGGATCAAGGGAAAAATTCAACTCTTTTTGCTAACTCAGCAACAAGAAATATCTTCCCAGAGCCTATGGCTCTTGTTCAAGCCTTTGTGCACAAGAGGAGAACATCTCGGTTAGGGAAGGCCATCATAGGCCGAGATATGAAGGAGGGGAGAAGGGAACTGAAGGGCTCGCTACCTCTAGCTATTGTGCTCGTGGAGCGGGGGCATGTACCATCAAAGGTTGCCTATTTCAGTGGGGAAGATAGTGACTTGCTGGGTTTGGATGCAACAAAGAATTATAAGAAGAATCTTGACTGTTCAGAAATGATATCAGCAGCCCCGCCGGATGCAATGAATCTCCTATATCTGAACTGCTAGGGTTGCAGGCGATCCGAGGTAGTTCAAGAGCTCCATAGTTTAGTGGAGATTCATCACCCGAGTGTGGTTTTCTTGTTTGAAACCAAAATGCATGTTTCAAAAGCTCAAGACTTAAGATTCGCGCTGGGCTTCCCAAACTCATTTGGCATCAACAGCTCGGGGCTTAGTGGGGGGCTTGCTCTCTTCTAGAGAAATGATGTCATTGTGAGACTACAACACAATCTTTTAACAAGTCGCACATTGATGTTTGGGTGAAAAAGATGGAGGTGGGCTAAAGTGGCGATTCATTGGTTTTTATGGTGAGCCAAGGAGGGAGAATAGGGGTGACTTGCAGTATCTTCTAAAGTTCCTTTTACAATTCTCCAATCTTTCGTGGCCGTTTGTGGGTGACTTCAATGAGGTTCTAAGCGAGAGTGAACAATTTGGAGGTTTAGAGAGGGAAGATTGGAAGATGGCTTGGTTCAGGGAGACCATGGATGTCTGTGGCTTCACTGATGTGGGGTTCTCGGGTTTGCCTTACACCTGGGATAATCGCTGTTGGGGGAAGGGTCCCTCGCCGCCACATGAGCAACGTCTCCGTCATCATGTCGGGACAACCTTTACTCCGCCGCGGCATAGAGCACGCTCCACCACGGCGTAGAGCATCCCCTCACCGCCGCATGAGCAACGTCTCTCTCACCGTGTCAGGCAACCTTTACTCCACCATGGCGTAGAGCACGCTCCACCGCGGTGTAGAGCATCCCTTCACCGCCACGTGAGTAACATCTCCATTGCCGTGTCGAGACAACCTTTACTCTGCCGTGGCGTAGGGCACGCTCCACCGCGGCGTAGAGCATCCCCTCACCGCCACGTGAGCAACGTCTCCGTCGCCATGTCGGGACAACCTTTACTCCGCCACGGTGTAGAGCATGCTTCACCACGGCGTTGAGCCCGTCACCGTGTCGGGACAACCTTTACTCTGCCGCGGCGTAGAGCATCCCCTCACCGCCTCGTGAGCAACATCTCCGTCGCCATGTCGGGACAACTTTATCTCCGCCGTGGCGTAGAGCATCCCCTCACCGCCACGTGAGCAACGTCTCCGCCACCGTGTCGGGACAACTTTATCTCCACCATGGCATAGAGCACGCTCTGCCACAGCGTAGAGAATCCCCTCGCCGCCACATGAGCAATGTCTCCGTCGCCGTGTCGGAACAACCTTTACTCCGCCGCGGCGTAGAGCACGCTCCACCATGGCATAGAGCATCTCCTCACCGCCGCGTGAGCAAGGTCTCCGTCGCCGTGTCGGGACAACCTTTACTCCACCACGGCGTAGAGCACGCTCCACCGTGGCGTAGAGCATCCCCTCATCGCCATGTGAGCAACATCTCCGTCGCTGTGTCAAGACAACTTTATCTCCACCGTGGCGTAGAGCATGCTTCACCGCGGTGTAGAGCATCCCCTCACCGCCACGTGAGCAATGTCTCGGTCGCCGTGTCGGGACAACTTTATCTCCGCCGTGGCGTAGAGCATCCCCTCACCACCACGTGAGCAACATCTCCTTCGCCATGTCAAGACAATTTTATATCACCCACGGTGTCGAGCATGCTACACTGCTGCATTGACAATCTCGTCACCGCCACGCAAGCAACATCTCCATCACCGTGTCAGGACAATTTTTGTCTCACCCGCGGCGTCGAGCATGCTCCACCACGGCATTGAGCATCCCATCATTGCCACGCGAGCAACGTCTCCGTCGCTATGTCGGGACAGGTCTATCTCACCCATGACGTCAAGCTAAACGCCCCGTTCGGAGAAAAAACACTCTTTCCCGAGACTTCGTCCTGACGGACGTCGAGACAACGCTCCGTCTTGGTGGACATCGAGGCAGACGTCGAGGCAACACTCCATTCCGGCGGACGTCGAGGCAACGCTTCGTCCCGGGGGATGTCAAGGCGGATGTCGAGGCAACACTGCGTCCTGGCGGACGTCGAGGCCACACTCCATCCCGGCGGACCTCGCCATCCGTGTGAATGTCGAGGCCACGCTCCGTCCCGGCCGACGTCGAGGCCACGCTCCCTCCCAATGGACGTCGAGGCAACACTCTGTCCCAGCGGACGTCAAGGCAACACTCCGTCTTGGTGGACGTCGAGGTGGACATCGAGGCAACGCTCCATCCTTGCGGACGTCGAGGCAACGCTCCGCCCCAGTGGACGTCGAGGCCACGCTCCATCCCGGTGGACGCCGCCGTCCTGGCAGACGTCAAGGCAACGCTCCGTCCCGGCGGACGTCGAGGCAACGCTTTGTCCTTGCGGATGTCGAGGCAACGCTCCGTCCCGCCAGACGTCGAGGCCACGCTCCGTCCCGGCGGACGTCGAGGCAACACTCCGTCCCGGCGGACATCGAGGCAACACTCTGTCTTGGCAGACATTGAGGCCGATGTCGAGGCAACACTCCATCCCGGTGGACGCCGCCATCCCGACGGACGTCAAGGCAACGCTCCGTCCCGACGGACGTCGAGGCAATGCTCCGTCCCAGTGGACATCGAGGCAACGCTCCGTCCCGGCGGACATCGAGGCAACGGTCCGTCCCGGCGGACGTTGAGGCAAACACTCCGTCTCATCAAGGCCGACGTCGAGGCAACGCTCCGTCCCGGCGGACGTCGAGGCAACGCTCCATCCCGGTGGACGTCGAGGCCACGCTCCGTCCCGGCGGACGTCAAGGCAACACTCCATCCCGGGGACATCGCGAACGTCGAGGCAACGCTCCGTCCCGGCGGACGTCGAGGCAACACTCCGTCCCGGCGGACGTCGAGGCAACGCTCCATCCCAGCAGACGTTGTGGCCAATGCGACCTCGCAATCTTGCGACTTTGCGCTCCCGTGACCACGTGACGGGGGGAGCGAAGGCCGAGGTATTTATAGACCCCGGGCCGAACCCGCGTAAGAAAAAGGGGGAAAAAGGAAGAAAAAAGTGAAAAAAAAGATAAAATAAAAGAGGAAGAAAGCGAAATAAGGGGAAAAAGAAAAAAAGAAAAGGAAGAAAAAAAGAAAAAAGGAAAAAAAGCGAAGAAGAAAAACAAAATAATAAAATAATAAAATAATAATAATAAAAGAAAAGAAAAGAAAAAAGCGAGGAAACAAGGAAGAAAAAAGGAGGAGAAAAGAAATAATAATAATAATAATAATAAAGGAAAAGAAAAGGCAAAGAAAAAAAAGAAAATAAATAAAATAATAATAAAAGAAAAGTAAAGTAAAAAGCGAGGAAACAAGGAAGAAAAAAAGAGGAGAAAAGAAAAAAATAATAATAATAAAATAAAAGAAAAAAGAAAAAAACGGAGAGAAAAAAGGGAGAGAGATCGGAGAAGTAAGGCTAGCTTTACTGACGCAACTTGGTCAGTCACGTCGGCGCGAACACAGTGGTTTAAGGCATGGTGTACAGGGAAGTCATCGGTCGGCCCGCGCGCCAACCCCTTGAAATTGGTGCGTCGGTTTGGACAGGTGTCACTCGACCGCCCAAACCTGCAAGGGGCTACTGTTGGGGGAAGGGTCCCCGCGCTACCCCGAACCGACGGATTTCTCCTTGACAGCGTCAAGATCCCCCTCCCGGCCACGCTCCGTCCCGGCGAACATCAAGGCCGTGCTTCGTCCCGGCAGACATCAAGGCCGCGCTTCATCCTGGCACTCAGGACAACACGTCACCGCAGCAGGGAGTGCTGGGGTATTAGAGTATTAGGATATTCCATGAGGATCCTGGTAAAAGACCAAAATACCCTGAGAGTGTGTGGTTGTCCGAAGGGCATAATTGTTATCTCGCCTGTTCTACTCTAAAACCCTATAAATATCCCCCATAGGGGTAGAGAGGGGGGATCCTTTTTGACATAGAAACTGTAATCCCTGAAATCAGTACGAGAGTTTTCACTTCGCCCCGACACGAGAGTTTCTATTTATCCTCGACACGAGTGTTTTACATTCCGCCTCGTCGGTCGCAGTAACACGCGCTCCTCCTCGATGGGCACTACACTTGCTCATACTCCTTCGGTACTCCCGGAGGTCGACGTAACCGATCGGGGGTGCCTCAAGTACACTGCCTAGTCCAGTAGCTACGACAATCGCCAATTGGGAGATCACAATATCAAGGTTAGATTGGATAGAACATTTGCTGATGAGGCTTTCCTGAATACCTTTGGGGAGACTGCCATGACTCATTTGCAAATCATTGAGTCTGATCACTTCGCCATCCTCATTTCGGTGGCTGGCTGCCGCAGAGGCTGGGTGGTGGAGGCCATGTTTTCCGTTATGAAAACATGTGGAGAAGACATAAGGAGTATGAGTGGGTGGTGCAGGAGGCTTGGTGCTTGGTTGGCAGCAGCTTGAGAGGAGTGCGGGGCTCCCTTTCGCTTCTCCAGTCATCGTTGGATAGGTGGATTTGAGATTCCTTTGGCTTTGTTTGAGGGCAATTGAAGATGAGGAAAAAGCTTGAATGCCTTCGTGCTAATCCTTGTGGTCAGGTCCGACCAAAGAGGAACGTGATCTCATGAAGCGCATTGCTGAGCTCCTTGTCCTTGAGGAGGCAATGATGAAACAATGCTCACGAGTACTGTCGGCGGAATGGGGCCCAGGGTCCCCCTAACCGCCGGCGGAGGCCAATCGGATGCCGCAAGGCAAGCCACGCGGCGGTCCGGTCCTTCTGGCCTTGGGCCCCACACGGGTCGCCAGTTGGAACCAGCGGCCAAGCCCAAGTAATCAGAAGCCATACCCCCGACAACTGCGCTCCTAAGCCGGAAAGGGTCTTGGGCCTCCAGGAGCCCACGGCCCAGCTGCGGAGCGAGCACTCGGGGCCCCCCTCCCCGAGCGCTCTCCCTCGGGCTCCCC
>JAGXJF010001947.1:0-20521 GCA_019208055.1 Stipa capillata | reverse complement strand
CCTTTATCACATCAAGGGTAGTCTCAAAGATGAGTGCCATCAATATACAAGCACAGGATCATTCCTTCATCCCCACCATGGCGGTAGTACACACATCGTCAACTTCGTTTACTGTGAAGCTTGCAGATGCCAAAGTTCTGTCAAACTTTTCATACCATTGCTTAGGTTTTTGTTTCAGACCATACAAAGACTTCAGTAGCTTATAGACATTACCCCCTTGACCACTTGCTACAAATCCATCAGGCTATTTTATGTTGATTTCCTCGTCCAACTCTCCATTAATGAAAGTCATCTTAACGTCCATTTTGTGAACAAGAAGACCGTGTGAGGAAGCCAAATATAATAGCACTCCTGTAGTGGTCAATCTAGCAATAGATGAGTAAGTATCAAAGAAGTTTTCACCTTCTTTTTGGGTATAACCCTTGGCCATAAGCCTTGCCTTGTATTTTTCAAAGTACTATCAGGCGTAAGCTTCTTCTTCAACACCCACTTGCAATCTACTGGTTTACAACCATAGGGACGATCGGTAATTTCTCAAGTTTCGTTAGCGAAATGGAGTCCATGTCGCTACGGACTGCCTTCTTCCAGTAGTCTGCATCTGGAGATGCATATGCTTTTGAAATGATCTTGAGAGTATCATCCATAAGATACACAGTGAAATCATACCAAAGGATTTTGCAATCCAAGGTCTCCTACTCCTCCTAGGAGAACCACTGTCATCCTCCTCAGAGATTTTCTCATGTGTTTATTTAGAGTATTCAAATGGAATGGCATGTTCACGAGTTAAATGATCGGTTTGACTAGAAGTGCTAGGCATATCCTTCATTGGAAAGATGTTCTCAAAGAATGTAGAATCTTGAGAGTCCATTATCATACCGGCATGCATGTTTGATACCTCAGATTTGACCACTAAGAACCTATATTCAATGCTCGGATGAGCATATCCTAGAAAGACACAATCCACAATTTTAGGTCCGAGTTTGTGTTTTTTAGTTATTAGTATGTTGAATTTAGCCAAGCACTCCCACTTGCTAAAGTAAGAAAGTGATAGTTTCCTTCGTTCCCAAAGTAAGAAAGCTCTGAATGTATGAGTTCTAGAGGTGCTAAATTTCTCTCCTCAATTGCCTTGTGGGGCTTATGAGGTTGCTTTGATTGAACACAACTTTGGCACTTAGAATCTTTGATTAGTGAAAATATTGGGATTAAATTCATACTTAAAATCCTAGTCATGCAACCAAAATTAATATGACATAATCGTGAGTGCCAAACATTAGCCTCACCTCCATTAACATACATATGGTTCAGAACTTTATTACAGAAATCAGGAAGGGAAAGACGGAACAAGCCTTTGCACTCATAACCTTTACCAATAATAAGTGCATACTTAGATACAACTACTTTATTTGACTCAAACACCAACTTGAACCTATCTCTATAGAGAAGTGAACCACTAACAAAAATTTTATTTATTAAAGGGACATGATGCACGTTCCTCAGCTGAACCATCTTCCTCGAAGTAAACTTCAAATCTACCCTGCCAACAACATGAACAAAAGCATGTGACCCATTTCCCATCAGGATGGAAGGAGACCCCGTGACCTGATACGAAGAAAACAATGAAATATCAGCATATAGATGAATGTTAGTCCTAGTATCAATCCACCGATCAGTAGACTGATAAACCAAAAGAACAATAGGTAAATTAACATACCTGGTGCTCCCTACTTCGATATTGCCAATAGTCATTGGCAGATTTGGAGGTCTATCCCGACTAGACCTTTCTTCCTTTGTGATTTTTACAGTCCTTAGCCCAATGTCCAAGTTCACCACACACGAAGCAAGGTTTGTCTGCCATATCCATTGGATTCTTCCTCTACTTGTTGTTGGTGGTCTAATTGACCTTGTTCTTCCCTTTGAGCTTGTTGCGACCGTTCTGTCGCACCATGTTGGTGCTGGACTGTCCCTCACCTACTTTAGAATGCACATCATTTGCCCAAGCTTTCTCCCCAACATCAAGAGACGCTATCAATTTTTCAAGAGAGATATCTTGTTTCTTGTATTTCAAAGTTGTGACAAAATTTCTCCACGAAGGAGCCAATTTGGCAATAATGCCTCTAGCCACAAACTTATCGAGTAACGCACATTTGAGGGGTTTGAGTTTCTTTACAATGAAGTGTATCTCATGAGCTTGCTCAACTACAGAATGGTCATCGACCATTTTGTAGTCATGATATTTCTCCATGACGTACAGTTGACTTATGTCCAATGCACCAAACTTAGATTTGATTGCATCCCGCAATTCCTTTGCATTTCTCATGTGCATGTACACATCATAAATGCGGTTAGCAAGTACATTAAGAACTCTTCATACAAAGAGTGTGGTGGCATTCTCGAACACCTTCTGCTGCTCGGAGGTAAGGGTTCCTTCAGATTTGCCAGTTGCGACCCAGTAGACGTTCATAGCGGTTAGCAGCGAAGTAGTTTCGATTTTTCATCTCTTAAAGTGCACACCGGCAAACTTTTCCAGCCTCAATGTATCAGTGAAACCAGCAATCGTAAACCCAAGTGGCTAAAATAAGGTTTTTGAATTGTTGGGAAATTAATCCAGAAATAAAACGACATATATCGTGGCAATATTGACCAATGAACATTGCACATTGCACATACAAACTAGACATGCGAATTACTACCGAGTAGAAATATCTCATATCTGTTTCACCAGTACGTGCTAGCATGGTAACTATCAACACGAAAATGATCAACATTACTATGTAGACATACCCGCTATTGGAAGAAGATGGCACCGTGGTTGTGATCATGTAGCCGATGTCATGGACGTCATGGACGAAGATGTAGAAGAGGATTCGGGCGTCGTAGAGGAGGTCTTGGCTGAAACAGAGGATGTCCTATCTAATGTAGAGGAGGTCCTGGGTGTTGTAGCAGAGGTCTTGGATGATGCAAAGGATGTCTTGGACGAACAATCAGTCGTATCGTGGGCTCCCCAAAAACTATGTTTATCCCCACGTAGTGCAAGCTCATGAGGGACAAATCGGAGGCCTGCACTCGCATCCACTGATGCGCTCCGATGCAACAGGACAAAGTAGCTTAGGAGAGGCGTAGAACAAAGGAACAAGGAAATTTGTAGTGAATGGGGAGTATCGTGTTTGTTCTGTCAAGGATGCGTCTCTACTCATATATCCCGTGATTAGGTAAGGCGAAGGTCATCGGAGGAGTTATGTATAAGAACAGTCACAATAACTCATTATTTATGCGTTTCCAATTAAACTAGAAAAGCTTGACCGCTCATCCCATATTAATTTCCACGGTAACACTTGACTGTTTATTTATCTGCACCCGCAAAACAAAAACTCCACGTCATGATACGCGCGTGTGTGAGGTGCATGTGTAATCCTTTCTTCTCATGCCACAAAGAGGTGTCACACACAATACATTATATGTTGTTGTCTTTTCACCTCCACTAGTAGTATGGGACAAAACATCTTACTCATGTCTTGTAATTTTAATGGGCTTTTGAAATTTATCTAAAATTAATTATATGAATCTAGACCCCATATATCTAACAAGATGAAGCCGCTGCCTTACCTGCGGTGGTATCTCAGGTGATCAACATGCCTGACGACATCAACACGATAGCTGCCTCGACCGTCAACCATGTGACACCGGTGTCCATGAGCAAAGGGATTGAAGCCTGGGCGTGCACGAGGTGGGCTTCGTCCCGCAGGTTTTAGCGGTGCTACCCACGCTGTGCCCGGATCCGCATGAGGTCACGGAGCAGGAACAGGATACACAGTTGAGGCTACTACCTATCGGGGCCACTTCGACGCTAGATGCTACAAAGGACGACAACACGACGGGAACCAATGCTCCTACCGTGGTGGCCGTCGTCGACGACACCGGTCTCAAGATTTTGGTTTCTAGCTGGTGTTTTTGGTCGCCGGTTGGTTATCGGGTCTTACCGGTGCCCCCGGTAAATGGTTGTATCAGAGAAAAAATACCGCTTTGATCAAAGTTCGTGCAAATTTAACAAAATTTATTTAATTTTGTCAAATTTCACCAAATAGCATTTGAAATTCTGAACTTACCATTGGTTAAAAATCAGTATTTTCTGGTTACAGTCTTACTGGCCCCCTTGGGAAAAATTTATGTTTTGGTAGCCAAAACCTTGTCCGGTATTGTGGACTGTGCACGTTTGTCAACTTCCTCGTCAAGATCATGAAGCCACTGCCGGCACCAATCATCGTTAGGTCAGTGCCGAGATGTTCCTGTGCGGTCACAGCCAACTCCACGCCGTGCCGCAGCGGCCGTGTCACACTATAGAGGCAGCCAACCAGGAACAACTCGGAGCGTGTGCTCTAGGAGATGATTGCACACGTCTGTGTCCGTAGGGACTCGAAGGCACAGCTCGATGATAGGGTTAAACGACAAGCCATTCGATCCCCCCCCCCAACCAAGAGCCTCTGGTTGTCTGGCCTCTCGACCTCCTTATCAAGACAATGAAGAATGTTAGCAAGGGGAGAAACAAGGGCCATGCCGAGGAAGCTGAACGCCATCACTGCGATCATCACACCTTCCATTTGTCCATTAAGGATGCTTCCCCCACTCATGTTGTCAGAGACTGTTAACAAGGAGGAGTTGATGGCTAAACATTCCTTTTTTGGTTATTGATGTTGGGCTTGTGATGATTATGTGGGATTGCGGCAGAAGTTTAGCCTTTTCTGCTAGAGATCATTCCCAGAGTAACCTGTACTTGGAACCCACAGTGCCTACACTACTATAGAATTGCTTGTCTCAGGCGGTTTGGATCCGTATCACAAGCGTTTTCTGAATCTCATCGCAGGCGGTTCTCAAATGCCACCGGAAGCAGCGGATCCACGCAAGGTGATGCCTTTTGAAGCGGGATCCACAAGGCGTGTGGACGACGAACCCATTCCTAGCTTGCAGATATGGAGGCTGACGAGAAGTGAACTTCGGTGAGCTCGCACCAGAGCCATCCTCCAGCAACACTGCCTACTCCTCATTGAGCTAGAGCTTCTTTTTCGTGCCGAGCACGACGACAAGGGAGGGGCTAGGATGATGCGGTGGAGGAAATGGGTAGAGGGGATGGGGTGAAGGAGATGCGGTGAAGATGGAGAAGAGAAGGAGAGAGGGAGCACCGCTCGGGGGGAGGGGGGGAGGGAGAGAGAGAGGAGGGAGAGAGCTGAGAGTGATGAAGGCAACAAGTTAGAGGGAGGTAGAGGTGAGAAATTATTGGGTCGGGTGGAGCTGGTCTGCAGTTAAATGGCTCGGTCTAGACCACAGAAGGTTTTTTTTCTAAAAAACTGCATGTAATAATATTGTAGGTGAGTTTTTAAAAAACCGTCTGTGATATTGGTTTTCATAAAAATCATTTGTGAAAAGTCTTGTTACAAATAAGTTTTAATGAATCGCTTATGATTACGCGTCTTGTATATCTATTTTTATTATAGTGCTAGTTTCCCTATAATAAACTAGCCATTTGCATATTTTATTCTGAATGAAAAAATAGAGCACCCTTCATGTTTTTCCAAAAAAATTGTTATTTCTTTAAGAGAACCTGACAACATTTTGGTTCTAGAGTTGAAGTCACGGTTTCCCGTGTTACACCAAGAGTTCCTCGCTAGGACTTGAGAATCGATCCTGTCCTTCCTTGGGACACCTGTTCTCGAACTTTGGAATGCTCCTGTTCTCTTTCCTTCAAGCAGGGTCACTAAGAAAGTGTCGTTAAACAACATTTTTGTTGTAGTGGTTAAATAGGTGTATGATCACAGATTGTACATTTGTACACGGAGGTATTAGGATAAGTGGCACACCACTCAACACTCGCCAAACATTTACCAATTCTGTCGTAAATAGGGAAAGAAGAAAAGCGCTTGTAGATCATTGATATCAGTAGCAGCTATACGGGAATTTTTCATTTGAGAGATAAGCATTACCTAACCTATGTATTATCACTTCCTTCAGCTCTAGCTTATTAAGTTCAAAAGTTCATGGCTCGCGTGGCGCCCCGAGTCTGAGAAAAGTTCCTGTCACTCGTAGAAGCACGATGGAGATGCCCGCGATCAGAACGGCGGAAATCTTGGGTATCTTCAGCTTGAGCTTCAGGTTTGGGACCTTGCAGACCCGACAGCTAGACCTAGAACGTTTTCATGTTGGGCCGCCTTGCGAGATGGATCTTGTTGGTACTGCAGTGTTTGTCACCTGCACGTGGGGGGTGCAGCAAAGACCCACAGCGTTAAGAAAATGCTTGTGTGACACTTTATTTTTACATATTTAGTCAGCTAAAAAAAATATTCCAGCTACCTGCCCACAGAACAAAAAATAAAAAATTAGATCAGATCCAATCTAATGAGGCTTTCCAGCCTATCCTACAACTGCAACATCAATGCATGATCCGTGAGCCATCAAATATCAATCACTTCCTGCTTCGTAGGACTTGTTTGGAATGAGGGATGAAAGGACTTGTAGGGTAGAAACTATTACTGTAGAAAGTTTTCCTCTTTGGGTGTTTGCATTGTTCAAATATTCTAAGCTCTGGTTCTATCTCATGATTCTTACAAGAATGGGTGTTGGGGGAAGGGTCCCCACGCTACTCCGAACCGATGGATTTCTCCTTGACAACGTCAAGATCCCCCTCCCCGAATCGACATGTTTCGTCTGGCGTCGACAGGCTCCGCAGGCATCACCGACAACGTCGAGACAACGCTTCATCCCGGCGGATACCAAGGCCAACGCTTCTTCCCGCGGATGTTGAGGCGACGCTCCGTCCTGACGGGGTCGTGGCACGACGAGATTGCGTCACGAACGTCAAGGCCAACACGTCGTCGTAGCAGCGTGTACTAGAATACTAGAGTGTTAGACTATCACCTGAGATTCCTTGTAAAAGACTAAAATACCCCACTTAGCGTGTTGTAACCCGAGGGGTAGAGTTATAATTTCTCATCCCCATTCTCATTCTCTATAAATAGGACCCCAATGGTAGAGAGAGGGGGGATTTTTCTGAGATATAAAATCATAAACTCCAAAATATATATAAGAGTTTTCACTTCGCCTCAACACGAGGGTTTCTACTTTCCCCTGACTGGAGTGTTTCACGTTCCGCCCCATCGGACACCGCTCCCGCGCGCTCCTCCTTGACGGACACTGTACTTGCTTGTACTCCTCTGGTACTCCCGGAGGTCGACGTAACCGATCGGGGATGCCTAAAGTACACTGCCTAGTCCCGTAGTTACGACAGTTGGCACCGTCTGTGGGAATCGGGCAAGAAGTCGTGTCAACTAGGATTCCGTCGGGAAACTGTGATGCGCATAACCTCTGCCTTGTTTGTGTGCTTGCTCTTCTATGACAACGCACGCAAATATAGGGGCTCATCGTCGATGTCGCCCTCGCGCACTCTCGGACTTGGCGTCCTCTGTGCTCCCCTTGGTGACACTAGGGGCTCGTCGTCAACATCGCCCTCCAACGCCACGTGAGCAACGCCTCCTTGGCCGTGTCGAGATACGTCTAACTCACCGGCGGCGTCGAGAAAACTCCACTACGGCGCTGAGCCTTCCTCCACCGCCACGTGAGCAACACCTCCGTGGCTGTGTGGAAATACGTCTAACTCACCCGCGGTGTCGAGAACACTCCACCGCGGCGCTGAGCCTTCCTCCACCACCACGTGAGCAATGCCTCCGTGGCCGTGTCGAGATACGTCTAACTCACCCGCGGAGTCGAGAACACTCCACCACGGCGCTGAGCCTTCCTCCACCGCCACGTGAGCAACGCCTCCGTGGCCGTGCCGAGATACGTCTAACTCACCCGCGGCGTCGAGAACGCTCCACCGCGGCGCTGAGCCTTCCTCCACCGCCACGCGAGCAACATCTCTGACGTCGTGTCGGGACAATTTTATCTCACTCGCGGCATCAAGCACGCTCCCCCGCGACATTGAGCATCCCTTCACTGCCACGTGAGCAACGTCTCCGTCGCCGTGTCGGGACAATTTTATCTCACCTGCGGCGTCGAGCATGCTCCCTCGCGGCATTGAGCATCCCTTCACTGCCACGCGAGCAACGTCTCCGTCGCCGTGTCGGGACAATTTTATCTCACCCACGGTGTCGAGCACGCTCCCCCGTGGTATTGAGCATCCCTTCATCGCCACGCGAGTAACGTCTCCGTTGCCATGTCGGGACAATTTTATCTTACCCGCGACATCGAGCACGCTCCACCGCGGCATTGAGCATCCCATCACCGCCTCGTGAGCAATGTCTCCATCGCCGTATCGGGACAATTTTATCTCACCCGCAGCGTCGAGTACGCTCCACCGCGGTGTTGTGCATCCCATCACCGCCACGCGAGCAACATCTACATCGTCGTGTCGGGACAGGTCTATCTCGCCCATGACGTCGAGCTAAACGCCCTGTTTGGAGCAAAACGCTCTGTCCCAGCGGACGTCGAGACAACGCTCCGTCCCTGCGGACGCCGAGGCCACGCTCCGTTCTTGCAGACGCTCCGTCCCGGCGGACGTCGTCCATCTCGACGGACGTCGAGGCCACGCTCCATCCCGGCGGACGTCGAGGACACGCTCTGTCCCGGTGGACGTCGAGGACACGCTCCGTCCCGACGGAAGTTATCCGTCCCGACGGACGTCGAGGCAACACTCCGTCCCGGCGGATGTCATCCATCCCGGCGGACGTCGAGGCAACGCTCCGTCCCGACGGACATCGTGGCAACACTCCGTCCCGGTGGATGTCGTCCGTCCTGGTGGACGTCAAGGCCACGCTCCGTCCCGGCAGACGTCGAGGCAATGCTCCGTCCCGGCGGACGTCGTCCATCCCGACGGACATCGAGGCAACACTCCGTCCAGGTGGACGTCGTCCATCCCGACGGACATCGAGGCAACACTCCGTCCCGGCGGATGTCGTTCATCCCGGCGGACGTCGAGGCCACGCTCCGTCCTGGCGGCCATCCTTGCGGATGTCGAGGCAACGCTGCATCCTTGCGGACGTCGAGGCAACGCTCCGCCCCAGCAGACGTCGTCCATCCCGACGGATGTCGAGGCAACGCTCCGTCCTTGCGGACGTCGAGGCAACACTCTGTCCCGGCAGACGTCGAGGCAACGCTCCGTCCCGGTGGACGTCAAGGCAATACTCCGTCCCGGCGGACATCGCGGACGTCGAGGCAACGCTCCGTCCCGACAGACGTCAAGGCAATGCTCCATTCCAACAGACGTCGGACCAACGTGACCTTGCGAGCCTGCGCTCCCGCAACCTCGCGAGAGGAAGGCGGAGGCCGAGGTATTTATAGACCCGGGGCCGAATCCGAGTAAAAAAAAGAAAAAAGAAAAAAAGAAAGAAAAAAGTGAAAAAAGGAAAAAATAAAAAGAGGAAGAAAGCGAAAAAAGGGAGAAATAAAAAATAAAAAAAGAAGAAAAGGAAGGAAAAAAGCGAAGAAGAAAAAACACGAAGACGAAAAAAAGAAAAAAAGAAAAAATAATAGTAAAATAAATATTATAATAATAATAATAAAAGAAAAGAAAAGAAAAAAGCGAGGAAACAAGAAAAAAAGAGGAGAAAAGAAAAAAATAAAAAAATAAAAAGAAGAAAATTAAAAAAAAGAAAAAGATAAAAAGATTAAAAAAAAAGGAGAGGGATCGGAGAAGGCTAGCCTTGCTGACGCAACTTGGTCATTCACGTCGGCGCGAACATAGTGGTTTCAAGTAACCATCAAGGTGTACAGGGAAGTCATCGGTCCGGCCCGTGCGCCAACCCCTCGAAATTGGTGCACTGTTTCGGACAGGCATCACTCGACCACCCAAACCGGTAAGGGGCTACTGTTGGGGAAGGGTCCCCACGCTACCCTGAACTGACGGACTTCTCCTTGACAACGTCAAGATCCCCCTCCCCGAATCGACATGTTTCGCCTGGCGTCGACAGGCTCCGCAGGCATCACCGACAAGCTCGAGGCAACGCTCCGTCGACGCTTCTTCCCGCGGATGTTGAGGCAACGCTCCGTCCTGACGGGGGTCGCAACACGACAAGGTTGCGTCACGAACGTCAAGGCCAACATGTCGTCGTAGTAGCGTGTACTAGAATACTAGAGTGTTAGACTATCCCTCGAGATTTCTTATAAAAGACTAAAATACCCCTCTTAGCGTGTTGTAACCCGAGGGGTAGAGTTGTAATTCTCCATCTCCATTCTCATTCTCTATAAATAGGACCCCAAGGGTAGAGAGAGGGGGATTTTTTTTGAGGTGTAAAACCATAAACTCTGAAATATATACGAGAGTTTTCACTTCGCCTCAACACGAGGGTTTCTACTTTCCCCCGACCGGAGTGTTTCATGTTCCACCCCGTCGGACATCGCTCCCGCGCGCTCCTCCTCGACGGACACTATACTTGCTCGTACTCCTCTGGTACTCCCGGAGGTCGATGTAACCGATGGGGGTGCCTAAAGTACACTGTCTAATCCCGTAGCTACGATAATGGGAAAAGTATATTCTCTATGAAAATTATGGATTCCAAAATATACATGGTCTTAAATGTTCCTAGAGGTGTTTCCCACCAAAATCCCAATTTTTTGATGATGCAAGAAGAAATTGCAGGATGCGGTACTCGATTCAGTTTTTAAAAGGAAGATATGCCCATTTGAGATAGTAACAAGATGATGCGGCAATCAATGTGGCAATTGACATTAGTGACATGAACCCATATTTTCTTGGCTCATGTGTGTGACGGCAATGCAGAATTCTTATAGTTATATAGACTACCTCGTCACCTAACATCAAATCAAATGGTCACAGGATTAAAAAAAAATTCAAATGGTTACAGGAGCCTGTCACCAATTGAAATGGTTATAAGAGCTAATTGACGACATGGATTGGGCACCCAGTTGAATTCATCATAAGCTCATAAAACCAATTGGATTGGTACTAGGAAAGGAAACCATACGGATGCCGTGCTCGCAGGCCAGTCCAATAAAGCAAGGGTTCCTGTGATCAATTCAGTGGCGACACGTACTACCACGTCACCTTGTTGCCGTTCGAAGTGGCAGTATTCACGATGAGAGAAGGATAACAGCAGAAAAACAAATTAAAAAAATCAAACAGCCAAACAAATGCGATATCCAGCAAACAACAAAAACAAAAGCATTCAGCGTCGGTCGTGCCGCCATCACATATTCCACCAAACCAATTCACTCTCGCTCTCCCTCCCCCTCCCCCTCCCCCTCCCCCACATTTCCTCCTCTTTTCCCTCCCTTTTCTCTCCTCTCTCCCATCCCACCTCGCCGTCCCACCCAATCCGCACCGCCCCCCAAACCCTAGAGCCACGGCGAGGTGTGATGAGATGGGACGCGGCGGAGGCGGAGGCCGTCCTGGAGCGGATCTGGGACCTCCACGACCACCTCAGCGACGCCATCCTAGCCGTTTCCAGCACCCACTTCCTCCCCGCTCCCCCGCCGCCGGCCCCCCCCGCCGGTGCCCGCGGCGGCGGTGATGGCCGTAACGGGTATGTGTTCGTCAAGGGCCAGCAGGGAGGAGGAGGGGAGGGTGGCGGCGGTTCAGCCCTGGCCGCGGCGGCGGAGGCGATGGCCGAGGCGAGGAGCCTGCACGCCATCCGGACGGCACTCGAGGACCTCGAGGACCACCTCGAATTCTTGCATGTGAGATTGCTTCCCCTCGCCTCGCCTCGCCTCCCCTCCCCTCCCGACGTTCTCCTCTTCTGCTTTAGAGTTTCGCTCTGATTGGTGCTTGGTAGTAGTATGAGTTCGATTCTGGTCAGGACCATGCTTGAGTTGCTGCGATGAATGGAGAATGGATCCTCGTGGCGCCGGGATGCGTTGTCGCGTGATTAGTGAATCCTGATTTCCACTGCCCTGGTTGTATTCGATATGATGATTGGCCTCTTTATGATCCACAAGGCACTTCGTATGATGCTTTGATTGGATGGTTATTGCGTCATGTTGTTCACATGGTAGACTGAGTTGCTGCTCAATGTTCATGTGCTACACTATGTATTAGCAGGGTTGCAAATGTTTCTGTGTCGGATGTTGGCGTTTGTTTTGCTTTATTTGTTTAGTTTGTCATTCTGTGTCTAGATGATTTTGACTCAAAGTGGTTGGTCTCCTTCAAAACGACCGCAGTTGGTTGGTCTAGATTGGGAACAAAGACCGAGTGGATATTCAGAAGGGATGGCAATCCACATGACTGTTGTTGCCATTTTTATTGTCCTGTAGTCAATATCCGTGGGATGTCAACAAGGCAGTAAGCAGTGCCTGTTCGACAATCATTTGCCATTTCTAAAAGGCGATAGCATAAAGCCATGGTTAATGTGGTACTCATAGATCGAGCTTGTCGTCTTCCGGCATAAGGCATTGACATAAGTTTTTTAGGAGCTAGTTACTTCCTCCGTGAACTCCTTCCAAGATAGAGATGTGAACTAGTTCTTGTTTTGCTACTTTTGTTCCATTTTGCTGAGTTCTTAGCATCCTTCCGCTTTGTATGGCTGCAAACAAATTTTGACATTCACAAGCAGCGTGCTGATCTTTTAGTGGATAGCTGAATGTAAAAACCTGCACTTGCATATCAATAATTATTTTAGTTAATTCATTTTTCTCCAATTTAATAGTTTTAATATCTGTTACTGATGTTAATATTGCCTCCACAGACTGTTCAATCCCAACAGCGGGCTGAGCGGGATGCTGCAATTGCTAGACTGGAGCAAAGCCGTCTAGTTCTTGCTACAAGGTTAGCTGAACATCAGGGGAAGAAGTATAGAGTCATTGATGAGGCCTTGGCATTTGTAGGTGAGGTGAGTGACAAGAGTAGATTCATTTCACCAGAAGATGTTCGTGCAACGCACGGCCAGTCAGGGGAGGATGCAATGGATAATGGAAGCAATGGATCAAGTATCATGGCAAATTTGTTATCTTGTAGTCTATCTTTAGCCAAGAATTCATTTCGAATGGACAAGATTGGTGGCGCTCTGAGTAATGCTGCAGTGTTTGCAGTAAGTATGCTTGCTTTCTTGCAGCTGCATCAAGTATCAAATGGAAGTAGAATGCCACCGGAATGCCGGAAGAGAATTGATTACAGTTTCCAATCTGGGAGCTCACAACAGAATGGCAAAGGAAAGCATCTTGAGGTGTACCTGTCTAGAGGCTGAGGAATCATCAGATCACATGCTGTTGCCTGTACAGAAAGTTTTGACCCAGTGTTAGTTTTCGTCAGTTTTGTTAGGGCACTAATCATTCTTTACAATTGGCCGGACCATGTTCCAGGCTACTACGGCACTAAATGTCACATTCTTTTGGATGGATTGGTCTACTTTCCATGATACTAGGTGTTGTATCTCCCAATTTGTAAATGGATTTGTCCTTAGAGATGGATTGATTAGCAGGTTCTATGTTTGAAGGTGACCTTGTCCGCACCGTTCTGCTTCCACTTGTTACTTGTGTTGCCAGTATTGGTATCCCATGAAGACAACCATTTCTTGTTGTGCGACTAAGCTTGTCATGGCTACAGTACAAGTACATGTGATGTTTGTATTTTTTTTTCCTTTACAATGGAGATGGAGTACACTTGAGGGTATGTGCTTTCTTCCGTCTTGTACTTGATGATGTTCCCAGACTTTTCTTTGTTGGTCTGGTCATATTTGGTGCGGAAGCTTCTTTGCTAATGTTCACACTTGGCCTTTCCTTTGCAGGTGTATGCTACTTTGCTACTTTGTGGATCTGCCATTACCTGGCCGTCCCATGCTGCTTCTCAAGCTGGTCGATTGCTAAGACAGCTTATGCATTCAGATTATATACGTATTTCTATTGCAAATATGCAATTTGTCAAGAGGTCGAAGTAAACAGCATTATATGCCAGATGCTACTTTACAGCCTATAGGCCTGTCAAGAGGTCGAAGTAAACAGCATTCTATGCCAGATGCTACTATACCTATATGATGCACCTAGCTTCTCCGTAACTTTTGGAAGTTGATAGTGTGATAAACTGCAAATGAATTCTTGTTGATTCTCTTGGATGATCTTGTTACATGTTTTTGGAAGAATGTAAGCTCCATTTCCAGTGCCATGGCATCTTTTCTGCTTGTGTACTGTGATCACTAAACTAATGTTAGTATCACTCATGCCATTTTTTATGATATTTGGCTGTCATGTTGGAACAAAGTGCGGAGGTTTCCGTGCTTAATCTTTGTTCACAAAGCAGATAAGGCTTCTTTTCTCGATTTTGGAGCCGGTAAAGCAAAAGATCCTAACAAGGGAACAAAGTTTTTGGTCTCTCGCTAATCAAGCTAAACAACGTATTTTTTGGCACAAAGGAGGACGCTACGTTCTGCTGATGTAATGAGCAATCTTAAAGAATTAGTACGACCTGAGTCGTCAAAGAATTAGTCACCCGTTTGGGTACCAGGAATTGAACTTGATTCACTCAACGGAATTCCAACTCCCATTATGGTACGTTTAAATTTGATTTTAAAATATTTCAATTCCAATTTTTTTGTCTGGGCCACATGGAAATGAAAGTTTTTCATTTCGTAGAACTTTGGTACTTTGAACTTTAACCTGTCTTTCACACCATTTTTGTGAGTTAATTTCACTTTTCACCTCATAAGTGTGCAAGATCGATAACGAAAACCCATTTAAGAATTTTGACACAAACATACCGAATTTAAAAGATTTTTTATATTTTATCCTATTTAGCCACTTTCCCACTTTGACACCTTAGACCTGTAAGTAGGACTGACTTGGTGCTCTACATAGCAACTCAAATGATACATAACCTCTCACATGCATTCTAAAGCCATCTCTCTCTTTCTCTTCTTTTATCTTCCCACCTCCTCTTTCTATACCCTCTCTCGCTGTGGACAAGACGTCCTCGTGCATCTTGCTCTTGCCGCGGCCATTCGCCACCGTGCGCCTGTCCATGATCCCATGCACGCTGTGTTGAGGGAGAGCGTCATGTAGGCTAAGACCTATGCGGCTTGGCCACATTTCTATACTGTTGCCATTGTCCATCGCCACCATCATCACCAATCTGAGGCGTCACCATGGCCGTGTGTAGTCCCATACGACTAGATAGGGGGAGGTGGTGGGCTACGAGGTGGCTCCGCCCGATGCCCGCACCGTCAGTGCATGACTCGGTGCCTAGTGATGCCCTCCTCCTATCCAACAAAGAACAAAGAGAGGACGGTGCGCAACTGAGGAGGGAAGAAGGGGACAACAGACAACCGTGAGCCAGCCTTCGTCATCGCGCTCATGCTCGGATTTACACTTTTTGCGCGCCGGCATAGGCATGGGCTCGAGTGTTACGCCATTGCCTAGGTCTCTTTTGCCTCCTCCTTGTGCCACCTATGCCGCATCTTTAAGGTGCAGTGGAGCCAAGACGACACCGCCAGGTGTCACATGGTTATCATTGTGCCGCTCTGCCGCCTCAGCATCACTACCACGAGGTGATGATAATGGCAACGAGAAAAGAAGGGGAAGGAAGCAACCTAGGGAGGAGGAGATGACAACAACGGTGGAAGTGACGATGCCAACATTGTTATTGTCGCCGGAGGTGGCTTGGAGACGGTGCAGAGGCCGATAAGGAGCAGAAAGAAGATGAGGAGAACGTAAGATGGGGGGCAGCGGTGCCGGGGTGAGGTAGAGAGCAGGAAGGCTTTGCAGGGATATATCATCCACGTCAAGACAAGGTAGATAGAGAGAGAAAGAGGAGGTGGGAGGAGGAAGATGAAGATAAAGAGAGATGGCCCACATGTTAGTGGTGATGTGTCGTCTTAGTGGCCATGTGGAACACAACATGAGTCGATAAACGGGTCTGAGCTGTTAGAGTGGAGAAAATGGCTAAATGGGGTAAAATATAGAATAAAGGTTTTAAATCAAGTACATGTTGTCGTCATAGAAAGAACACTAGAGAGGGAGTGTCCATAGCTCGATGGCTAAGTTCCAATAGTAGTGGGCCGTATTCGACGACCTTGTGAGAAGGTTGTCATACACTCGATAAAATGAGACACTTTGATATTCTTTAAATATGTTATGCCGTCTCGTGAAGCACAACCTCGTTCTATGTCGAGAGAGGAGCTCCGTACGCGACTTGGCTAGTGATTTGGGTTGTTGACGACTTTCCAAGGCCACTCTTAGAGCTCTACATCCACGATTTGGAGGTCTAGTTTTTCAATTAATGCAATTTCTCATTTATGAGGTGGATTTTACATACCCCATAAGGAGTTTATATAAGCAAGAGTCCCTTAACAAATGACCATGGGTGCTCTTGCGGGGTGAGCAAGTAAAGGGTAAAAGTGAAAAAATAGTCTATGGGTTCAAGATGAAATAGAGAAGAGAGGGTGATGCATGATCAATCCTTACATACATCTTCTAAGAAACTTCTCTTTGACTTGTTAGTTACTTGTTGATGTTTTGATCTTCTTTATGCTGCATAGATACCATGTAGGACCGTACGGATCAGCTATGTACGAAATATTATTACCCCAACAATACATTTGTGTCAAAATTATTAAATGAGATATCCGTCGTTAATCGTGCACACTTTGACGGTCAAAAGTGTAATATATTCTTTTCTAAATACATAATTAATTAAGATTTGTTGGAGATGATTAGGTGATTCAGTTTGATGGGCCCAGGGTGCATGTGGATCATGCGAGGTGCTAAATCTATCTGATTCTTTGGTGAGACTAAAGAATTGCTCTCACGTTGGAATTGGGTGGTGAAATCAATGATACCAATCTCGTGTCAGCGAAACACGCGACTTTTGTCAAATTCTATACTTGCGAATTTTTGTACTATAGATAAAAAATTATAACCGACCACGTTAAGCTATTGTCATTATATTCGGTCTATGATCTTACATGGTAACTTCAGCTGCACTACTCTATCTTTGTTAGAGAACTTTTAAAGAGATGGTTAAGTTAGTTCACTATAATTTTAACTTTGCTCTATTTTTATCAGAGATTTTTTAGGAAGGCGGAGTGGAGGACTTTATTATGTTTCATTATGTTTCAGTTAGTTAGTTTTTAAGTAAAGACGAAAGGGAGATGAGAGGTGTAGATGAACAGCCATTATATATTTGTAAAGATTTTTTCAATCATATGCTTAATTCATGGGAGCCAAAAAGAAAGGAACTTCAATATATTCCTATTCTTATAAGATTTTGTACTGTAGCTGCATTTGATTCCAAGGAATTAGCCAATCCAATTCCTTACCTTTCCTTACGTGTCCTGTACCTATGAGATCAACGAATCACACGAACTCCAGACTGTTTCTTTTTTCCAGCTCCACCAAATCAATTAAGAGGAACAAGAAGCAGCTTGATACGAACACCATGTAAGAAGCAACTCCAGTTGCACGCCCACAAAGCGAAGCAAAATCATCTACTCGTGTTCGGTGCTATCACCCAGTGCGCACGCTCTTTCCGATTCATGACGTCCGCTTGGATGGCATCGACAACCCTCTGGACGGACTGGCTGCCACCCACATCAAAAGTATTCCAAATACGATGATTTCTCTCATTCCAAATATTCCAGCATGTGTATGCTAGCACCCACATCAAAAGTCGGGTTTTCTTTCCACGGGGGACCTTCTCGCCTTATCCCACCAAGGCACCAATCCGCCATTAAGGTGTGACCGGCAAGGTTTAGAGGGCCATGCCGATTGGACCAAGCGGCGCTCTTTGCCCAGTCTTTTCTGGAGTAGGACATGAGATGCAACGCCGTTTTTGGTTCATCGCCGCACAGGCCAACCCCTGTTGGAGAGTTTGTTCGCAGTTAGGATCCTATATATGCTGGACCAAAAGACAATAAAAAAGCCTGCATTTGATTTCCGCCTTGGGTGGAACGCGGAGCAAGTTTGTGAGGCGCGGTCGCTGTCGTGTTCCGGTAACGGAGGCAGCCGAAGATCCGTAGGTGATCGTATGCTGGTGGTGTGCTGAAGAGAGCTCATGGGGAGTGCTGCTGTTGGAGCGGGTGCAGCACGATCGGCTGTTGAGCAGATCAGCAGATAGGTGGACGTGGCCAAGGCATCCGGCCAGTAGGCGTGGTGGCACACGCTCGGTGCGCACGTTCTGCTGTGAAGTGTAAGGGCAACCCGACATTCTTGCCAACACGACAAGAGTGACAAGTGTGTACATCTGATTTATTGAACCTGAAATCAAGGACCGGAGTATGTTGGCAAGGGAGGCACGTCCCAGGTTCGACCAAGCGCAGTCCCGCGGGGGAAAGAGAGGGTATAGATCACCGGTGTTGTTACATCGGAGAGGAGTTGCCTTGATGTGAAGATCCTTTATAGCGAAACCACACAGATCAAATTCCACATGAACAAAATTGTCACAAGTTAGTGCACGAACATATTTTAGGTTTTTGATCAGACTAGGAGAAATAAGAACATTATTCAAATATAAAGGAGAAGAGTATGTGGGAAAAGAAGTATGTCTAGAGCGTGTTATCGGTACGGACGCGCCATACCTACAATGATGCCTGATACTGTGAATGAGGAGGTGCGGGAGGAGAGGGTAACGGTGTTCGAAGCCATGGGCGACATGGCCCCGATGTCAAGGTACCAATCCTGCATGTTGTGCAGAGCCGCAAGTAGGGCAGTACCCATCACGCAAACAGAGGTGGTAACGAAGAGGGGGGTGCGCCAAGCGTGTAGTAGGTGTCCAGTTGAGAGCATGCCAAGAGCATGTATGGAGGAGCACTGCCAAGTCACAGAATGAGGAGTCTGGCACCCGACGCGCGGCACTGTAGCATAGCCTAGGCCTGGGTAACCCTGGTCCAAGGGTTGACGCTGGGTGGCCATGCTAGTGATGGGGTGGCAGGTGGACATGGCACGCCGCCGATGTTGCTAGAGTTGCGGTGCATTCGACCAAGGCCTGCTTTGCCACAATCACCATTAGAGGAGCCACTGGAAGAGCTGCCCAAGTTCGGCTGGGTGCCATTGCTGGTCATGCATCCGATGAGGAGGGCAGTGGCAAACTCCATCTTAGCTATGTGTGCAATCCTATTTTCCTCAAGGAGGAGGTAAGAGCACGCGCGCAGGAGCATCGATTGAGGTGTCAGTGGTGACGTTGGAGATGGCATGCCCGTACTATGGGTTGAGGCCACGCAGCGTGTTCAGGAGGGCCTGATCGGAGACCGGGGCACCAACGTCGCGTAGATTGTTAGTGATGGCATTGAGCCAGTTATAGTACAAAGTGATGGATAGGTCTCCTTGGCACAAGCCGTGGACCTCCTGTTGGAGGTAGACTGCACGTTACAGCCAATTGAACGTGCATTTTGACCCTCCTAAGTGGGTTTTGATGATTAATGACAAAATAATTAAGGGACTAATGTATGCATCAAGATGTTGATCAGGTATTTAGTCCCTAAGGCAAATTGGAACACGTGTTGACGACTCCGAAAACAGAATGAAAAAGAGAAGACATGGAAACGAGAAGGTCAAGGACATTTTCTAGTCCTTTTAGTGATCCAATGATCACATTAAGTATAGAACATCCGTACTATAAGGTGGGAGCTAGTCAATAACATGGAAGGAGATAAATTGCTAAGTGATCAAAAGAAATATATCCCAAAAGTCTTTACAAATCTCTCTACATCAAACTTTAATGTTCATCTAGAATATCGAACCAGTCAACCAGAATGTTTGAGTGTGTGTGAGAATAGGCTCCACTGCGCTAAGTGTTGATCCGGATCCTCCGAGTGAGGTTTGTCTGGAGTATCCAGTCTTTTAGAGCTTCTATCCAGTTGAGTTCCTGCTATTCAGACCTTCTGAGTGAAGTCTATCCAAACAATCCGAGTGAAAATAGAGCTTCTGTCCAGATATCTTTTTCCACCTAGATCTTTTGAGTGCAGGTCATCCAGACTATCTGAAATCCATCTAGAAGCTTTGTGTACAGTGCTTCATGTTATCCGGAACTTCCAACTGAGATTTGTCCAGACACTCTGAGTGATGACAAAATATCTGTACTGATGCCCTCGTTCAGACCTTCTGAGGGAAGTTCATCTGGAACCTCAGAGCCAGGACTTAGTCTCTGTTGCTTTCTTTTGCTTGGACCTTCATAATCCAACACCTCCGAGGAAACCTAATTGGTTTCGCTTTTGACTGGCTAGAACCTCCGAATGAGGATCTCCCGGAACCTCCGAGTCAATTTGTGCTTCTGGACAAAAGAGATGTTTTCTTTTGGAACCTCTGAGTGTCACCAGTCCGGACCCTCCGGGTCTTGTATTTTCCTAAGATTTTGAACTGTTTGGTATGTCTGAGCTGCACCCTCCAAACAGTGTTTCTTTTTTCCCAAATTAGCTATTGTGTTTGAATCCAAGAACTTCTAAGCGAGGTTGTCTAGAACCTCCGGGTGAGGTTTCTTTGTGAGTAACGACTAGATACTTTATGGCAGCCTATATAGGCCACCACCCCTCTGAGTGGAGGCTATCCTTTGCAATCCTAATCTAGATCTACTCATTTGCCCTTTCTTTGTTGCCTTTATGAGTCA